>OZ010788.1:614558513-615158513 GCA_963932465.1 Maratus speciosus | reverse complement strand
CTTTTATTTATTTATTTTCTTATAGATGCATATAAATGTAACCCTTAAAATTTCGGAAAAAACAAGATAAAATTCCTTATGAACAGAAAACTTCATCTTTGGTCCTATCGGTAGCCTGACGCTCTAACCACTGGACCAAGATGATTAACATGAAAACTTTGAAATTTGGATTCTTTTTCATTGCGATGCGTACTGGGCATGCGCTTCGATGACTGGGGATGAAATAGCTATTTCTTTATGAGTATGTGTTCCGATTGTTAATTAATTACTCAGCTAATAATTAGAATTTTCAAATTCTGAAACTCAGGTACAACAGGAAAGACCTTGGGCTATTCTCACAAAAATTTTGAGTCTAGTATGTGACGTAAATTTCGCTTGCCATCGCAGACACACACACACACAGACAGACAGAACGATGTGTTTATGGGAGACCGGGTTTGGTTTTTAAGATTTTTTACATATTGTGTTAGCTTGGCGAATCTTAACCACTTCGCGACGAGTTTCTTTTACAGAATTTTTAATCTTTTATCACTGGTTTTTCAAAACAGAAATTTTTGCCTAGTTGAATCGGAAAAATGTCTTGATTAAATAAGGCAAAATTTACAGAAAAAAAAAAAATTACTGGTGGAAATAATCATGGACTCTGAGCACCTTATGCGTTATGTATACGTGACGCTCGTCCCGAAGGAGTTGATTAATTCTCGAAAAAATTTCGAAAATCATCAATCCTGCCTCAATTGAAATCACTGGAAGTTTATTTTATAAGATAAAAATGTTTGCTTTTGCAAAATCTGTTTCTTTTTTTTATTATTTCTTTATTTACTAAATGAACATACTGTAACAATTTCCCCATCCTTAGGATTGGTTGTCACATTCTTGAGGTAAGTTGTTACATATACATACAGACCTACAGATATATCCTTGTCGTAATTACAGGGAATCCAAACATATTGTGCACCTGAGTCGGTGCATTCTTCATGAGCCTAATTTTTGCGTGCGATACATCGTATCCATATTTCGTTTGGCATGAAATTTGAATATTATTCTGCATAAACGAAAAAGAAATATTCTTCTTCTTCTGAAATGCACGTGACGGTAGTGGATGCCTTTTGTTTTTAGATTTTCCCGGTTTACTATAGTGGAGTCTTCTTTTCGAACCAACATTTTTTATGGCTTTTCTGGTTTTCTTGGCATTTTAAATTTCTTCTTCAATAGCCAACTTATTTCTAATGAACCTGTTGGGTAGTTTAAAAATGTATAAACACAAAATACTATTTAAATTGCTCAAAGGTGTTTCTTATTCACAAAAAGATACATTTAAAACCAAGCACTTTTAAGCATATTCATGCTCATCTTCAGGGTTAAAAACGGGAAAAGTCAGAATTGGAATCCTTTATACCAGATTGGCTGATCCAAACTTCAAGGTGAAAAAAAAGAAGTGTGTGTGTGTGTGTGTGTGGGGGGGGGGGGGGGGGGCTATGCTGTCGGATTGTTCCAAAGTTCAACAAAAGAGAGTGATGTGTTATATCATTTTTAACTTAATACTGTTGAGTAGTACAGCTGACTGCCTACATTTTCTTCGACCATTTTGACGTTTGCGTAGCGTAGCTTTCGGGAACAGTCGAATATCAGATGGATTGTCAAATACATGTTGCACAAATTTCAGATACAGATGCAGCTGGTTCTTGGAATATTGATGAAGAACAACACTGGTTGAAGTTATAATTTGCTACACACATTGCAGTAATGAAATTTTGCTGAAGAAGCGCAAATGGGTGGTTAATAGAAGCGGCGTATTTCCACGCATCATTTATTCTTCGGATAATTGTGGCTTATTAACCTCGAGAGAAATGCTACCGGCATTGATGTCACTGGGGGAAAAATTACTGTGGATTCACAGTAATTTCCTGTCTGTATTTACGACTCCTACTATACACAAGAATTCAGGTTGTCTGATTAGTCAACGATTAACATTTCTGTGGTGAGGATTGGTCAACGTCGCCATGATGATTTCTGCAATGCTAAAAGCCGCTCATTTCAGAAACTATGAATAACAATTACTTTATTTTTTAAAAGAAAGTTGCATTTTCGTTCATAAAACCTAAAGTTGAACATCAGTATTGAAATTTGTCTCGAAAGATGGAAGTGTATTGGAGCGTAGCATATTGCAATAAAAGTATCAATCTCGCTCAACTTGGAGACAAGTTTGTAAATCGTGATTTGAGAACCGGATTTTAATTCCACATATGAGGCCTCACAACCATAGTATAGATCAAGTCCATTTTGAAAAAAAAAAATGAGATAGTCCACCTAGAAGGTGCATAAAATCCGTTTTATACAATACAAATATACAATCTCATTTGTTTTCAAAATGTACAGTCGTGGAAAAAAAAAAAAAAGTAAACACCCCCTACTAACTCCTCAACAAATTATCGTCGAAGAAATTTATTGGTACCGAACGATTGGAAATAAAGTCTACTTTTTAATGATGTATTTTAAATTTGTTCAGGGGGGCATCTATATATTAAAACGAACCATAACTTTGTTTTTTTCAATAGCAGTACACAATTCTGACAGCATAAATGAACTCTACACCCTTCAATTTGCCTAAAAACAAATTTTTATGCAATTCGTACCGTAAGTTTCCGAGAAATTAACTATTCTAAAACGAGCGTAATTTAAGGGCTGTATCCAAATTGAAGTTCGGTACTCGATTATTAACCGAGAGAGCTGCCTTCTTGATCAAGGCACCTTAAGCAGTCAATTAAGTCTGTTAGATTACACGATAGCATTATGAAATTTCAAAATATTTAGTCATTTCTATCATAGACGGCCCCTTAAACCATCATTTTGCCGTTTTTTAAGCATAATTTGAAAACTATTTGGAAGAAAAATGTGAAATTTCGGATTTCCATATAGCAGAACTTAATAAATCTAAATCCTTCAAAAAAATTGTAGTTTGCAATTCATAAATTTTTCGAATATTACTTTCATAATTCATATCATAAAATTATAAAAATTGCAAATTCAGCGTATTTATGTTTGGGTATATTAGTATTATTGCTACACAAAAAATTAGCACATTAGGAGCACAATTTCAGAAGATATAAATAAAAATATGAAAATGTAATTTAACATTAGAAGCACTCAATTTTGAGTGTTTATAATTCCAAAACTTATCATTCAAATGACTTGAAATTTGGTGTCTAGGCATAGTTTGAACCAAAGATTTGAAATATCTCGTTAAAATTGGGTATTGCCATTGAAAAAAATGAAGTTTGAATTCGTTTTAATATGTAGATGGCCCCCTAAGCAAATTTTATATAGATCATTTAAAAGTGGACTTTATTTCCAATCGTTCGGTACCAGTCACTTTTGTCTACGATAATTTGTTGAGGAGTTAGTAGGGAGTGTTTACTTTTTTTTTCCACGACTGTACTTGGTCTATACTATGGATGTGAGGCCTCATATGTTTCTACTTTTAAGAAAGTAAAAATATATGTTGTCGTTTTTAAAAAGACCTTTTTTACACTGTAAAAAACGGAGATTCTACTGGCAAGACGCCAGTACTATTTCCATATTTTTAAGGAAATTTTCCCCCATAAATTACAGAAAAATTTCCGTAAAAATACGGAAATAGTACTGGCGTCTAGATTGCCAATAGAATCTCCTTTTTTTTTTTACAGTGTAATGCTTTTTTCTAAAAACATATTTTTGTTGTCTTCTGCAATGCATACATAGACAAATTTGACACCAAATACCACCTAAAATACACTGTTCTGATAGAATTCTCCCACCATTGTTTTTTTTTTTTTTTTTGTTTTGCGAAGAGAGATTCGTCTATTTTCTTGATTTATTTGGCCCTTCTGTTTTCATTGGTTGCAGTATCATTTTCGCGGTTGATTATATTAATTTGGCACAAAATTTTACTTTCTTATGACTAAGTTATGTCAAGGCCCCTATAAAAAAAAAAAAAAATATCTTGTCGTCTCCTATAAAATATGATAAAGAGTTGGTTAATTATACACTGCTCAAAACAATTAAAGGATATTGCAGTTTTAGGTGGATTTTGTATCTGGTAAACTGTTTAGCTGATTGATACATGGTCGACAGACATAGTAGGTTATATGAGAATAAATTACACATGTTTGGCAGAAAAAAATGCATTTTATTGCGCATTTGTGTACTAAAGGAAAAAAACACAATTTGTGCATATGAGAAAAAAAGAATAAGAAAAGGTGTTTTCTTCAAAGAAAATCATTTTCAGTAGGGGGTATGGTTTCCACAGGCGGCCAGCAACGTTGAACACCTTTGAGGCATGGACTCAATGAAGCTATTAATGACGAGTTGGGGTATTCTGCCCCACTCTTTCAGAAGAGCTCTTTCCAGTTCTTGGAGAGTTTGTGGGGGTTGTTGGCGGCCAGAAACTCGTCTTCCTAGAGCGTCCCAAACGTGCTCGATTGGATTCATGTCTGGAGAACACGCTGGCCATTCCATTCGAACGATTCCTTCCTCGAAAAGGAAATCCTCCACCAGGTTTGCACGATGTGGCCTGCAGTTATCGTCCATTAAAATGAAGTTATCTCCGATTGCTGCAGCGTAAGGGACTACAATAGGTCTGAGGATCTCATCCCTATATCGGCGACCAGTCAGAGCTCCATCTCGAATGATGTAGAGGTCAGTGCGCCCGTCAATGGAAATGCCACCATACACCAACACTCCTCCACCGCCAAATCTGACACTTTCGTGCACGAACGCAGGATTATTCCTACTGCCACGGTCCCTCCAGATGAAAATACGCCTATTATCCGGATGCACAGAAAAACGGGACTCGTCAGAAAACAGAATATTGCTCCATTCATTTCTCCTCCAGTTGACATGCTCGGTTGCCCACTCCCTGCGGTCGCGACGATGCCTTGATGTTAATCTAACACATACCATCGGTCGGCGAGCATACAGACCTACAGCATGGAGCCGGTTTCGGACAGTCTGAGTTGAAATCGTGGTGCCTGTAGCCGAGCGAAGGTGTTGTTGGAGAAGAGTAGCGTTCATGGTTCGGTGTCTCAGAGCTGTTAACGCTAAATACCGATCTTCATTGGGCGTTGTTGCCCGTCTACGACCTTGCCCTGGCCTTCGGCCTGCATATCCACTCTCCAAAAAACGGTTCCAGATCCTGGAAATGACACTTTGTGACACTCCAATGGCTTGCGCTACTTCGGCTTGAGTTTGGCCCCCTTCTAACCTACCAACAATTCTCAAAGCTTCTGAATCTGTCAAATGACTTCGCTGAGACATCGTACTCATCGAAACAAAGCAATCACTGAATGCCGATCATCCTTGTCTTCATTCTCTTTTATCCAGTTGAAAGTCAAATTTCATTCGCTGCCGCTGAAACGACGTTTTTGACGTCGAACTCAAAATTTGCGTACTCCACAGTTTGAAAACCAGAAAAATTTGCATTTGTGATTCTCTTCTTCTATTTTCGGTAAAAAAAAATTTCGTTTATATCTTTATTTTATATAAAACTTCAAATATCCTTTAATTGTTTTGAGCAGTGTATATAGACTGGGAGGCAGTTGCACAAAACCATCATCTCATCGAGTTAACGGCTGAAATTCCAGGATTAGACAGAACTCGACTCGCCTATTATAATGCAACTGGTATTCCAAATTATATGTTGGTGGAAAACACCTGCGGACCCGATTTTAGTGGTTCATCGGTAGATTTATCATTGTGTTTTCCTGATGCACCCAAAGATATGAAAACATGGAAGACTAGGAGCAGGAAAACACAATGGTAAACCTACCAATCAACCACTAAAATCGGGTTTGCAGGTGTTTTCCACCCAGATATGACTTGACAGACCAGTTGCATTTTAATATGCAAATCGAGTTTTAATTAATCTTGGAATTTCAGTCGTCAACTCGATGAGGTGATGGTTTTGTGCAGCCACCTCCTATACGTTTTCATTATCAGGAGTGAATGTTTTTCTTAATTAATGTATTTATCTTCTTTTTAATGCTACGGAGCGACGTTACAGGTAACTGCTAGTAATATAATAAATGCGACAGTGTGTGTGAAAGTTTGAGTGAAGTCAACGTCAAAAAGGGTGAATTAATGTTTTTTTTTTATCTTTGCGTACAGATAGATTATAACCCAGAAATGAACATAGGCTGTTTTTTATTTATTTCATTCAAATATTTTTATTAATAATTCAAATTTTTATTATTTTTATAGAGAATCAAGGGTCATTTTTCCAGTAAAATTTAACCATCTTTTTTTAACTCGTTTCCAAAAAAATGTAAACCCGGAATAACAATTTCGTGTCAATAATTAATTTTCGATTGGAAGATTTTCACGGGAAAAAGGAAAATTAAAAAAAAAAAAATTCAGAATAAAAAAATATATATGAATATCACGTCATACTGGAAATAAAACAGGAAATTTGTAGTATTTCTTAATAATATAAGGCGCATTAAATTGTAAAATCATGCAAATATGACGTTATATATGGAAAATAAAACGGATATGCTATAAAATTGTCTTGAGTTATAGTATCAATTCTTATTATATAAAGGAAATTATTATCAATACTTGACTGCTTATCGTCTGCGCAAGGTTAACATAAAGCTTTAATTTTTAATTTAAAATTGAAGTAATTTAAAAGGAAAATGGATAGTAAATGGCAATAATATGCACTACAAAATTATCCATGTCAGAATTGACGTCATGACTAGCGGGAAACAGCTATTTTCATTCTTAAAAACTATATGATAAATGTGTACGAAGTCATGGGTAACAGCTAGTAACGAATATATTTTATCGAAAATTCCAACAGATGTTGGAGGGTAAATGGAAGTCTATGATTAAATCAACTTTATCACATTGAATCAATTGTATTTCCTGAGGTGAAAATCTTTTAACAAACGTTCAGATAAAAAAAGATAGAAATAAAAAAAGAGTAAAAAATTATTCGTATAACACAACTTCAGTAAAAATATCCTCCTCGCATTAAACAATAAATAAATATGCATATTATTTTAATTCTGATCTTTTTTACCTCCAAGGCATTGTTAAAAGGCGGCGTCTTGGAATTTAATTTCTTTTGCAGCCCTTTTAAAAAGGGGAAAAAAGAAGCAGGGAGGATAAAAAGAATTATGAATAATTTTCTCTTTTGATTCAATCTTCACATTAACGCCTAATTAAAAACATAATTAACTTCCCTGCTATTACTGTGCGGACGGCAGGAAATAATTTCTGAATTAGATTAAAAATTCATTTGGTTCTTTTCTTTCTCGCCTCGTTTTGTTTGATTTTTGGTCAAAGGGAAGTGTAGACATAATTTCCAATTTAATTTTCTGCTAAAGAAAAAACAAATCTATACTAATAAAAGACAGTTTCGCTTTGTCTGTCTGTATACGATGGCTAGCAAAATCTACAACACGTACGAGGCTGAAAATTTTTGTGAGGCTAGCCCAAAGCATAAATTAACATACAAGATGGGACACTTCCATAGAGCGTAATGGTAATGTGGTTGCGATCGTAGTGCCTTTAGTGACAATGGGGAAGAAACTCTCCACTTTCGTAATATTTTTATTATGGTGTATCTACCTTATTATGATCTTTCTTTTTTTAATGTTGCATGTTTGCGTTTTCAATAGAATCTTACACCGATACATGAACATAGAATAGATATTCTATTTTGTATATCTAATATCTATTCTATGTTCATGCACGGATATATGCTTTTTTTTTTTTTTTTACATGATGTGTGAACGAACGATTTAAGTGCAACGAAAAACAAGATAAAAATTTCGTCTTGAATGCTATATATCAAAAGCAATGGTGTATTTTTGCAAATTTGTATAAAAATATACAAATTTTGCACTCTACAAGTCCCAGAAAATTTCATAAATATTCTCATTTGGTAGGAATTTTTTTTATAGCCGATGTTATATTAATTTATGAAATTTACAGTAGTACAGTAAAACATCCCTAAAGCGACCACGTTCCGTTCCAATAAAAATGGGTCGCTCCGAGAAGTGGTCTCTTAATGGAGGTCCTGTTCAAATCTAGCTTTTAATGGTTGAAAAAAATTTAACAATTAGTGTTAATAAAATTTAATTTTTGCATTAGGAAAAAATATGAAAAAGTAAGTATCAAAACAAAAGTTAATTACATAAGCTAATTGCATAAGTTAGTTACTGCAGAATTTAAAAAATGAATACACTGACGTTTGCTTTGATTTTACGGTTTTATCTTTTATAACTTTTATTTCCAAGTCCTTTCAAAATTCAGTAAATAAATGCCATTTTTTTTTTTTTTTTTTTTTTTTTTTTTTTTTGTGGACGGGAACAAAAAATGACGATTTCATTAATTTATCTATTTCTTTGAGAATTTCCTGACAGAACAGGGCAGAGGAGTTTATTGACCATCATTCTTAAATTGTCATCAGACTTAAATTCAATGCGCAAAAAGGCACAAAGGGGTTTAAACACTTAAAAGCTACCGGAATAAAAAAAAAAATTAAACTTAGTTTAAAGTTTGATGAATAATGCGCTCTCCGGTATTATTTTTCTAATAAAACCTTCTTCAAGCGACAAGGAACAAACGGAATTTGTTTCATTTTTTTCAAAGAAATGGGTCGCTCATGGAGGGAGTTCAACTGGGATGGTCTCTGAATGGGGGTAAAATTAGTATTGGGCCTATGGGAATAAATGTTGTTCCATGAAAAAATGGTCGTTCAGGGAGGTGGTCGCTTAATGCAGGTGGTCGCACAGGGAGGTTTCACTGTATTACACAATCGTTACAATAATCTTTTAAAATTTACGTATTTTCACTTTCTCACAGATAAAATAAAAATATTGTTTTTAATGTAAATAACGGGCAATCAATTCAATAATATTTATAATATTAACATATAAGAAATAATTATATAACTACAGATGGGGAAAAATTCCTTTCCACAAATTTTTAGAATTATATAAATCTAAAAGTTAAAAAGAAATAGAGGTACTGACATTACACTCAATAAAATTTTATTCGCTATGAATAAATTAACACAATACCTGAATTTGATATTTTACAATTTAATCTTATTAACTTACATATTTACGCTCTTAACAGAATTTTCTAGGGTTTTTGCTTTATATTATTACTCTAATTAATATTTTGTAAGTTAAAGGCGAACGATACAAGTATGATAAAAAAAAAAAAAAAAAAAAAAAAAAAAAAAACAGCTATATAAGTAAAGCATAAATACAATATCGTCTGCCTCGTTTAGGAAAGAATAGATTATTCAAAAACAGAGTGTAAACATATTTCTTCAACATAGGTAAATTTCGGTGGCTTGTTAATTCTTCCCCCTTGTCGGTGGTGACGCTAGTACTGTTGCCATTACCGATTTTGCCGTAAATATCCCATCTAGTATGTTAATCTATGGGCTAAAGAGTCTCATGATGCACCTGTCACTCAGAATTTCAAAATTCTAATAATTTGTTGAGTTATTAATTAAAAATCGCAACTCACTCTCATAAAAACTTATTCCGGTCCTTGCGAGAGGGAAAAAACTCTGGCACACACGCCGAAGCCTTATTTACGCGTCGGTTGAAAATAAAGAAATTTCGGGGCTATTTTGTGATTATTTATTAACTTACATCGGCCAAACTGCTTAGTAAAGTTAAAAACGGAAGACATTATTCTGAAAGACTCTTACGTCTCAAATGCCACAAAGAAAAAAAAAATCGTTGTTAACCCTTTTAAGGGGACCTTCTACATTAGGAGACCAAAAAAAAAAAAAAAAAGCACTTTTTTATGATTTTTTTGTAAGAAAACTGCATGATGGATCTTTTTGAAATTTTAACAGTTTATTGTACATATCTTAAGATATACACAAGAATTGTTTCATTAGATTTTGTTGCTTCTACTCTAAGTTATGTTACTCTAAGTCTACAAACATGCTCAACTGCTTTGGAAAATTTCGTCTGGACGGTTGGCATGATAGCGCCCTGTAGAATTATCTGGAACACAAAAATATTTTTTTTTCGTAAATTTCGTGAGCATAACTCTAGTTAAATTAAAGGAACCCATAAATTTATTTAAAAAAAAAAAAAAGTTATGTAATAGCTGATAAAAAAAAAAAGTTAAAAAATTTCGTTCTTATTTGTTAATAATTTTTTAAAAAATAATTTTAGTAAAAGCTTTAATTCATATTCGAAGGCAATTAAATAAGCTTTACTTTAAAAAAAATCAAGATGATCCATTGAGTAGTTTTTTTTTTTTTTTAAATCTTGCCCACCGTGTCAAAAAATGTGGTTGATACAATGTGCAAGATTTAAAAAAAAAAAAAAAAAAAAAAAAAAAAAAAACTACTCAATGGATCACCTTGATTTTTTTTTAAATTCAAGCTTATTTAATTGCCTTCGGTATGAATTAAAGCTTTTACTAAAAATATTAAAAAAAAGTTAATAACAAATAAGAACGAATTTTTTTAACAAAAAAAAAAATTTAAATAAATAAAATGAATAAATAAATAAATAATCAGCCAATACATAACTTTTTAAAAAATAAATTTATGGGTTCCTTTAATTTAACTAGAAGCTATACTCACGAAGTTTACGAAAAAAATGTATTTGTGTGTTTCATGTAATTCTACAAGGCGCTATCATGCCACCATCCAGACGAAATTTTCGAAAGCAGTTGAACATATTTGTTTATAACTTTGAGTAGAAGCAACAAAATCTAATAAAAAATTATTGTGTATACCTTAAGATATTTACAATAAACTGTTAAAATTTCAAAAAGGTCCATCATGCAGTTTTCTTACAAGAAAATAATAAAAAAGTGCTTTTTTTTTGTCTCCTAATGTAGAAGGTCCCCTTAAAAAAAATTTTCAAAAAGGGTCGTTTTTTCGAAAACGTTTTTCTGCCTTATTGAAAAAACTAAAAATATGCTCTTAAAGCTGAAATCTTCTTCTAATCGATGGCGCAATTGATTTTTAAAAATATGAATTTTAACCCTTTCAAATACACCGGCAAACGCAAGTCACTTTGCGCCTCGCGGAGACGATATTTTTTCTACACAAGCAGTAACTAAGCGTCCGTATTTCAACACAATATTTTTAGAACATCTCAATAGACCAGATTTACATTACCTTCAAAAATTTTGAAACGTTCCGCTTGGTAGAAATATTTTTTACAAAATAAAATGTGTGAAATTTCAACGAAATCAGTAAAAACCTGAGTGTTCATTTTGCTTATTATTCCACTACTAGCTCTGACTTAGATTCTTCTTGCTACAAGGAAAGTGTCATTAGTTTAGTTAGCCTGCAGACCGCTAGATTACGCTATGTTAATTTCTCTGTTAATGTGTGTAAATTTGTCAACACAAAAGGGTGGGTGGTGGGGAAGGTTTATTTACCCAAGCCTCCTTATATCTTATGAATCTTAATTCTTAAGGATTTTACTGTTTTATATAAGCTTTTACAGCTACTGCTAAGTGATATAATTTTATGTTACAGGAAAAAAAAAAATGAATGTCAGCCTTCTTTTGCCTCTCCTGTCAAATGTGAAATTTTTTAGTTGTGTCCCTTTTCTAGCCATATATAACTAGAATATGCAAAGATTGCATATGGTCACAACTGTAATATGCGACTATATTAAAAAAAAAGGAAAAAATCATCTGTGATATAAAAATATATTTGTTTTATAGGGGAAAGATAGAAATAGTTGGCAATTATAAAATTATATAATGTTATATAACGACTTTATCATCTTCCCCAATTTTAATCTCTATTATAATACAGTGAAATCCTTTACCAATACAAAATTAATAACATGTTATATTAACGACATTCTCGTCTCCCCCAATTTTAATCTCGCATTATAATAGAGTGAAATCCTTTACCAACACATTATCTAATCTCTCCCACCCTCATACTAAAGAGTGATTAAAGTTGTCCTTATCGTCTTACACAAACCTTCCCATAAGGTAAAAAAAAAAAAAAAAAAAAAAAAAAAAAAAAAAAAAAAAAAAAATTAAACCTAGTGGAGGTGGTTCAACCTCCATCACCTTCTTACTCCTCCCGTCGCAGATGAACTCTCCTTTTCGCTCTACTAACATAATCAAAATGCGCTGCCAAGAGTTTTTCCACATTATATAACAGAACTCTTTTGTTTGACCCTATAAATGAATGATAAATGATTTGCACTTTATATTCTAAAGAAAGCATGTTTTAGTGCATCCCAGAAATTCATATCAATTTCATTACTTTTGTAGCTGAGTAACATCGTTAAAATACGCTGCAAATGAATTTTCTTTATAGACCATAATATAACGGATTACTTTTGAGTTCATCTGTACGCGTAATGCAAGTGCTACACGTAACATATTCTATAGCAACCATCTTCTAGTACACCTCAATAATGTATATAAATTTCATTAAGTTTAAAATTGTGTAGCACTATTAAAATACAAAGCAAATGATACTTCCCCATAGACCATAATGTAACGGTATACTTTTGAGTGCCTCTGTAAATGAACTATGACTGCCACAGACTTCATTTTCAATACCGAACATAGGCAAACCTCATTAACGTATATCAATTACATGTTAATCCTACTTATATTTACGCGAGTTAAAGCACGGACAGAACAGACAACAGACAGACAAACCGAAGTCACTTTTCAACTAATTGTTAAAAACACACCAAAAGTCGTTGCACGCAAAAGCAGTATTAAAGGTGTACTCAAATCCAAATTGCTTACTTTCTGATTCATTTTTAGGTGCGTTCGTAATTATATAAATACGTAGCACCAATAGTCGTCGTTCAGTCCGTCTATCTGTCCGTCTGTCACTGTGTCTGTCTATCCGTCCGCTCGCATATAACAGAGCAAAAACTATCCAATCGAATGGTCTGAAATGTTAAATATATAATTTTTGCAAAATTTTGTCGAGTCATTTCAAATTTTATGAAAATCGGATGTTTAGTTTAATGACAGGGACAGTCAAAAGTGAGTTGTGAAATTTCGAGTTGTCCAGTGTGGAAAAGTATTCTTTTTTAATGCCGCCTTAGGTGACAAGTATTAAGGATTTTGAAAACCAATATTTGTTTTTCTTCACCTTATATAATCATAGAAATAGGGTAACATCCCCAGTGATTGGCAGGTCACCAGTGATTGGCATATCCTACTAAAATGTCCTAAAATAAGATTTACATCCAGTCTTTTAAAAATGTAAAACCATATTCCAGCTATATGTACATTTACTTTAAAGATTATAACTTTGATTTATGTTACTAGATGACAATAGTGCATAAGAAAGAAAAAACAATTATGGCTTGTCTCAAATTAGCCATTTTCGTTGCAAATGCTTCTTCTCTGGCTTAAGGTAACATGGATATCAATTCATTATTATCTGATTTATAATATGTTATAAATTTTGACTGACAAAAGTTTTGTTTAGTTGAAAGGGCTTACTTTAATTGTGTAAAAGTATTTTTGACATAAATATTTGGATTTTTGAATTAATGATAGGTGCCATTTAATGGTGCTTCAGTTTTACTAGTTCCAAGTAATTGGCACATGTGCCAATTACTGGGGAATCATGAAATTTGGCATTAAACCACTTATTTTGACAGTTCTTTTAAAGTTATAAACTAATTTTGTTTAGCAGTTGTTTTTATTTGAAAATATGAAATATTACCAGTAATTGGCATACATTAAAGCTTCATATGACAATTACTGGGGATGGCATGACAATTATTGGGTATTAATATAAATATATTGTATTCTTTTAAAGTGTTCACATTTCGAACTATAATTATGCTGCTTTCTTTCTCTCAAAAACCTGAAATATGGCATCTTCATCTACAATAAATTCATTGAAAGAGATTAAACCCAAATTCTTGTATTCTGAAGAAGTAGTTATGAATGCAATGCATGCTACACATACTCAAAACATGAGCTTTCATAAAGCCAATGTTACATTTGGTGTTCCTCATAATATTTTAGAAAACTAAGTTAATGGGAAAACTCCAAGAGTAAGAAGAATGAGAGCATCACCAGTTCTTACAGCAGCAGCAGAAGTTAACATTGTAAAATGAATTTTGAGCATTACCAAAGATGGCTTTCCCTTGATAAAAGAGGATTTATTGTGTCCAGTTCAAAAAATTATTGAACTGTCAAACAGGAAAACTCCATTCACAAATAATAAAGCTAGGAAAAAATGGTTTCATTTATTTTTAGCTTATCATCCTGAAATTATTGTGAACGTTCCAGAAACAGAAAATCTTACTCAATAGCCAAACTAACTGAGTTAGATTTGCGAATTATGTTTAAAGAAATGGTAGATTATTTTTGCAAAGAAATTCTCAAACAGTTTTTCAAATATCCCCTGAGAATATACAATAATTGTGATGAGGCTGCATTTTTGCTTTGTCCCAAAATGGGAAAAGAGGATGCAAAGATGTTTATGAAATTGTGCAAGGCTCAGACAAAGAAAATCTTACTGTACTGATGACAGTTCGAGCTGAGGGAGTTGTTTGTCCACCATTTATATTTTATCCTTATCTGAGATTGCAATCAGATTTCGTCAATAATGCTCCTAAAAGTTGGGGTTCAGGGAGAAGTAAAAGTGGCTAGATGAATGGTGAAACATTTTATAAATACATAGTTAATATATTTTTTTCCATGGCTGCAGAAATCAGATTAATTTACCAATAAAAATTTTCTGCATTTTCATCAGAGTCGCCTTACATTGCATTTAAGTAATTATTGTGCTGAAAAAGTTACAGTAATGATTTCTCTCCCCCATATGCAACACATGCGATGCAATCATGTGATGTCAGCTTGTTCAAAGTGATGAAATTGAAGTGGAAGCAGGTAGCTCATGAACGGAGAGTAACTTTCATGGAGTTATTACAAAAATTACGTTTGCAAAAATCTTTGAAGTGTTGTTGTTAGAAGCATTAGTTCTGAATGTATTTCACATGGCTTTAGACATTGTGGCCTATATCCCTTTAATCCAGATGGAGTTGATTACAGTTAATTAAAAAAAATTAACTGATTCTACTCCTCCTAATAATAATAATGTATTTTATGATGTTTTTTATGATGAACATCGTTTCTTTTTTTATTGTTCTTTGGAATTATCAGGAAATTTTCTTTTTTCTCTGGAGCCATTCATTATTCGAAAAAATCAAGACTCCATACTGACAGATAAAACAGCATTAATTTCTATATTACTATTTTTCCATGTAACATTTCAAATTATGTTTTTATTTTATAACTATTTTAGACAAGTCTAAAACAGTTATAATATATTTCCAACATCAAGATGTGTGAATTAGCAATAATTTACTTATGCGATGATTAATATTTTCAGCAGAAAGTTGTTAAAATTAATATTATCAAGCTATGTTATCTTATAACCAAGATTTTCTGCCTATATTATGTTATAATTAATCTTTTCTACCATATGTTTCTCATTACTATTTTTCCATGTAACATTTCAAATTATGTTTTATTTTATATTTGGAAATACTATATTATAAATGTTTTAGACAAGTCTAAAACAGTTATAATATATTGCCAACATCAATATGTGTGAATTAGCATTAATTTACTTATGCGATGATTAATATTTTCAGTATAAAGTTGTAGCAATTGATATTATCAAGCTATGTTATCTCATAACCAAGATTTTCTGCTTATATTGTGTTATAATTAATCTTTTCTACCATATGTTTCTCATAGCCATATTTTTCATATAATCTAAAAGTAAAAAATAGTGTGTTTTTTTACTTATATACACATGTGCCAATCACTGGATCACAAGGTGCCATACATTGGTGTACTTGGTGCCAATTACTGGTGATTATAGTAGCTTTTTATAAATATTTTTTTATAAAAATACCTATTCAAATATTTTTGATTTTAGTTGACAAAATAGATGCACAGATATGCACTCTTTGATTTAAAAATATTTGCAAGTAAATATTTTTTCCCTAAGTAATGAAAACAGGGGTAAGTTTAAGGACAAATTCTTAAGGTGCCAATTACTGGGGAAGTTACCCTATAACAAATAAATAAGGCGTAGAAAAAAAAAAAAGGTTGTGGCTTTATAAATGCGTAAACCTTGGCACCTTAAATATAATTAGAGGATAAACCCGGGCTTCCCGGATTACAGAATATAGGCAAAAAAAATCATATATATTATTTTTGATGTCAACATCCTTTTTTCTCTGCACATACTAAAGGCACAACGATGAATGAGGTATTTTTCGAAAGGTTCTGCAAGCGGCTTTTGATATAGTATATTTATATATTGTTAAAACGCTTTGTTTGATAAAAAAAAATACAGTTAATGAAGAAACATATCAACAAATAATGTCAATGATTGCAGTGAGAAAGCCTGGACTGGTCTCTATTGCCATTTTTTTTTTTTAACTCTAGTAGATTTTTTATATTTAATATATTTTTTAGAATGCCCATTAACAATACTAACAAGTAAGAAAAATCATGCGTTAAGCATAGATTATGAAACACTTTCCAACACTTCCTGAATGCTTTAACAAAACTTCGTTATTTAGGGAAATAAGGTATATAAGTGAACTAAGTACACATTTTAGAAAACACATAAAACATTTGAAAAACTGATTTCAGCAGTTACCGTCCATAGCAAATATGTATTCCAATTCTTTTGAACAGCCCTGTATTTGATCTGTAGGTTGATATATATATACTATATAATGGAGAAATTTAGTTTAGCAAGAAAACACATAACAGGTTGAAACTTCTCCTTCAGCAATCTATACTAATAGATTTAAACATACTTGTATACTTTTGTAAAACTCTGCAGTTAACCTAATACCTTTATTACACGCCACTATTTAGCTAAAGTTTAATTCAAAGTAAAACACTCTTAAAACTACCGGAATCACATTTCCAGAAATTATCATTTATAGACGGCCATGTATCCAATTCTTTGCGTGACCCCGTATGTCATTTTATATATGTTTTACAAACATTTCTTAGTAAACCAAATGCGGTTCAGCGTAAAAATGCCTAACTCATTTAAAAATCACCTTTAAGCAATTTGCAATCATACCCAGTAACCATTACGAATTCTTTTGAGTAGCCCTGTATATCAATTACAGCATTTATACACACCATATACAATGCATAAATATAGTGAAACATAAAAGCACATACACAATTCTGACAGCATAAATGAACTCTACACTCTTCAATTAGTCTAAAAACAAATGTTTACGCAATTCGTACCACAAGTTTCCAAGAAATTAATTATTTTAAAACGAGCGTATTTTAAGGGCTGTATCCAAATTGAAGTTCGGTATTCGATTGTTGACCGAGAGAGCTCCCTTCTTGATCAAGGCACCTTAAGCAGTCAATGAAGCCCGTTAGATTACATGATAGCGTAAGAAATTTCAAAATATTTAGTCATAGTAGGAGAGCTGTTGAACATTTTTGAGTAGGTATTTGAGGCACCCTGAAAATTTGTGCAACACTTCTTTTGTAATGGCTGAATACAAAATCGAATGTCTGGCTGAAGGATCGTGGCCCAAAAACTGTGCCAGACACTTGTCAAGTGCCATTTTTGACTACCCAAAAAAGGTATTTGAGGCACGCTGAGATTGAGACAGAATAATATTTATACTTAGAAAAAAATATTTTGAAAATGACAGACACTTTAGTCGGCCCAAAAACTGTGCCAGACACGTGTCAAGTGCCATTTTTTGACTACCCAAAAAAGGTATTTGAGGTACGCTGAGATTGAGGCAGAATAATATTTATGCTTAGAAAAAAATATTTTGAAAATGACAGACACTTTAGTCGGCACAAAATCTGTGCCAGACACGTGTCAAGTGCCATTTTGCCAAAAATGGCACGTGTGCCAAAAATGGCACATTTTTGGCAAAACGGCACTTGACAAGTGTCTGGCACAGATTTTGGGCCGACTAAAGTGTCTGTCATTTTCGAATTATTTTTTTTAAGTTGTCTCAATCTCAGCGTGCCTCAAATACCTTTTTTGGGTAGTCAAAAAATGGCACTTGACACGTGTCTGGCACAGTTTTTGGGCCACGATCCTTCAGCCAGACATTCGATTTTGTATTCAGCCATTAGAAAAGAAGTGTTGCACAAATTTTCAGGGTGCCTCAAATACCTTCCCTAAAATGTTTAACAGCTCTTGGACTATCACTCTTATCATAGACGGCCCCTTTAAAACCTCATTTTGCCGTTTTTTAAGCATAATTTGAAAACTACTTGGTAGAAAAATGTGAAATTTTGGATTTCCATAAAGCAGGACTTAATAAACCTGAATCCATCAAAAAAATTGTAGGTTGCATTTCATAATTTTGTTTAATATTAATTTCATAATTCATAATTAATATCAGAAAATTATAAAAATTGCAAATTCAACGTATTTATGTTTGGGTATATTAGTATTATTGCTATACAAAAAATTAGAACATTAGGATCATAATTTCAGAAGTTATAAATAAAAATATGAAAATGTAATTTAACATTAGAAGCACTCAATTTTGAATGTTTATAATTCAAAAACTTATCATTCAAATGACTTGAAATTTGGTGTCTGGGCATAGTTTGAATCAAAGATTTGAAATATCTCATTAAAATTGGGTATTGCCATTGAAAAAAAATTAAGTTTGGATTCGTTTTAATATGTAGATGGCCCCCTAAGCAAATTTTATATACGTCATTTAAAAGAAGACTTTATTTCCAATCGTTCGGTACCAGTAACTTTCGTCTACGATAATTTGTTGAGGAGTTTGTAGGGGGTGTTTACTTTTTTTTTTCCACGACTAGATTGTTGAGCGGATAAACTGCTTTAAATAAAGCAATTCGGTGGAAATCGAGTTTCGTATTTTTAGATTAACCTTTTAGTGCGCACCTTTGCATATATGCAAATAACAGTGTTTTGAATTTAATAGATTTTTTTTATTCGTATGTACCTAATTAACACCAGAAAATTAAAATAGAAATATTTGCTTTAAATAATAACAGACTTTCTGTATTTAAATAAAGCGAAATTAACCATTGAAACTCTCTGGTGTAAAGTCAGATTCTCTGGACTACGTAATTTCTAGAACGTATTTATCATGGGAATTAAAGGGTTAAAGGTTAAGCTTTATAAAATAAATAATTATACAAAATAAGGTATTTGGAGACATACTTCTTTAAATATTTACTAATTTGCAATATTTTAGCGTAAAACAGTCACACGACAGTAGTTTTTACTTGTATTGCAGATGTGCAACAGAAGAAAAGATTGACGTATTATATGAAAAATGTATCTCTGATTTTTTTTCATTATTTTTCTTGTGTAATTAATCTTTCAGAGAATCATATATAATTTTTTCGAAACAAAATAACAAAGCGCGCATTTAAGGGTTAACCCTTTGACTTTGAGTCGGGACATATACGTCCTAGTGGACAATTTTTTATTCACTTATACAAGTTTTGAAAATTAATCTGTTTCATACACTTATATTAAGATATTTTCAAAATAAATCTACCACAAAGAAAATTTTTGAAGTGAAAACTTCTTTAGGTGCATTGAGCTTTTTTGAGATGGAGAAAAACCACTGATTTGGAGACACTGTTACGTAACCGACATGCTAGCATTTTGGCACATAGACACTAGCGCGCCAAGCGGTGAATGACAGGAACTTTTCCCTCTCCAGCTTAATCCGCAAAAGAAGAACGAAGCTAAAACTCACTTTTTCTCCCGGCGTTCACACAGGAACACACACAAAATTTATAATTAACTTTCATATTTCATGTTTTTGTAAATTTACGTTTTAAGCAATAGATTGCA
Source organism: Maratus speciosus (assembly GCA_963932465.1). Classification (NCBI taxonomy): domain Eukaryota; kingdom Metazoa; phylum Arthropoda; class Arachnida; order Araneae; family Salticidae; genus Maratus; species Maratus speciosus. The sequence continues at coordinate 615,138,652 of OZ010788.1, read as the reverse complement.
ATTTTTGTATGTAAAATTATATGCATTATTTTTCATGTACAATGGCGCATTAAATGAAAATTGTAATATAATTTTGGTAGTAATAGTTTATAATAATGAATAAAAAACACTACATTTAAAAGTATTTCCTGCACAATAAAACATTTCCTGACGATTAAAAAAACACACACGTAATTGTTGAAGTTTTCACTTCTATTGGCACTCCCAGACTGCCACTGTTTTTTTTTTTTTTTTTGTAATTTGTGGTACGATTGAGTACAAAAATAATCGCCTTTCCTGGGCCATGATCAAAGGGTTAGTGGAATATTCGTTTGAATTGCACATATTTTTTAATAAAGATATATTACAAGGTTCTAAAACAAATTTATTTTGGGGTATCCTCTATTTCCCTTAAGGGGGCATACGACTGTTAAATTAAAAAAAAATAGATTTTTGATAAAAGTATGATTGGAATAATAATATCTTCTGAATATTTTAAAATAAACTGCAGAAAGAAAATGCTTATAATTATGCTAATTATGAGTATAAATATGCCAGTTTTTTTTTCTCTGTAAGCAATAGGATATTTCCGAATGGTTTATCTCAAACTATTAAAAAGGCAATTTTTTTTCCAATTGCTGTCAAAATTTCTCTTGAATTAGTATTTTTGCATGTCATTTTGTATAACATAGATTATAGATTTATCTATATCTTAAGACTGAGCCTAAATGTATGTGTAGTAGAATATTAATTTACCACTTTTAGCAAGTTTTTACCGCAGTAAACTTTGTTTCTTTCGAATTCCAAAATTCTCCAGTCAGGTGATTTACATTAGAAGAAAACAGTAATTTTAATTAAAAAAATTTAATTAAAACAACACACACTTATTTACTCATGTAATAATAACCCAAACAATTATGCCGAACGAGAAATTTATTGGATCGCCGAATACAATATAAGTTTGAAGTTACAGTCTGCAGAGGGTATAATTTTGAAGCAATATAAGATATAACATCAGGCTGCAAAGTCTCTCAATTTAGATAAACCTCCGTCCGGCTAGGAGGGTACCAGTTGTTTTATTGTCAAGATGGTTCTATTTCTTGCTGGAATTTTTATGGAATTTCCACTGATAATAGCTATTGTATAGTTAGGCTTTAGGAGAGAAGTCAGGAAGTTCATATTTCTATCTTCATTTAACAATTTTGTTGAACTTTTTACTGAACTATTTTTTAACGTTCTTTCCAAAAGCCTTTCTTTTTTTCCTTATTTTTCGTGGAATCCTTCTGTACACAGGGTGTTGTTCCGGAAATATCACTTTCTTCTTGAAGTATATCATATCGAACGAACGGAAGTGGCTTTGCATTTGTAGAACAAACTGGAGTTGCGGCAATCGGCGCATGTTTCGTAGGTTCATTTGTGATTCCTGTTGCTTGAAAGTAACTTTGACTCTTCAGATCGAACCGATTTTCTTCTTTAACACATACTGGACAATTGCACCAGAAAATATAATAAATAAAGACACACAACCTTGCTTAATGGTACACAAAACATGAACTTTAATAAGCTAAAAGTTAAATTCTTACTTATTACTTTTAACTTTTAGCTTATTAAAGTTCGTGTTTTGTGTACCATTAAGCAAGGTTGTGTGTCTTTATTTATGATTTTCTTCTTTTTTAAAAGGATTCACGGCATTGTCATTTTTGGACAAAAATTCATTCAGATCTTTGTAGAACGGGTTCATGTCTCAAGAAAGGGTGCTAGACGCATCTGGCCTTTCTTCGGGTCGGATCTTAAGGAATAACTTTATGAAATGTAAAACTTGGTCCATGGACATCGCTCTCGGACAGATGAACATTTGGCATGCCTTTCTCATCCGGTATTTGAAATTAGCTTCTTTCAGCGTTTCCTCCAAAACCAGCCACATTTGGAGCAACCAGTCAGGATGAGCTTTCTTAGTGCGATTAATCTTTTTTACGAAGTGATGTCCTGTCAATATATTCAAAGATAAGATACGAAATGTCCAAAGATCAAAATTCTGGCCTTTTACGTTACTGGTTCATCTGCTGTAAAACATTCGGGAGGGCGGTAAATCTCAGGCGAGCAAAATCGATCGATGGTATACTTGGTGAAGTTCAATCCCGAAAAGTCACATAACTTTGCGTTGTTCTCTGTATCAATGAGCACATTGCCACTCTTAACCCTTTATCTTCTGACGGAACTTATAAGTACTATTAAAATAACTTGTTATAAAATTCATTCAATACATCGATTAGTAGTAATTCAGTTTAGAATGAGTTATGGACGCGTTACTTTATCTTGTTCCAAATTCATTATGGGTTACACAAAACAAATATAGTTTTAAAAGGATGATTTCTTTTGCTTTTGCATCTTTTCAGCTTCCTTGGCGTTGGGGTTGGGTGGTGGTGGTGGTGGTGGGGGTGGATTTTTTAATTCGGAAATATTTCTATTGTAAGAATATTATATTTGTACATTTCCTAATTCTACAAAATACTGAGAAACATATTAAAAACAAAAGATTTGAGTGGGGTTGTACATAGTGCACAAAAATCACTATAAATTCAAATTTAATGAATCCTTCTAAAATTTATTAAATGATTATGTAACTCTTCTAATGTAGTTTCAAAATTTCACGAAAAATGCTTTAGAAGATAAAATTTTCACGAATTCATAATTCAGTACATAAAGGGTTAATGCGATTCCTCTTTTTTAGGAAGTGATGTCCTGTCCCTGATGTTTATATATATTCAAAGATAAGACACCGAATGTCCAAAGATCAAAATTCTGGCCTTTTACGTTACTGGTACGTTTCCAACTGGTACGTTACTGTAAAACATTCGGGAGTGCGAGTAAATCTCAGGCGAACAAAATCGATCGATGGCATACTTGGTGAAGTTCAATCTCGAAAAATTGCATAACCTTGCGTTGTCCTCTGCATCAGTGAGCACGTTGTCAGTCTTAATGTCCAAGTGATACATTCCGGATCTATAAAGATGATCTTGTGCGGATAAGACTTACCACTTTTTGATTCTATTTAAACCATTGGGATCTTTTCTGAATTTTTTCTCGTGAACCGTAAGACCAAGGACTTTAGGCATGGTCGGCATGAAGTACATCTTGAGGTTCAATGATTCGATTGATTGAATTTCCGCTACTTGAAGCAAGTGTGTGTGTTGAAGGGTTGGCCAAATTTTGTCTTCTATTTCCCAAATTTTTGCTTTTTGTACAATTTTTACAGCCACCTCTTCTTTGGAAGGAGTAAGAACAGAAATGGGGCTTATGCACGCGACCTGAGGTCGAGACTAAAATTCGTCTGCTGGTGGTATTTACTGTTGAACATTAGCATATCAGTCTATGGAGTATGAATTATTAATGCTTGTTTGTTAAAAATTCCGCAAAAAAATTCTTTGTTGTAGCACTAGATACTTAATATATTGTAATATAAGTTCAAACTGTTATTCTGTATGCAAGAACATCCGGTAAATTTGCAAAATTTCGGTTAAAATTTACGCACTTAACCTGGATCGAGAGTAAAGTCGTCTGCTGGCGATGTTTGCACCTGCGCATACTAGCATTCTGGCGGTAAGGTGGCTAGAATAACAGATAAGCATAGCGCCAGCTCTGGCATCTGACGTCACGTGTATAAGGTCCATTACGTCTGCGACGTCTGCGTAGCCTCCTGATCCGAGATGTTTTACAAACTGGAAACCTCTTTATCCAAGGTATTGGATGACAGATTTCTGATTGTTATTTCCTGACATTATAATTAATTTTTAATATCCAATCATTAACTATTAATAAGAATGTTCAACAGAATATAATAATCTCAATTAAATTACTTTTATATCGTTAAAAAAGTTTTCTTAGCTTGCAAGTAAAGAACCCACATAAATTCATAGCGACTTTTAAATGCTATAAAAGTAATGTCGCTTTTATTGTTGCATAGTGGATCGAAAGCATTGTTGAAAAAAAACGCTTTGTTTTAGTGTCCACCATTGTTGAATTTCTGCGGATTCAACAATGGAAGAACAATAAAAAAATATATATACTATATTATTGTTCTAGGAGAAAACACTATTGTTGAAGATTAGCGGGATGTTACGGCTTATATTATAAATCGAGTTAGTATTGAAGTACTAAAACAGTTAGCAACAATAGCAACTTTCACCAATGGAAAATGACGTCATAAACATCCCTTTTCCTTTCTAAAATAGAAAAAAAAAATACTATAATTGCTTCAAAATGGCATCAATTTTTTATTGACTTTTTATTTTGCCATGATAGGTTTAAAGACCCATGGCTTCAAATTCAATACCAGAGGAGTGAAAAATTGTTGAAAATCATTTCGACACAATTATATATAGAATGTACCAGTTTTATGAAAAAAAAAAATGTCTGTTTCCTCTTAAACATGACGTCGTTTTCATTGATAGAAGCATTCCGCTTTTCTGTGATTAGGACCATTAACAATTTAAGGAGAATATTTAAGAGCCTTTTGGACTAATTTATTAAGATAAAACTAGGGACTAATTTATTATTAATTATAAGATTTTAGGAAATATAATTGCTTCCCTTTTTCTTTATCTTTAATAAATGTTTTGATTTCAATTTAAGAAAATAAAATTGTTTATACTTGAATATGAATAAATTTCACTTGGATGAAGCAATTGTTCTTACTGTATATGTTTAAGTGGCTTATAATAAAGAAAGAAGAAGACAAGTTTAAATGATATTACACGTCTCATGTTAGTTCGATTGTTTGCGAAATATTTTTATCGTCATCTTGTTATCTTATTAAGTTAAGTTAATAATAATAATTTAAAAAAAATACAAAAATATAGACAATTTAATTAAACAGTTTAAAAGCGTATAAATTAAAAAAAAAAATAACATTAAACGTTTTGAACTTGTTTAAAGTTCCTCTTCGGTAAATAAACACAAATTTATGAGATTTACTATTGAGGAACTTTAAATTTAACTTCTAAAAGTTTAATGTTATTTTTTAAAGATTTTTATGCGTTTTTAAACTGTTTAATTAAATTATCTGTATTTTAGTATTTGTTTTTAATTAATTGTGTACAGACGCAATATATTTTTCCCTTTAAATAATTCAAGTTAGTTGGTTTATTATGAATTTCATTATTTAAATACCGTATATACTCGTGTATAAGTCGAAGAATTTTAGACAAAATTTGGGAGTTGAAAATGAGGCTTCGACTTATACAGGAGGTAGTAAAAAAAAAAAAAATCTCGTAAATAATCGGCGATAAAAGCAGACAATGGTCATTTCAGTGTGATTGACAGAAAAAAGCTCAACAATATTGTCCCTGAAATTGGTCTGCACCCAATTTCTATTTGGATAGAATTCCCTTCGATAAAGGGGGCATTCTTTTCAACATTTTAATCCCCTTTTTAAAAAGAGTTCAACTTGAGAATGCTTCTAGATATATCTCCTAAAAGTCCTACAATACAAAGAAGTACTATATTTTAGCAGTCTAAGAAGTTGTTTACCTTTGTAAATAAGGCCTGAAAAGATTTTTGAAAGAATTTTTTATTTTTAAGTATCACTGAGTTGATGTGAACAGGTTTCAAGATAGTTTACGTTTTTTCGGTCTTACATAATAATACAGTTTTAAAACGTTGAATAATAATAATAATAATAATAAAAAAATCCGATTTGAAACATAAAAAAGTTTACTAATTTAATGAAAATGCATTATTTTTTTTAATTCTCGATTACAAATCCTTTTTCAACATACTACCAAAAATGGGGTTCGACTTATACACGAAAATTCAATTTTTTTCAAAATTTTGCTTAAGAATTGGGGAGGGGGGGGGGGAGAGGAGTCGACTTAAAAAATGAGTAAATGAGCCATAAAAATGAGTAACTTGGGGTGCAGTTTCCAAACAAATTACGATACAGTTTTTAAACAAATTGCGAATGGAAGTAATTTTTTTTCATATTCGACAATGTAAAAATTTAAAATGTGCGAGGTTTAGAAGTTTAAAATATAAGCGAAATTTAATCGTCTGCTGTCCCCAGTTTCAAAATGACGTCAGCGTTATCCACAGAAACGTTTGTCCTTTATATATATAGATAGTAGAAATAGATAGACGATAGAAATTACTGTACAATCGAAAAAAAACAGACAGAGAGCCTTGCTAATTTTGACGTAAATCATCACATAAAAATATGACTAGTACCAATCGACTAGGAATAGTGCCTAATAATTAATGTTATACTTAAAATTTGCTTATGGGTCGTCTACATATAGCAATTCTACCAAACTTTAAATTTTTGAATACTAACACCTAATTTTGACACCATATTTAGATTATTCGGTACATTTTACTGTAGGACACCAGTTGAGAAGTCAATTAGTCAAGTCAAATAAGAATTATGCAGGTTCATTCATTATCCAATAATAAAAATCCAATAGATAAAATCTCTCTTAAAAGTCCTACAATGCAAAGAAGTTCTATATTTTAGCAGTCTAAGAAGTTGTTTATCCTTGTAAATAAGGCTTGAATAGATTTTTGAAAGAATTTTTTTTCTTATTAAGTACCAGTGAATTGATGTGAATAGGCTTCAAAATAGTGTAAAGTTCTTCTGTTTCACATAATTATACAGTTTTAAAACGTTGATTTTTTTTTAATTCTGATTGAAATGTAAAAAAAGTTTACTAATTTAATGAAAATTTATTGATTTTTTTGTATCCTCGATTACAATTAATTTTTCAACATACTACCAGAAATGTGGTTCGACTTACACACGAAAATTCAATTTGTTTCAAAATTTTGCTTAAGAATTGGGGGGGGGGGGGGGTCGACTTATACACGAGTATATACGGTAGCTTTACACGCATCCTTATTTATTAAAATTTGTATATTCATGTATATATTTTTCTTTTTGTAAAATTTACGAGAAATCAATACGTACGTGTTAAATTGTTTAAAATGCTCACATTAATTTATTTAAGTTAGTCTTCAAATTCCCTGCTCAACAACGTGAAAGTTTCTAGCGTTTTTTCTGACTCATTTTTAAATGTAAAGGCATAAAACTGACAGGCCTGACTATTGAAGCTATTTGAAATCGAATTGTTGTTTCCATTTTTTGATAAATAAATTACTTATTGACTAATAAGCGATTTTTGTCACGTGACGACGAGTTTTACACCTTTCTCTCTCTGACGCGTCCGGAAATTGATTCAAAACACTTAGCTTGACAGTATTTGTTGGAAATTCTTCTGCCTTTACCAAAAATTGGAAAACGCCATTCGATTACATAGTACACTCTAAATAAAAAAGAGTGACTATTCACTCCGGAGGAGTGAATAGTCACTCTATCGCAGAGTCAAAATATGCCCAACCTCTTTAGAGTGACTATTCACTCTGAGCCAAAGTGAAATTTTTGACTCTCTGAAAGAGTGAATAGTCACTCCTTGAAAATGAATATCCACTCTAAACAGGGGTGGATGATCACTCTTTCGGAGGAGTGACTATTCACTCTTGCTAAAGGAGTGCAGTTTTTCACCCCTGGTAGGAGTTAATAGTCACTCTTTCATAGGAGTGAATGTTCAATTTTTTGTAGTGGGTTGTTTTTTTCTTTTGCTTTTATGGTCATTTTAAAAGAATCGCATCTTTTACGGCATGCAATGGAAATAGATACAAGCGTGGTAACGATTGGAATAAAATACTTTATTAGCAATATTTATTTAATTCATAGTTTGTAACAGTAATTGAACTTTTAAGAAAAAATTCAGTTAAAGTTACATACGAATTTAAATTAGATTACTGACAGAAATAAACTAAAATATTTTATTCCAATCTTATCCTTTGTGTTTGCTTTTATTGCATGCCCTATAAAGATATTACTTTTAAAGTTTTATTAATAACATTTTAATAGGTGGATGTTATATGTTTAACAATGTTTGATCTCATTTTAATTTTTCTTTTAAATATAAAACCGTAGTTTTTTCCTTAAATTATTGCTATTTTTGCAAAGTGCTATTGTTCTAAAATATTTTTAATCTTTCCATTTAAACGCAATGCTTATAAACTCACTTCTTTTTAAAATAAGTTCTAAGCATGATTTAAATGTTAAGAATGTGTAATTTTTTTTAATCCGCTGTGATTTGCTTTTGTTTTATTTAATATGAACATGGCGTCTAAATTTTGAGTTCTCTGGAGTATGTATATTTTTTTCTTTTAAACATATTCCTTAACTTAATCATGATTTTTAATTTTCGTCCATTATTGCCATAAGCCACGATAAGCCATATTTAATTTAATTTTTTTATTCGCGTAGATACTGTATTTTGTGACTATGAGCAAAATAGATTCCATATGTTTTATAGGAAAAGATTGACCTCGGAAATAAAAAAAAAAAAGGAAATGACTGCATTAGAAATATTCTTATTGTTTTTAAAACATTTTAGTGTAAAAAAGTGGTTATTAATCTCTTTAAAAAAATATTCAGTCCTGTATTATGTAAGTCAATATGACCATTTAAAAAAATATACTAAAGCAGTCTTATCCATAAACTTCAAAACAGGCATAAAAAAACATTTTATTCCAATGCTTAAATATCACGTTTTATTGTTTAGCGCCAAAAATTACGTGTATCCAAAAACGTAGAAAATGTTTTTACAATAGAAGGAAATTTAATAACTGATACAGAATATCTATAATTAAATTTTTTTATATTGCTCAGTCTCGAAATTTTAAAATTATAACCCGCAGAAAAATGTTTACATACAATTTAAAAAAATTAATATACAGTAAAACCTCCCTAAGACGACCACGTACCGTTCCAATAAAATTGGGTCATTCCGAGAGCTGGTGTTTTGATGGAGGTCATGTTTAAATCTAGATTTTAATTGTTTAAAAATGAAAACAATGTTACTAAAATTTATTTTTCACATTTGGAAAAAATATAAAAATTTAAGTATCAAAATAAAAGTTAATTACATAAGTTAATTACTGCAGAGTTTTAAAAATGAATACATTGAGCTTTGCTTTAATTTTACAGTTTTATATTTTATAATTTTTATCTCCAAGTCCTTTCGAAGTTCAGTAAATAAATACATTTTTTTTTTTTTTTTTTTTTTTTTTTTTTGTGGATGGGAACAAATAATGACGATTTCATTACTTTATCTATTTCTTTGAGAGTTTTCCGGCAGAATAGGGCAGATGAGTTTATTGACCGTCATTCTTAATTTGTAATCAGAGTTAAATTCATTGCCTAAAAACGCACAAAGGGACTTAAAAACTCTTAAAAACACTTAAAAGTTACCGGGATAAAGAAAAAGAAATCTAAACTTAGTTTAGAAGTTTGATGAATAATGCACTCTCTGGAATTATTTTTTTAATGAAACCTTCTTCAAAAGACCAGGAAAAAACGGAATTTATTTAATTTTCTTCAAAGAAATCGATTTATCATGGAGGGAGTTAAACTGGGATGGTCTCTGAATGGAGGTAAATTTAGTATTGAGCCTATGGCAATAAATTTCGTTCCGTGAAAAAATAGTCGTTCAGGGAGGTGGTCGCCTAATGGAGTTGATCGCACAGTGAGGTTTCACTGTACCAACCTTTTCGTAATATCATAAACATCAAATATCATATTTAACTCCGAAACAATAATAAATACTCTTAACTGTATATAATCCAAAATCAGTAAAAAGCAAAAAGAAAAAAAAATCTCATGTAACGGCAAATTAATGTTTCGAATGTGTCACGAAATTAAAACTTCCAGATGTCTTCTTCTCTTATGAGTCAGTCACCCTTTCAAACGAAAGAGATAAAACTTTTTATTTTAATCGTTGGCAAAAAAAAAAAAAAAAAAAAATTGCAACACAGCATTGAAAGGGAATATTTACACTCATTTATTTTTATTCACATTTCCCGAACTAATGATTTGCTAAGCATTCTGCGTATTAGAGGTCTGCACGGGCTGAAATTTCCAAGCCCGGGTCCAGCCGACTCATAGAAAAAAAATTCGGCTCGGCCCGGCCCGTAGAAAAAAAAATTGGCCCGACCCAGCCCGGTAAAAAACTTAAAAGTTTGGCTCAAGCCCGGCCCGGCACGAAAAAAAAAGTTAAAATCTCGGCTCGAGCCCGGCGCGGCCCGAGTGAATTTCAACAAAACATTGATTTTTTTTTTTTTTCTTTTTTTGAAGTATTAAAAATCTGAAAAAGTGCTATACAGTAAGACGAAATTGCATAGAAAAGAAAAAAAATTCGTTATGGACAAGTTCCCTTCTTAGCGAGTGTAAATGTATTATACAGGGTGTCCGGTCTCAACGGTGTCCAATGGCTAATTCTTAAACCGTTAGACACAGACATATAGTTCCAATTACAAAAATGTTTTAAATCAGGTAAAGAAACATTTTAAAAGCGATTTGGGTCAATAAAAACATTTCTTAAAAAATTACGAAATTTAAATTTTTATACGGTCCCCCGGTCCTATGAGTTATATTTAGTAATTTTTTCCTATTACACTGACAAGTAAGACAAGAAAAGTCCCATTCATATAACGCTAAAATTGAGCGAGTTATGAAACTTAAAAAATGCATGACTTATGCCACTTTTCTACTCTGAAAACAAATGAGTTCGGCTTGGCTTTGAGGGATCATATACCAAGTGTTTAAAGTATTCGAAGACCTTACTTCATGTGTCTCTGCGCTTTGAAAAAAAAATCCTACAAGTATTATGATTAAGTCTCAAATTGGTTAAAATAGCATGTGTTTTATTTTGTCAGGATTTGAGAGACTGTTTCTCTTATGATTTCGTTTAACAAAAATTATGTTTTTTTTTTTTATGTTACTTCAACAATCGTATGTATGTTTTTCCAGTTCAAAATTTGTACTCGAACTTTAACCCACTTTTAAATATCCGATCGAGATTGCATTTTACATACTGGCGCAAATCCGATAACAATCTAATATTATTAAGATTTTCGGTGGTTATCATTTATACTTATTTTACAGGATAACACAAAAAATTTCGGATAGATTTCTGCCAAGGAGTTTAAGAAAAAGTTTTAGATTAGATAATACAAGACTGCGATTGTTGGGTTTTTTAACTTTTATGTATATTTTAGCACTGAATCCGAAAATTACCTTAATTTTTAACCATCATGTCAGGATATTTCGCAAATCATAAATTTTCAAATTTAAAGAATAACAAAAATTGAATACTATAAAGTAGAGGAGATGGTTGTGTTTTTTAACTTCTGATAATTGATTTTTACGCACTTTTTAGCACTGAATTTGAAAATGACCTTCGTTTTTAACCATCACGTTAGAATTTTTTTGCAAATCGCAAATGTGTAAGTTAAAATATAGCGAAAATCTTATACTATAAAACATATGTAAAACATTTTTTATTTTATTTTATTTGATTTGATTAAAAAATTTATTCGATATTTTTGCTTATCCTGGGATGCTTACAGCTAAACAGCTGAATAGTCCGATGAGATGGGGGAGGAAATTCAATTTTAACATTGAACTTCTGAACTTTGAAATTTGCAATTTGCGACAAATCCTGATATGATAGTTAAAAATGAAGGTCAATTTCGGATTCAGCGGTACAGAATATATAAGAATCAATTATCAAAAGAAAAAAAAAAAAAAACATGACATAACCCAACTTTTGCAGGCTTGTGCAATGTAATAATATTTTAAAATACGTATCATTTTGTAAAGAATTGAGGCTGTTAATTTAGAATTATTTTATTTAAGAAAAAATCCGTTTTTTCTTTCTTCTTAAATGTTTATTACAAATTGTATATTTTCCATTAATATGCCAGAATGATTAAAGATTTCAAATTTATATTGCAATGTTAATTTTACTCCCAAACTTTTTTTTATATCTGACGAAATTATATTTCGACTAAATTTGTGAATGACCCCCAATTTGCATCAAAAAATATGCTCCAACTTTAAACAGCTATTACTCGGTCAATTTTAATCGTAGAATAACGGGACTTTTTTTTGTATTACTTGTCAGTGTAAAAGGAAAATTTCACTAAATATAACTTATAGGACCGGGGGACCGTATAAAAAATTAAATTTCGTAATTTTTTAAGAAATGTTTTTATTGACCCAAATCGCTTTTAAAATATTTCTTTACCTGATTTAAAACATTTTTGTAATTGGAACTATATGTCTAGGTCTAACGGTTTAGGAATTAGCCATTGGACACCGTTGAGACCGGACACCCTGTATATTCTATTCTTATGTATTTATATATTAATTATGCATGGATCAACACGTTAGTGAGTTTAAAACTGGGTTCCGTCATAAGGAGGTTCTTTTTCACACATTTTATTATGTTTTAATTTAGCTATATTTTAATAAGCGCAGAAATTTAGTGTTCTTTAAAAAGAATAAATTGTAATGTTTAAGTGTAGAATAATGGCCATTTGAAAATGTATGCGTTTTTTTGCAAAAATGTTTGGGCCAGGCCTAATTGTACTGACCTTTAAATGGACCAGGCTACGCTGAGACAATGATTTTCATATGGGCTGGGTCAAAATTAGGACTGAAAATTTTGGCCGTGAAGACTCGCAATGAATCAGTCCCGGCTTTGTGCAGAAAAGAAAGTTAGGCCCGGTCCGGCCCGAGGCTTCAGAAAAAAGTGTGGCCTGGGCCCAGCCCGAGTTCCGTGAGTGAGAATCGGCCCGAGCCCGAGCCGGCCCGTGCAGATCTATAGTGCGTATTCAATTGTTAAAAGAATTATATTGCAAACCGCTACATGAAGAAATATAACAGACAATCACTTTTGAACACTCTAACGATCAATCTTTTTCTATACAACATACACTATTTAGCTAATAATCTTAACATTCCACATATCTACACGGATAAATGCTTAAAATTAAATAAGACTTACCTTCATTTTATGTATTCCATAAAGAATAATTGTAACGATATCCTAATCTGTTAATCCTAAGATGGCTGGCAAAAAAGTGATCATTTTTCTTATCTTTTAAGGGTGTCGTCGCCTTGCTACTCTGATTGGTTAATAAGCAATGCACACGTAAGTCACTCTTTCAGAAGTGAGACATTTCACTCCTTTCTAGAGAGTGGAAAATTCCACTCTTTAAGGAGTGTGTTTTTATAAAATTCACTCCAAAAAGAGTAAAAATGCCTGTCACTCTTTCAAAGAGTGAGCTTTTTACTCCTGCCAATTTTAGAGTGTATCGGAATAACAACATCTACCCATTGTATGTGTGTTTCTAAAGAAAAAAGAATTTAGAAATATGTCAGAAAGTAGCTCATTTGAATTTGAGAACAGCCTTAACTGTCATTTTACTATCTACTGTTGCCAGTAATCAGGGACCGATTTACGAATTTGGGGGCCCTGCGCACAGATGCTTAAGGTGGCCCCATTGCACCGATACTTACAGGGGGATTGAGTAAAAAAAATTGATAAAAGGTGCTTACTAAAATAACCATTATTAGCTTAAATAATTATTTTAAAATATCCATTAAAAAATTAAATATGATAATTATTAATTTACTGTTAAATAATTATTTCACAGTTATGAAATTTAAATGAGTAAACGTTTTATAATAAATTGTGTGATGTTGATTATCTTTTCCTATACAAGTCTATATATCTGTAATGATAAAGTATGCAACAACTAATAATAAATTCTTGATAACACCAAGCTTACAATTATTTAGAGGCTCTACTGCCTGCAAGCTACCCTCACCAACCGCCAAATAATCTGACGAGAACAGGAACAGGATTACATAAGAATTAAAAATACAATGCATTTTTAAAATGACAAAGATAAAAGAAAATATTCACTATAATAAAGTAATTATAAATGGATGTTTCAAACAAAATATACAACGTTGTAAAAATACAATATGAACACAATGGAATGTAGAATGAAATGTAAAATTCCATTAGATATTAAAACTACATCATATTTTGGACAATAATGGAAAGACCTTCAGCAGCCTTTGGGGGCCCCAGAAAATCAAGGGCGCTGGGCCCGTGCCCCGAATGCCCTGCCGTAAATTAGGCACTGCCTGTAGTAACAGCCCCAGCTACAAGTAATTAATAAATATTAACGTGTGCCTAGCCAATTTTTTTTCCGTACGTGTATGTGTGTCTTGTATTTATAAAAGTGTATTAGCATAGTGTGTAATTCTTTTTTAGGTGTGTTCGTAATTATATAAATACGTAGCACCTATAGTCGTTGTCTGGTCCGTACGTCTGTCCGTATATAACAGCGTAAAAACTACCCGACCGAATTGTTTGAAATTTAATATATACTATAACCGTTTCAGAATTTTGTCGAGTCATTTCAAATTTTATGAAAATTGAATCAAAACTTAAAATGATATTAATACAATTATTCTTCATTCTATTAGTGCTATCATACGTCGTTAATTCAATGATAGCCCATGATATGTAATGATTCTAGGCTGCCATGGTGATAACGTTGACTTAAGATGGAGTCCTATTATTTCCGTATGACTGAATTTAATTCAGTGAAATCTGTCTAAGGCAGAAAATTATCAGAGTTCCACATTTTTAAACATAGAGATTTTCGAGAAATCTGTCTAAGACGGAAACAATCTGTGTAACGTGGAACCGGACATTCATTTTGGGGTCCATTGTATAGCAAATATACTGGTTAAGACGGAAGAAAATTCTGTTGGGAAATATAAATGGAAAGAAACCTTATTTTTTTATAATGACATGTATTGTCCAGTCCCACTCCCAGGGGTTATAAAGGTGCCTCACTGACTCACTGATTGATGACAATGACAAACAACTATATTCGATTTTTTTTATAAATAATTTTAAGATATTCGAATTTTAAGGCATTTATTAAGGTAAATATAACTTTTTTTTTCACTAAAATCTGTAATTTTGATTTATACCAGTGTGTTTGTGTATTATCAATTTGTAGTGTAAATTAATGTTACTATAAATATATAAAAATATGTACAAAGAGTTCATGTTTATTTAATAAAAAAAAAAATTAAAAGGTACGTTAGTTTTAATTTTTAGCCAAAGAAATATTTAATACTCTGTGAACGGGATGTTTATAAAGTTTTTCTGACAAAGCTGGAAATCTGTCTAAGGCGGAATTTTATTTCAGTCCCAAGCGATTCCGCTTTAGACAAATTTCACTGCATATAGAATCTTAATAAATTTTATATTCATGCATTTTTGAATAAGAGTGCAACAGTTGTTGTACGAAGATCTGAATATTTAAAAAACTAGTTATAGTACAAACGCACTTCATTTGCTACGTTTGACGAAAAATTTCCGACTTGTTTAAGTAATTATATTATCATTCGGTTCAATGTAGATGTCAGTAGATAACGTTTAGACACCTTGGAATATGCATTTAATGATAATATAGAAAAAACATACAGCTGAGCTATTTGAACATTTCTAATGTTGAAAATATTTCTGTATTTATCATGTGTTTCGGGTACTACCATGTGTTTGTGGGAAAATAGCCCCTAAATGGCATATTTTCAACTAAGGTTAGGGGAGTCAGGTCTCTGACTTCAATGAAGCTATAGGGTCATTCCATGGTAACTTACGTTACATTTAGAGCAATTTACTGCAGTAATTTTAGAAATATAACACCAAAAAATATTTAAATGCAAATTTGACATGATTTGTTAATTAAACCTATCCAAAGCTCAATTTGAATGAAAATTACCTAGAAAATGAGAATGAAAATTACATTTTTTGTGGTAACTTGTGTTCCTTTTTCAGTAATGTCAGTTACATAAGAAATATAACTGCCAGAGTTCAAAAATAACACAAAAAATTAGATAAATTTCATCTAAATTGAGCTTTGAATAAGTTTAATTAACAAATTATGTCAACTTTATATTTTGAATTTTAATTTTGGTATTATGTTACTAAAATTACTGAAGGAAATTGTTCTAAATGTAACTTAAGTTACCATGGAATGACCCTATATCTAATGAAGATAACTGTTAATTAACTTCCTTTTTATCTTTATTGTATTTATACGTACATCACTTTATATACATTACTTGGATTAGGGAAACGTTTTTGCTTATCTTTGGGATTAATTCCTGTGTGGAGAAACGTATATGGGTGATTTTCAAAAAGTGTCGTGTTTTACTGTCCTTTCACATTTGAACAGAAAAATTATCATAATTTTAATTATTACATTTTAACTATCATGTTTTTTAATGATAATTTACAGATATATTATTATTTATAAAAAAAAAAAAAAAAATAAGAAGTATATTCTTTTGTAGTCAATATGTCATTACCGTAGGTTGTCCCAACAAGCAATTTATTAGGTAAAGATTTGACTAAGTTCTATTTAAAACAGATGGTTATAATTTTTTAATACATTTTTATTTATTAAGAGGCCACTAACTAAGAAAATATTTATTTTCATTAATTACACTTATCTATAATTCTTAATAATTATTTTAAAGCGTGTCCCAAGAAAGAGTGTCATTGCCATGCTTCTGACAAAAAGTTCATATGGATTTTTTTAGAGGGCAGCACATGCCTTTTTGTCAAGGCAAAAATACTCCTTAAAAGTCAACTTGTTATCAGGTTTAGATGAGTAGAGTAAATAGTTTTATAGTTTCAATAAAACAAGCAAAGACTTTAAATGTTTTGGTGAGTATTTTTATGTACGTCATTACCGTAGGCACTTCTAATTGATAATTAAATGATTTTTTATTTATTAATCTGCTTTTATTATATAAGAAATAGAAAATCATTTTAATGACCAGAAGATATAATGGCTGCCATTTATGCCTGCGGAAAAATAAAAGTACATTGCTTAATTTGTCATCAATACCTTGCTCACTTATCTCATTAACCAAGTTAAATAAAATTTAAAAATGAGTTTGAAAATCTTAAATTAATAATTTGGTTTTATGCTGATGCTTGTATATTAATGTTTATGAGGTAAGGTAATTATTTACAAAACATTTAAAACTTTCTAATTATTTCTAAAAATTTGATTTTTTTATTCCAAAACATGGACAAATTTTGAAAATGACCCATATACAAGAGTAGATACTTATGTGGTTATCCCAAAAGGCTAATTGAAAAGGGCAGTGAGTAATTTAATAATATTACCCAATACGTATATATTTACTTAATGTTGGGTAGCATGTGCTATATCCGAGCCTATAAATGTAATATAGTGTCTTTTAATTTGAATATTTTGTAAAAAAAATCTTCCATTAATATTAATTGAAGAATCGTAGTAATTAGTAATCAATCTTATCGCACTGTGTCCATCATCATGAACTTATACCGGTGGTGCCAACCTATCAGCTAAAGAGTGATTATTTGCAATTTTCACCTGTGGTGGATTAAAATTTAAGTGATAATTATCATTGTACCGGCAACGGACCATAACAGAACCTTTAAGTTGTTTACCATCAAGTTTTAATGCGTATTATCTAGTTACTCTTTAAGCACACATGTTCGCTCATCATATATACCACACCAGACTTGAAATCGATTATGGAAGACTGCAATTGATTACGATTTTTTCAATTTCCAGAAACAGATTATGATTAGCTTCCTGTTTGTGAAAATTAGATTGCGATTACCTTTCCGATTACGAATTTTTAGATTCTAGAATACGACTGAATTTAAATTACGATTGATTTTTTTAATTACGATTATTAAACAAGTCAATTTTAACTTAATTTCGATTGCATGAATTTCGTATGTTACTAATCCTTCAATCCTTTTTTTACTCTCCCCCTTCCTCCCAGCTAGTGATCTAGTGAGATAGATACAGCTTGTTAGAATTTTGTAGCAAGAGCAGAGAATGTTTAAATGGAAATTGCTAAAAAGGAGCACAATATTCTACAGACAGAAATTGTGATAGTCAGAAATTACGATTTTGTAGGCTTTCGATACAGATTACAGTGCAATTACAAAACGATAACATTACCATTATAATATCTTTATAATTTGAGTAAAATTTCTTGATTGTGATTACTTTTCGTTTATTAAAAAAACTAAACTTTATGATTACGATTACAGTGTAATTACAGAATATTTATAATCGATTACAATTACGCAATTACGATTACTACAAGTCTGCACCTTTTTAAAAAATATCTAATCTATCTATTCGAGTACATCTTATTCGAATATATGTACATATCTATTCGTTCTACTATCTTTCGTTCTGCCGCAAATATTTTACATTTTTAATTTACTAACCCCTGATGTCTTCACCTCAATTTAATGAATCAATTAATTACAACATTCTAGGGTTGCCACAAGATTCCATCACCTTCCTCTAATACTTCTCTCCTTTTTTTTTTTTTTCTCCGCGCCAAAATTTCACTTCTCCAATAAAAGATGCATTCTCTATCTAAATATCCTCAAACGAGACATAGCAAAAATGCTCCCGCGGCCTTCCATTCCTCCAATTCTTATCTATCCAGATTTTTACGAGGCGCATCGTTCGTTACTACAAGACAGGCAATTTTTCATTCGAAATGTGTGCTCCATCGATTCGAACTGTGGTAGAAAAGCCGGCGAAACGATCGCTTTTTGCGAGCGTGATCGCTAATTGCGAAGAGCGTCTTGCTGTTTTCAACCGGAATTTTTATACCGAAAAATTGTCGCTGATTCGATTTTCCGGCGCGCCCTTCATCAACGGTGAATGTCGTTGTTCTTCAGGTATTTGATTCGGCGTGTGATCTGTGATTTTTGTGCCGCGCCCTAAGTAGATTATACTCTGCGCTCTGTTCTCTACCCTCCCTCTTCCCCCTTCCTAATGCTCCCCTACTGAGCGAATTGACACTCAGGCACGCCGGCCGACTTCATTTGGTGTTGTTTGCGCCCGACGCCGGGGCAATCAGCGCCCCTGCTACGCCCCTGCACGGGGGTGGTGAAAGGTGGGAAAGCAAGGTTTGAAGATTTGGCGATGTTTCTCTCTGAGTTTTTGATGCCAACGGACTCAAGAGTAACACGAGTACAATACGATCTATAACATCAAAATAACATCAAAATGTAACATCAAATGAAAGTTCATTTATGATAACAAAATATCGAGAGTTTTCACGGGCTTTTGACTGATCATTATTTGGCTAATCATTAAAGAAAAACTATAGCCACATTCAAATATTGTTAACTTGTCGTGGAACACTGTTTCATAAATCGTTCTTTAAACAACCCCAACATATCCTATTTTTTCCTTTTCAATATAAGTTCCAATGTTTTGTAATTATTTTTAGAATAGTTAGTCATCTAAATTCAACTATCAATTATAAAAATCAATTAAAAATATATATATTATAAAGCTTTGCTATGACGAAAAAAAATTATTGCCTGATATATTTCTATATAGTTTTATGAAAGAAAACCTATGTTAACTCCAGATTCGAGATAGCATGCTAGTGAGTTAATTAAAAACAAATATATTGCTAAATTTTGTCATTTTAGGCTTAATGCCGACAAAATTGGATGAAATAACGCATCTTCACTATGAATTAACCAACAAGCACATTTGATGATTCTGTTGGTTAGTTTTTTATTTTTTATACTGGTTTCCTATGTTCATATTTTGTTCATCTATTAGAATTTTACCATTTGTTCACATATTTGTGATTTCATCTTTATTATATATATATATATATATATATATATATATAATCAACATTTTTCAATCCACTGTTCGATATAGATCTCCCCCAAATTTTTCCAATAGTTCCTGTCTAGTGCTTTAGTCATCCAATTAACACCGGCCACTTTTCAGATTTCGTCACTCCATCTTACTTGAGGTCGTCTTCTTGGTCGTTTTACATCTCTGGTATACCATAGTAAGGTGTTTGTGCCCCATCTATTGTCTCGTCTTATTGCAATGTGCCCAGCCCATTTCCATTTCAGCCGTTTAATTATTTCATATTATTTTATTTATTATTTTTTTATGTGAACGAGTCCTTAAAAATATCAAAACAGAAATAATAAGTTATACAGGAAAAATTTAATCGTTTAATAACATCGAACCAAATGAAATATCTTCCTGTGATTTGGCTCAATGGTGAAAGGCAACGAGAACCTGGCACCTATCTATCTTATCATGATTAAAATTTTTGTCTTTCTGTACCCTATTTAAGGAAAGCATCTGACATTCAAAGAATTTGCCTTCGAAAATATACTTCATTCATTACTTTACAAGTTTTATTTCATTTATACACCACAACTTTGAAATAGAGCACAAACTTTTGCAATCACTCAATAAATATTTCACATATCATTTTCTAAAGCAAGCATGTTACAGTGATCTTCTATCATAATTACGTTTAATTTGAAACAGTATACGTCACTATACTGTTGACGCTGTACACTGTACGGGCGGTTCAAACATTTACCGCCCGTCGACCGTAGTGTATAGAAATTCTTTTGGGTGATATTTCTCACCGATTTCTTTCCCTTTTTATGCCATAGAATACACTAAAACAAAATACACCCTGCAGAAACAATAACAAAGGCGTTTTTTAATCATTCTTATGTAACACAAAATTCATTTATGATCCGTACTATATACAGATCTATCTATAATCATAGACTGGACTCGTTGAACAGCATTGATCAAGGTGTGGGCAAGGACCTACTCGTTGCCCTCATTGTGGCATCGCTGCAGAGAAGTCAATGCTGATGCCATGCGTTTGATTTTGTGTTTGCGTGTAAGGTTCTACGGCACCCACCAAGCGCACAATTTCCGAAACAACAGTTGTTTCGGGAGGATTTCATGCATCGCCGATTTTTTCTGCAACAATACCACGATGAGGGCAACGAGTACCTCAACAGGATCGTTACGACTGATGAGAAGTGGGTTGACAACTGTGAGAAGCTGGCTCCATTCCCAGGCGGCAGACTTCTATGACACTGGGCGAAAAAAACTTAACCAGCGCTATGACACGTGTTATAATTCCGGCGGTTCTTATGTTGTAAAATAGTTGAATTCTGTATCTTTTGCATAAATCTTTCCAGCTAATTATGTTTTGTTTCTTTTTGCGGGCCGTGGTAAACTTCTTTTCTGAATGACACTTGTATATCCGAAACATAGTCATAACTCTATAATTGCAAAAGTTGCAGAATAGAGCCAGAATGCACCAGGTTCCTTATTTATGACTTTCTATGTTTCAGTTATTGCACTCGGTTTTTTGTAGCTAAAGATGTATTTTTATAATCGATTTTTCACGCACTTCCCGAGATAGGGTAGAATAAAAAAAAAATCCCTGCCAGCCCGGCCTACAGGCGCAGGTATATTTCGAAGTTAACTACTAATTTCACCAACAAAAAATAAATAAGATTAGCGATAAACCCAGTTTAACAATTTTATCTGGCCACTTTTAACGAGTTTTTAATTTCATTTTCCTGTGACAGTTGGTTTTATCAGAATCATGTTAATGTGCTTTTTTTTTTCTTCTACAACCTCCCTCTTTTTTTTTTTTTTTTTTTTTTTTTTTTTTTTTTTTTTTTTTTTTCCTGTAAGAATTGGTCTTATTAAAAACTTGCCAATATAAAAGTTGTAGATAATATTAAGAAGATTTATAATAAATTTAAGTGACTTTGATATCTTGTGAATTGACGAAGTTATGATTTTTTTTCTTCTTAAAACCCTATTCTTTGCTTCCCTTGAGCCCATTTTTAATAATATCAAAAATCTGTCATACTTAAATTTTTGGCCCTTTTCCTAGAAGTAATAATAACTTTAAACTGATCTGATATGTATCATAATTAAGGAGTTATGGGTTTTTTTCTGTTTTCACAAAAACCCTCCCCATTTCCACTCCCTTGGTCCGATTTTGCGCGTTAACGAACTTGACCGAGATTTTCTGCCCCTTGATTTTATGTATCAGTTTGGAAGAGATTCGTGCAAAATTATCGAAGGTATCGTGCGCATAAAAAAGTGATATATCATAGTTTCTTATTTTATATACTGGTTTCCTATGTTCATATCTTGTTCATCTTTGGAATTTTACCAATTTGTTCATATATTTGTGATTTCATCTTTATTATATATATATATATATATGTTACATTATTAGATCCAATTCTGCGATTTCCTTATCTTATTCTAAATTACTACTTTATATTCACTAAATCCTTATTCTTAAATAATCTCTATCGTTAATTCTGTTAAATTCCCTTTAATTTAATGTCTCACTTGTCTAAATTACTTAAATATTACGCTTTTAGTATTCTTAAATTAAATGTTCCATTTCCGCTCTTTTTTCTTTTAGAATGTTCTTTTAGCAACCATTTTATTTTCCCTTCCATTTTATTTTCCCGCGCATATTCCGGGGGTTATTCTTTTTACCTTCAAATTCATCCATTCGCTCTGTCAGCACTATTTCCATGGCGTGGTATTCTTAATTGTTAATTGGGTGAGAGCGCGACCTACGTCATATTTGTATTTCTACACTTGACGCACAAAAAGCCGATGCTCCCTGTGTTTCAGCAGATTCTAGTCGTATTTCCATTTTCCATACCACCCCCTGGTCACCGTCCACGTATTCGATTATCTACAACTTTGTTCATCCCTAAATTACTACTATGAAGCGATGGCTAATATTCTTGGTGGAAACTGCGCCGCCGAATGATGTTTGAATAAAATGATGAGCTGCCTTTATGTTTTGTCTTAATTTTTTCTGCGGAAACTTTCACGGAAAAATGTATTCCATGGCCTTCACTCGTCGACTGATAATCATCCTATAATATCAATGTCGTAGTCTTTAACACGACAGGATTCCAATCTTCGTTATACTAGTACAACAGGATTGAATTTACCTGTTCTGACAACTCATACTACTTCTATTACTGCTGGACGTGATCCACTACTGATATCGTGACAGCCAGTTACTTCATTCCAACTAGAAAAATAATCCAATGTTCTCATAATGCCACATATATATATATTGGAAAAAACAGATATATATTTGAATCATTACCATATAAATAATAATTACTTAATAACTGTTTATATATATCTTAATTGATTGTTTCATTCACCTAATTATTTTTCACAATACTTCTTTGTTATCATTAGAACGTATATTGGAAATATTCGAATCCATCATTTAATATAAGTAAGATAAATTTTTCTTACCTTTTCTCTTTTGAAGATTTAGTAGGTTGATGATACTATTACCTTTTGATCGAAGTTGATTTTCATACTGCCATGGCACTGCTGGTATATTATTTTCATTCCGTTGCTAAAAGTGTGAAAGGAGTAATATATTAGTATTTGTGTAAAAGATTTTGTGAATTAATCTTCATCCCTCAATGGTTTGAACCTGATATTTAATTTAAGAGACATATTAAAGGTTCACATTCACAATATGTATCACTACACATATTCGCTTTAGGAGTGAAATAAACAAAACGTTGCTTTCACATTAATGTTCGAAGTTGCACTAGTGAGAAAAGTTTTAGTACAGTCTTTTTAGATCCTTGTCTTGTAGCATCTCAGATACCCAGGCTCAGGTCAATGTCTGTTTGACGTCATGGTGGTCCATGTCGCGTCCTTGACTCAGCTCTTCGCAATAAGTAAATGCTACAAGGAGTTCTTTTCTGTTTCTGAAAGTCTGGGATTATAAAAATTGAGGAATATATTCACAATAATGTGTAAACTTTTGAACTGGTGGTGGTTTTGGATTCTATGGGTCATGATCGGCGTAGATCTGAAATTTTTTTTGAGAATTTTCAACATAGGAGAAAATGTAATAGGTATTGTTTCTTACGAAATCTACCTAAATATATGTGCACAAGTGTGTTTCTTTTCTGATGACAAAAATATTTTTAGAACTTAATTATAAATTAATAAATTAAGTTTAAGGCATTTCTATGTTATCTGGGATAAGGTGATAAATTGCCCAATATTCTTTATGTTTTCCACTAGTGTTGTCAAGTGTCCTGATTTTCATGGCTTGCAAGACCTGTCCCACGCAATCACTGCGCGGGACACCAAAAGTCTCAATTTTTCATGATGCATACATGCTTTTAAATTTCTTCTCGTATCATGCTGATACTATTGGTTAGTCTGCATCGAGTGTAGAACTTAACACACTCACGCGCGCGAAACGAGAATTCTCGTTTTCATTCAAAAAACATCATTGACTAAGGGTGTGGTTTCTACCTTACAGAAAATTCATTTATATCATGTTGTCCATATTTTTACTTTCTTCTATCTTTACAAGAAGAGAGTATTGGATTGGTGAAAAAATTAGACTTCCCGTTTTCGATGGATTTATACGTTTTAGAATGTCCCGAACACGATTTGATGGTTTTTAGAAAATGTCTGTCTGCGAGTCTGTCTGTCACTCTGTCACTCTGTCTGTCTGTCTGTGACACAAATTTTGTGGGCGCTCTTTCTCAAGAACTAATGAACGGAATTTCCCAAAACTTTAGATTCAGTTAGTCTCTGATATAAACTGGTGCTGATTACTTTTTGGTGTAAATCGCCCAACAGGTGGCGCTGCTATGCTGCATTTTCCACGATTTTCGTAATGGCTATATCTCCAGAACTACTGCACGGATTTTTATAAAACTTCAGGTTCTTCTAGTCCATGATATAATATAGTGCTGATTACATTTTGGTGAAAATCGCCCAACAGGTTGCGCTGCTATGCTGCATTATTCACGATTATGTCAATAGTTCTATCTCAAGAACAAATGCACGAATTTTCACCAAACTTCAGATTCAGTTAGTCCCAGATATAAATTAGTGCTGTTTAATTTTTGGTGTAAATTGCCCATCAGATGGCGCTGCTATGCTGCATTTTTCACGATTTCCGCAATAGCTCTATCTCATAAACTAATGCACGGATTTTCATCAAACTTCAGATTTAGTTAGAAGTTGAGAAATGTTGCTGATGATTAGATTTTGCTGTAAATCATCTAGCCGGTGGCGCTGATATGTTGCATTTTTCAGGAAGTATTAACATGTATGAAATAGAAGAAAGTTTTGGGATTGTCACATCTAACTCGTTTTAGATTGTAAGACGTTTTATATTAAATTCGTACGTTGAAAGATATTTACCGATGCATAAACTTGGGAAACCTATCTAGAACACCAATTTAGAAAAGATTTTCAGAACAGGGAGGAGCTTCTACTGTTTTAAAATTCAGATTTGATAAAAATGTCTCGTCGGCAATGTGTTAATGCAGTGACGTGTGAAGACAGAATCTATGTATAACGAAAAGTTTTTCGTCCCAAATGAATACCTTACAAATGTGTTTGACGAAGAAATGGAATTGACAAAGTTATGAATTTTTTTCTTCTTAATAAACCCAATTTTTTTCGCCCCTTGAGGCCATTTTTAATGATAGCAAAAATCTGTCATACATAAATTTTTCGCCCTTTTCCTAGAAGTAATAATAACTTTAAATTAATTCAATATGTATCATAATTAAGAAGTTATGGGTTTTTTTCTGTTTTCACAAAAACCCTCCCCATTTCCACTCCCTCGGTTTGATTTTGTCCATTAACGGATTTGACCGAGATTTTCTGCCTCTTGATTTTATGTGTCATTTTGGAAGAGATTTGTGCATAATTATAGAAGTTATCGTGTCTATAAAAAATTATATATATATACACACATATATATATATATATATATATAATAAATTTGAAATCACAAACATATGAAGAAATTGATAAAGTTCTATATATATATATACATACAGGGCTATTACAAATGATGCACCCGCTTTTAAAAAAAATCATATTTTCGAAACTACTGCACATAGTATACAACAAGTGATACATGAATTTAAAGAGAAATATACCAAGTTTTTTTTCAGTTACAAATGTTCGATGTATGATCCTCTTGTTACACAGCATACGTCCAATCTGTAATCCAGTTCGTCCCAAACATTTTGTAGCATCACTCTGTCAATGGTTCTGAATTCTGCACAAATGCGTTCTTTAAGTTCTGACTCTGTCAAAGATATATTTTATGTACCCCCAACGCCGAAAACAAAGTGTTCAGAACTTAAAGAACGCATTTTGTGAAGCTTTCAGAACAATTGACAGAGTGATGCTACAAAATGTTTGGAACGAGCTCGATTACAGATTGGATGTATGCCGTGTAACAAAAGGGTCACACATCGAACATTTGTAACTGGAAAAAACGTGGTATATTTCTCTGTAAATTCATGTATCACTTATTGTAATATCTGCAGTAGTTTCGAAAATATGATTTTTTAAAATCGGGTACATCATATTTGTAATAGCCCTGTATATATATCATGAAAGACGGTAGTATTTCGAGTGACGCAGCCTTAAGCCTAAAATCGTATCGTATCGTATCGTTAAAATCGTATCGTATCGTATCATAGAATTCGTAGATGGCGGAACTCATATATACAGCTAACTCGACATCAAAGAAAATGCGAAAAGCCGCCTTTTAATAACTCAGCAGATATACGTCTTATTGTTCTGAATTTTCTAGAACAGTCTTATATCTGCAGTCTAATCGTATACTGAAATTTTTACATTTCTACGTGCAGTATATTTTGAGATCTAAATAGTCATTTTTAAAGTGAAAACGTTGGTATAATATCGAGGAAGTTCCTAATTTGAAAATCTCGAAAACGGTTCTAACGATTATTTTTAAATTGATACATAATATAAATGTGATTAAGGCGAGGTGAATAACACTTTTCTTTTTTCTGGGAAAACTCTCGTTCGTTAAATAATTCGATTTTTTTTTTCTCTCGAAAATGACACGGGCGATTTTTTAAAAATCAAATAAATATGTTTCAGATGAACCAAATAACAATTTACTTGTTTCCAGCAAGACTCTTGTTCGTTTTATAATGCGCATGAAAAATCGGACTATATTTCTTCGCCATTCTATGGAAATTTCACCGAAAATGCATGACACTGTATTCATACACGTGCTTTCTTTTTAATCACTTTTGGGGAGAAAAATTTTGTCTTCCCACGGCTGAGTGGTTGAGGGCCATCGTCTACTGATCTTAACATAAGCAGTTCGATACTCGCTGGTGCGTGTGAAGTTTTTTTTTTTTTTTTTAAGTCTGTTAGTTGACCATTATTCTCAGTTCCTTTGTAATTTTTTAATTGCTATTAAGTTAAATAAAATTACAATTATAATGACGCCAATTTGATGATGATTATTTCTTGGCAATTTTTCAACAATAAAAATATTACCATAAATTTTATAAATATATTTAATTTCAATCACTTTACAAAAAATATACATTAATACAGTAAACTCTGTGTAAGGCGGAATCGATCGGGACCAAGAAAATTTTCCGCAATAGACAATATTCCGCCTTAGACAAATTTTACACTATGTCTATGGATTCGTAGGGACTTGAAATTCTTTCCGAGTTAGACAGATTTCCGTCTTACACAGAGTCCGCCTTACAGAGAGTTTACTGTAATTATTATTTGAATATAAATCACACGATCAGAAACGTAAAAAAATAATTCATTTCAGCTCTTCTTTTTATAATATCATTTTTTATTATTATGACGGTCAATCAATATATAATCACTGACATCCATAATATTATTATTATTATAATTATTATTTTCCTTGCATAAAAACTATTGTGATGTAATAATTATTTTATAATAAATAATTTAGTTGAAATGTTTTATTTATAAATAACAATGAAGTTTTACATAATAAGCATATCAGAATTCTGGTGTCGCCATCTTTTGACGCAATTGCGTACCACATTTCAGGGTCGTACTGGCATAACTGAGAGGGCGGTGGCAAAATGGATAAAAAGGGCGCCGATTGCCTTACAAAAGGGCGCAAATGCTTATATATACATACATACACATACTATATAAATTATGTATAAAAAATCACTTTAAAAATATATACGAGTATATTGCTATAGCGAAAACTTTATTCCTAAAATAATTATGTCACCCAAATTAGTATTTTACACTATAGAAATGTAATATGCACAAAAATAGTTCCCCGCAAGGCATTGCAGTTTAAAAAAAAATCTGATGTTAGACCAGTGTTGCCAATTTAGAGGTATTTTTTTCCTCCACACTTTTCTAAGAAAGCTATCTCTGTTTTCGAATTTCGCTCACCTTATCTAATGAGTTAATTCAAACTTTACCCCGAATATTTGAATAAAAATCTCCATACGATTATCTCCAAATGGAAAATAAAATATTAAAATAAAACAAACAAAAACAATTTCGTTGGGTCAAAACTCAAAAGTGCAAAACATTATTTAATACAATTCAATAATATTTTATATAATACAATCTCTAGAATACAAATACTAATTATGGTGTATAAAATTTCTGGAAAGTTATTTTTGTTTAGTTCAAGAGTGACGTCTGTTTTACGTGAATTATTTTTTAAATATGTTTTATTTCTTTATTTTTTCAACATTCAAAAGATATCATAGATTTTTTTTTTTTTTTTTTTATTATGGCCATTTTTTTTTCCATTCTGATCAGAAACAAAATTATGGCCATTTTTTTTTCATCCTGACCAGAAAAAAAAAAAAATTATGACCATTTTTTTTTCCTTTTCTGACCAGAAAATCAGAGTTCTAACTTTTTACGACAGCTCTTTCATCTTCACCTAACACTTCATTTATAACGGTTGTTTCAAAATAATGGATGGCACCAGTCCATCAGTTCAGAAGAAAATGATCCATTCCAAAGGTATAAGTTCGCTTGAAAAAAACTATTTAATACTTTGAGCAGAAAGAAGAGGCTACACCTGCAATTTTTATGACACTAATAGAATCCCATAGCTGCCAATGTGTACAGTTTAGTTACCTCTAAAATTTAACACAAATTTTTGCCATATTTAATCGTTGACAATTGTTAGACTTTTTAAACTGAAATTCCGGAAGTGACAGCCGATTGTTCCCTTGCGACGACATTCCTCTGGCTTCAACTCGTAAAACTTGGCTAAAAGTGTCAACATTTTCTTTGACAACATTTTCTGAATGAATCTTTGTCTTTATAAGAAAATGGGAAACTAATTTCCTGGTATCTGAACAAAATGGGCAAATTTTATATTTTTACGAATATTAATGCAAATTTTTTGTATTTACGAATGAAAATGACTTCGCGAAAGTATCAGAAAAGTAGTTAGTTTGGATTTGGGAATAGCTTTCAATATAAAAAATTCTCATAACGAGGATGTGATCGCCCCCCACCCCAAAAAAGGAAATCCATGACCCCCTCTAAATGATGAGCTGAATCCGTCCTTGGCTTTGTCGAATATTGATTGATTAAAATCTCGGAAACGGAATCTAAAAAAAATCCGCTTTATACAGGATCCTTATGCCATATCATCTTTAGATTCTTCTATGTTTTGTCATACGCCAGACAGAATGATTTTAACAATACCGTGCAAAACACAGATGCGAGAAAAATCGACAAACAAAATCTTTATTTGGCGCCCGGGGCACATGCCCCCTCTGCCCCCCTTAATTTCGGCCCTGCTTTCAAATCAGCAAACTTACAAAGGCTGTGCCCAATAATGGAGTTGTTTCTGTTTTTCAAAGATCTTGTTCTTTTTTACCGCGATTCATGTGTGTACGCAGGGTAGGGGGGGGGGCAGAAAATCTTTGGAAAAGTAATACATTCTTTAAAAGTATTACGCTGAATGTAATTATTTTGAAAAGTAGTATTACTTGAATTTTATTGCATGATAGTTTTGTTTTAAAGGTTTTCATTAAATTTCATTGTAACTGCTGGCTGCTGGCTGAAAATACCAATTATTTTTTATTGCCCACCAGAAACTTTTTAATCGAACTGTCTTTTATATTTTTTGAGAAAAACAAAAGATCTTTCAGAAAAGGCTGCCGAATGTGGCGTTTTGAACCGAATTTCCGGACGCGACAGTGGAGGAAGAGAAAGAAAACTGTTGTCATGAGACAACAATCAATTTTAACTCAAGATGTAATTCATTTAAAGAACAGAATCTATTGTATTGCAAATCACTTCAATAACCAAGCCTGCAAGTCTCATTCTTTTATGTGGAGTTTCGCCGAATATTCGGTTTCATTTTCGTTTTCAGCCCAAAATCCTAGTTTCGGCGAAAATACTGCCGTATATTCGGTATTACTATAACTGCCCCTCCCTAGCCTCCCCCAAACGGCACTCCCATCCAAAGAGCCGTACATACTATATATTCACATACAAGGAGATAAATCTAGAAGGTATTACTAATATTGATTAAATTCGTTATTTTAAAATTAAATTATTTTTTAATATATTTTTTATGTTTATAGCACCTTATATTTAATTAATTTTATTTCAATCAAATTATTTTGTTAATTATGTACTGCCGTTTCTACGCAAAACATTATTCAGATAACATGCGTATATGTATGTTTATGTTACTTACTTTGAATTTATTTTTAAAACAATTTCGCTTACGTTTTCAGTCGATACTAGGAATGTAACCGAAATTCAGTTTCTTTCGAACACTATTTTTATGTTTGTAAATCAGCAGAAATTTTCGCATTATTGAACGTTAAAATTTTTTTTTTTTTTTTGAGAACCGCTTTAAGGATTTACATATACATTTATAATCATAACTTATAAATTTCGCAAAATCGAGTTTTTATTTTAGCGGCTTTATCAACGGAATTGAGACTTCTTTATGTGGTCAGAATATAGAATAGACAATTCTATGTAAGTAAAAAAAAATAAAAAAATACAATAAGCATTCTATTATAATTATAACATAAAATTGAAACTAGTTTTTTTTCTCAAAATTGCATTTTTTAATAGATGACCACGGCACGATTACTTTAATAATACTGAATTGTTTTTCACTTCTAATTTTGTCAGCTTTTTCCTTCTATATATAAAAAAAAGTTTCGAATTGGAAATGGGCCAATGAAAATCTGCGTAGATATTCCTGGTAGATCGGCATCCAATTTGAATGCTTAAGCATGGCCTTTCTTCGTTAATATAAAAAAAAAACTGTTGCAAACAAAAATATGAAAATCAGTGGTATTACAGAGAAATGTTTGATAAACACGCTGATGCAGACAGTTTTCAAATCAAAGAATTATTTTAAGAGATATTTAATGCCAAAGTTGGAAAAAATCGTTCCATTAAAAAAGTTTTATTGGAGCAAAAACTACATGAGAATTTAATGATTTTTAGATCATTTTATACGTTATAAGTTCCCGATGTGCAGATTGAATTTATTTTTTTTATTTGACTCATTTTTTGAGGTTTTATTTCTATTTTAAATTCAAATTTTCAGCTTTTCGAGAGATATTTTTTATATATTTTAGAAAATGTTATTAATTTAAACTGTTGCCAATTGTATAAACAGCGAAACAATAATGTTTATTTCAAATTAAAAATTTATTTACACGTGACTATTGTAAACAGAAATAAAAACTTTAAAATTAGAATTAAATGATCACATGTTAAAAGCAGGAAAATTACGTCCTAAGAACCATATTCACACTTGAATTTTAAAAGAGAAACAAAATGTTAAATAAAAAAAATTATGCGCTAAAACTTGTAAAGGGGAGAAATTACATTATTTAAAATGACCAAAAAATATGGTAAAAACATTTAAATTAAAAAATATATTTGCGCGAGATATTTTGAGATAATCTTTTCAACTATTATCGTGAATTCAAAGACAGCGCAAATATTTCCTTCTAACAACTAAAGTATTTTCACCTGAATATTAATAAGAGAAATAAAACTTTGGTGTAAATTACGTCAGATTTAAAACGATACATTTAAAATGAATTATTTAAAAGAACTATCTTATATCGCTGTTAAAAAATACCGGGAGACAAGGACACTGTTTACTTAATTCATTTTACATTAGCTTATTTTCAAATGTTTAACTAATTTTTTAATTAACGAATAGAAACCCGTTTACAGGAAAATCACTACTGTTTTTTTTCTTTTGTTTTTTTTTAAATTCAATATTTTTAAAGCCGATCAAATTAGCGTGCTTTTTGGATTTTGGTGTGCCTGAACGGGGGTTGGCGAGCGTAGCTCGTAGGGGGCAGACCCCCCTAGTTTCTTATATAATTATGCAGTGCATTAAGGATTTTTTTTTTTTTTTTGGTCAATCATCAAAAATCAGCCTTTTTTACGATAAAAGTTGAATACCCTCTTCAAATAATCACCATTAAAGAAAAAAAAGAGAGAGAGAGAGAGAGCTTTTCATAATTTCCACCTTTTTGCCAATTTTAAACTACAATGGTCGTCGCAACTCACACGCAAAAAACACCAACAGCACGTCGTGTCGCGCATGTGTCGTGTGTTAATAAGTATTTCATGGGAAAATACCTCCACATCCGCCGATTTCTATTTTCTCCAGAAAGATAGAGAGCTCCAGAATACGGTATAATAATTTAAAAAAAAGTGTCACACCTGGTATTACTACAGAAACCACTGGGTATCTATAGAACCGATTTGAAATCCCGCCGAAATGGTAATTTGTCTTCTTAGGAATTCCCACGTTAATGACTAACAGCATTGAAAACTGAACCCAAATACATCTGCACTTCTCTTTACTTATATTTATCCATTCTTTTGTAAAAGGACTTTTACAATTTTAGTGGTTTATCTATTTATTTTAATTACATATGTATTTTTCAATTTATATATTCGGGTGGTGTTTGAAGTTTAAAGAGGTTAAGCAGATCCGGTTTAAAAAAAAATAAATAACGTTTTTACATATTGGCTTTTTCGGATGCTAAAAATATTATCGAATTTTTAAATAGATATGAAAAATTAACATTTTCTTCTTTCAAAAGCAAAATTTACATAAGTTTCCATTGCAAAATCTTGTGAAGAATTAGTCTTGGCGCCCTTGGCGGTCTAACACTTACATTATCATTGAGAAATTATGGAATGCTCCACTTTAGTAGAACTAAGGGCATCAATTTGTGTGTGTATTTGTGGGGAGTGTGCGTGTGTGGCGGGGGAGGGGGGTTTGCTATTACAAAAACACGATACTAAGAGTGTGGTTATTTTTAAGGCTCATTCAAAAGGAAAAAAAAATCAGACTTTGTTATCGGCTCGGTTAACAGAAACCTCGATTAATCGAAGCTCGGTTAATCCAGGTTCTACTATAATTCAATCTTCCGTAATCTTTTTAAAGCAGATCAAATTAATGGACTTTAGCACGAAGTCACATAGCTGATAACTGCCATGCTTGTTGGCCACCTTTTTTTCAAAAAGTTTGCTTCACCTTATTCAATTAATGAGATATCTCCGATAAAATAAGTCACATTTTCCCGTTCTAAAATACTGGTATCCAAAAATCGTAGCATGTAACTGACACTACAAGTACTCATGGAACTAGACTATTTTAAGTCTGATTTTTATTATAGACTATATAAAATTATTAAAAATATATATTATGATAGGAACTAGCGGGCTTCGTCCGCTATTTACGTTATGGATATAAAAATCATGTTTTTTTTTTTTTTAGGGAAAAAGAAATAAAAACCTATTTGACGATAGGTTTATAAAGACACATTTTGTATTTGTTATATTTCCGGGGATGAGGAGGGGGGGGGGGACTATTTTGATTAAATATCGCAATTAGTCTACATGGCAGATATAATTAGGATAGACACTAGTGGGCTTCGCCCCTCTATGGCGCCTTATGGGTCCAGCTTCCATAACTCAGAAACCACCTTTCGGACATCAATGCAACAGATTCCAAACGTTATAATTAACTTAATAATCACCCTATATAGCATTAAAGTAAATTTATGAGTACTGCATACTATTTTTTTATCCTAATTTCTGAAGAGAAAAAATTATTTCGGTTCCATTCTTAGGTACTGGTCTGAAAAATTTTGAAAAAGGGGGGAAGGAGGGGACATGAGACTGCTGTTTGTGAAACAACACAACAGGGTCTGGCTTATTCAACTTGGGTTTTGGTGACTTCAATTGGAAGGGGGTTTGTTTAAAAGAATGCGTTCCCTGCCCCATGAAAATTGGAACTATTGGTGCACCATCTATGTAAGGATTTAATAATTATAAATTAACATTTTGGATTTATTAATTTAAGGACAAAGTGTTTTTAAAGGAATATCAAATGAAACCCTCTGTGCGATCAGCGATTATACTTACCCACTTGTTTTTATATACAAACTGCTATAAGGAAAATTGTAATAAAATAGTAAAAATTAAATCTGCATTAAATTCCATAAGTATCTTTTTTTTAATAATTTTATCACTAACCTCAAAAAAGTAATGATATCAATGCAAAAACCCTTGACGGGTTAAAAGTTTCTGACGCAGCAATTTATCTTATGCTCTAAGAATTTTAAATATGGAACTTAAAAATACTGATATCAAATTTTGAGTGACGTTATGCTATTTCTTAAAAAATATATTTGTATTTATTTCATCATTTTATTTTTGTTTTATTTATAATCGCATGTGCAAAAGTTATGTTCAACATGAAAAGCTGCATAAAATTTTATTCGCTGTTGCTTTATCATTTACATCTCTCATAAATTCAAAATATGAGTTTTAAAAGATATGATATAAAATTTAAGTGACGCCTTGATGTGACTTTAAAAGGTTTGTTTTAAAATTCAATTTAAATTATTTTTGACTTGGTTAAAATATTTTTTTACATCTACACAATACTTTTAATTTTCCAATTCACTGTTAAATATATCACTTTCATTGAATCTATACTATGCATTGAAATGTATTTATTTCAATAAATTGATTTATCTTTTGTGTCACGCTATTCAAAATTGTGAGTAAGATTTATGTAAATGGTTTCTTTGCGTCAAACTATCCTTTTTCATACATTTCATGTAGTTTGGACACAATGACGCAAAGAAACCATTTACATAAATCTTACTCACAATTTTGAATAGCGTGACACAAAAGATAAATCAATTTATTGAAATAAATACATTTCAATGCATAGTATAGATTCAATGAAAGTGATATTTAACAGTGAATTGGAAAATTAAAAGTATTGTGTAGATGTAAAAAAATATTTTAACCAAGTCAAAAATAATTTAAATTGAATTTTAAAACAAACCTTTTAAAGTCACATCAAGGCGTCACTTAAATTTTATATCATATCTTTTAAAACTCATATTTTGAATTTATGAGAGATGTAAATGATAAAGCAACAGCGAATAAAATTTTATGCAGCTTTTCATGTTGAACATAACTTTTGCACATGCGATTATAAATAAAACAAAAATAAAATGATGAAATAAATACAAATATATTTTTTAAGAAATAGCATAACGTCACTCAAAATTTGATATCAGTATTTTTAAGTTCCATATTTAAAATTCTTAGAGCATAAGATAAATTGCTGCGTCAGAAACTTTTAACCCGTCAAGGGTTTTTGCATTGATATATATATATACAGGGTGTTTCTAAGTCCATGGTACAAACTTTAAAGGTTGGTACAGGGCACTGTAACAATCATTTATTGTATAGGAATGTATGGGCGCAAGTGACGGGTTGAGGTATAAACACCAGGGAGCCAATTTGGCCCCCTTTTCTATTTGAAAATTTTTCATCCATACTAGAAAATTCCTATATTAATCTTTTCTTTTTTTAAGACAGACATTTCATGATTACATAACAAAAGAATTCTTCAATGAAAATTTCTTATATGAAATCGAAATTTTTGAATTAAAAAAAAACTTCATTCCTATTTCTTTTCATGTATTTTCTGTTTTTGACAGATTTGCCAGATTTGCGTTTTTTTTATTCAAAAATTTCGATTTCATACCGGAAATTTTCAAAGAAGAATTTTTTCTTTATGTAATCATGAAATGTCTGTCTTAAAAAAAGAAAAGAATAGTATAGGAATTTTCTGGTATGAACGAGAAATTTTGAAATAAAAAAGGGGCCAGATTGTCCCTGGTGTTTATACCTCAACGCGTCACTTGCGCCCATACATTCTTATATAATAAATGATTATTATAGTGCCCTGTACTAACCCTGAAAGTTTGTATCATGAATTTAGAATCACCCTGTATATTACAGGGCCGAAACTAAGGGAGGGGAAGAGGGGAGATGTTCCCCGGGCGCCAGTACGAAGGGGCGCCAAATGAAAATTTTGTTATCGATTTTTTTTTCACGTCTATGTTTAGCACGTTATTGTTAAAATTGTCCTGCCTGGTGTGTGCCAGCATAGAAGAATCTGAGGATGATATGGCATTAGGATCCTGTATAAAGTGTAATTTTTTTCGACTACGTTTTAAAGATTTTAATACACCAATATTTGAAAAAGCAAATAACGTAGTTCACTATTACATGTTTTAAATTTTAAAGAGGGGGGCGGGGCGCCAAAATCCATACTTGCCCTGGGTGCAAAAAAGGCTAGTTTCGGCCCTGTGTATATAGATAGATAAAGTTTTGAACTGGGGGTGATTTTGAGTTATAAGGGTCATGATCGGCGTCTGCAAAATTTTTTTCAGAAATTCCAACATAGGGGATAATACAATAGGTATATTTTTTTTACGAAATCTGCCTAAAAGTACAAACACTGAAGTGGTAGAGCACACTTCAATAAACGATATTTGAGGCTCGCAATTCATTTTTTTTTCATTGAAAAATACACAGGCTGTCTTACTCCAAACCGAACAGGGGTTGTGTTTCATAACTTTGATGAAGATATCTTAGCGATTTTTAAACAGATTTTACTTTCTGTGAAATGGGATGATATCACAAGAAAAGCTCGAAATCATCGCTATTCGCGCACAAACAATACTACTGAGTAAGGCGCTCCATATTTCGAAATGTAGCTGATTGTACTGTACATATGTTACTCAATGAATTGGAGTCCCCTTTCAGCCCTTCCCATGATGTCATCTTTCCATGATCATCGTTATTCGCATACAAACAATACTCGTGCCCCACAGGTAGTACACCTTATGGGACAAAGCACAAGTTTAATAAATATATTTTAAAAAATTTTCTATAATGGATATAAGATTAATAATGCAGGCAAAGGTTAAAAAAATGAATACACTGTAAACAGAATCTGTAAAGTTACTAAAGTTTTTCTAGGAAACTGGGATTCCTAGAACTTTTTATGTAACGGCAACAGCAAAAATTCCTGTAACAGCGTCTGTTACAGGATTTTTTCTTGTTGTCGTTACATAAAAAGTTCTAGGAATCCCAGTTTTCTAGAAAAACTTTAGTAATTTTACAGATTTTTTTTTTTTTTTTTTTTTTTTTTTTTTTTTTTTTTTTTTTTTACAGTGTACCAGGTAAAATTTTGACAATGATCAATGTGAAAAAAAAAAAAAAAAATGAAAGACTAGAGAACAGGAATTCTGCTTCTTCAGAATTTAGTGTCGCCCCCTAAATTTCCATTACTTCATTTTCTTCTGATGGACTGATGGCTTCTATTATTATGAAACAGCCATTATAAATGAAGTGTTAGGTGAAGATGAAAGAGCAGCCGTAAAATGTTAGAATTCTGATTTTCTGGTCAGAATGGGGGGAAGAAAATGGTCATAATTTTTTTTTTTTACGGCTGCTCTTTCATCTTCACCTAACACTTCATTTATAATGGCTGTTTCATAATAATAGAAGCCACCAGTCCATCAGAAGAAAATAACTCGGTTAAGCGCGACTCTACTGCAGTACAAAACATATTTCAATTTTAAGACTAAAGCACACGTTTTATTTTATGTAAAATGACGTCATTCGCATCCGCTTAAGAATTCCACATTTACGATATACTCTTAAACATCTACAGTAAAGCATGCATAGCACATCACTATCGCGAAATAATGCACAAATGCAGCAAAAAGATTCCGTCATTCAAGAAAATCGAAAAAAAAAAAAAAAAAAAAAAAAAACGGCTATCTAATGATTCATAGATACTTACAATTAAATATAGTATATAATAGCTCCATTGTTTTAACAGAAATCATTCGTTTATATTTTTTTTTTTCAAAATAGCACGTATTTTAATTACATTTTCTTTCGGTTGTTACGAAAAAATGGCAAAAAAAAATATATAATTACTATTTTAAAACTATTTTTCCTTTACTTTCTACAGAAATGAAGTACTTCCGTTGCCAATATTAAGCAAATGGCTCCAAAAACTACAAAAAAATTAATATTTCAAAAATAAATGGAGATGCAGTTTTCAAACAAAATGCATTTAAAAGAGCTTTTTTTTTTTTTTTTTTTTTTTTTTTTTTTTTTTTTTTTTCTCAATACGACGGTATAAAAATTGAAAATGTGCGATGCTTAGAAGTTTAAAAAATTGATAAAGAGTATTTAATCGTAATGCTTTGTATTACGGCTAGCTTCTGTAAAGTAACGTTATTTTTTGGACACAAAATAAGCTGGGAGAAAGAAATAGCATACCGTACCGGAGGCTAAAAAAAAAAGTTTTTCAAGGTGAGCCACTCTCCCCTAATTGATTATGAATATACAATTGCAATAATTACAAGCAGGGCCATATTAAAGAACGCGCACATCGGGCAGAGGTTCAGGCCATTCAAAATTTAGGAAGCCTAAAATCTTCCAATAAAGCTAAAAAATAAAACTGCAAAAGGATTTTAATTATTTGGATTTTTGTATATTATACTACAGCAGGATGTTAATACAAGACATGATTTATT
This sequence comes from Maratus speciosus, assembly GCA_963932465.1. Taxonomy (NCBI): domain Eukaryota; kingdom Metazoa; phylum Arthropoda; class Arachnida; order Araneae; family Salticidae; genus Maratus; species Maratus speciosus. The sequence goes on along the minus strand of OZ010788.1, from coordinate 615,100,034 downwards.
TATATTTTTTCTAGAGTATCACATCTTTTGCAAACCATTTAAGCGATTCAGGCTTTCAACGGTAACTCCCCATCTTATGATTTTTAAAAGCCATTAAATTTAGGGGGCTAACATACATTTATTCCAGTTTATTGTTATTATTAATGCATCCTATCATCACTGCATGTACATAAATCTTACATTCTCTTATACACTGTAAAAAAAAAAAAAAAAAAAAAAATAAATAAATAAATAATAAAAATCTGTAATTATAATGCAAGATTAAATTTACCGACATCTGTATGCTTACTAAAATTTTATCTCTACACTGTACAAAAAAAAAAAAAAAAAAAAAAAAAAAAGATGTCAATCTACAAACTAGTTTTTGTAAACCTACAGAAATCTGTAGCTTTACAAAATAATCTATTATAATTACAGTAATCTTACTAAAATTTTATTTGTAACCCGTGTTGCAGTTACATAAAGAACTCTAGGCATCCCAGTTTCCTAAAAAATTCTTAGTAACCTTGCAGATTTTTTTGATTTACGATACAAAAGTGTATCTGTTACATAAATTTTTGTTGTTGTCGTTACATAAAAAGTTCTAGGAATCCCAGTTTCCTAGAAAAATTTTAGTAATTTTACAGATTTTTTTTTTTTTTTTTTTTTTTTTTTTTTTTTTTTTTTACAGTGTATATTGGATGATTACAAAAATTCATGCCCTGTTTCATCGATGGCAGAAACTTACAATTTTGACTGTGCTGATGCTGATTGATGCTGTGCTGGTGATGATTACAACCCTATTATTAACTGACAATTATCTACATGTGTCGTGAATGAACATAACGTTAAAAAGAAGTTTTTCAAATTAATTTGCGTGCAAAGTTAATATTCAAAATGAAAAATGAAAAGTTACATTTTCGTCCTGTTATGTTATATGAGTTTAGAAAAGGAGTGCTATATATATATAATAAGGAGGATTTTTTGTGCTACAAAAAATATTCAAGCCGTTTATTTGAATCGTGCTCCCGCTCTTAGGACAGTTAAAAAGTGGTTTTGTCGATTTCGAAAGGGCGATTTCAATCTAAACAATAAAATTCGCTGTGGGCGACCTTCTGCCATTGATAATGACTTAATCCGTGATTTAGGATCTACGGATAACTACTGAAGAGATTGTTGAGAGACTAAATGTTGATAATTCGACTGCATTCCGCCATTTAAAACAACTTTGAAACTGAAGGCATCGGGAATCGGCACGAACTTTTGCAGTCATCCAATGAAAAAAAAATGTTGTTTATGGCATTAAAAATCTCTAATAGTTATACAGGGTGTATCTGAAATGCTTCAACAAACTTAATGGAACATGGGGTCGCAAACCTCTTATTGAGTCACAAAGGGTATTTCACTCTAACTGAAGTCGGTCGTAATTTTGCGAAAAATTAAAATATTGCAATAAAAATGGAACGATATGTACCTTATTTTGTATGAAATGGGATAACATCACAAAAAGTTCTGGAAAAACAGGGCACTCACACAATCGATGATACCGTATGAATTGATAATCACAGTCCAAAATGGGGAGCGTCCAATGCATATGCTGGCGCGTATAACGGAAACTTCTACCACTTTTGTTTTGTGATGTTATCACATTTCATACAAAATAAGGTACATATCGTTACATTTTTAGACCAATGTCAGACGGGCGTCTTTTTTGCTGCTTTTTGGCTTAAGTATTATCCCTCCACAATGCTAATAAGACCAATGTCAGACGGGCGTCTTTTTTGCTGCTTTTTTGCTTAAGTATCGTCTTTTTTGCTGCTTTTTTGCTTAAGTATTATCCATTCACAATGCTAATAAGACCAATGTGAGACGGGCGTCTTTTTTGCTGCTTTTTTGCTTAAGTATTATCTATTCACAATGCTAATAAGACCAATGTCAGACGGGCGTCTTTTTTGCTGCTTTTTTGCTTAAGTATTATCCATTCACAATGCTAATAAGACCAATGTCAGACGGGCGTCTTTTTTGCTTAAGTATCGTCTTTTTTGCTGCTTTTTTGCTTAAGTATCGTCTTTTTTGCTGCTTTTTTGCTTAAGTATTATCCATTCGCAATGCTAATAAGACCAATGTGAGACGGGCGTCTTTTTTGCTGCTTTTTTGCTTAAGTATTATCTATTCACAATGCTAATAAGACCAATGTCAGACGGGCGTCTTTTTTGCTTAAGTATTATCCATTCACAATGCTAATAAGACCAATGCAGAGCATTGTGAATGGATAATACTTAAGCAAAAAAGCAGCAAAAAAGACACCCGTCTGACATTGGTCTTATTGCAATATTTTAATTTTTTGCAAAATTATGACTGACTTCAGTTAGGGTGAAAGACCCTGTATTTGTGACTCAATAAGTGGTTTGGGACCCCATGTGCCATTGCATTTTTTGTTCGTCTTGATGAGTACTATCATCCCTCTAAGTGTGTTGAAGCATTTCAGATACACCCTGTATAGAAATACATGCATGGAAATTATTTCACCTTACTAGCTACATGCGACGTAGTATACACACGGGGTCCCCAACTCAAGTCCGTTTTGAGGGCGCCCAAAAATCACAGTTGGGCCCTGACTATAAGTCTCATTCCTGCAATTCTCTACAAAAATCTCTGTAAAACAGATTTTCATCTTTTTCTCCTCTGAATTCGACAAGGCAAGTGGCCAACAGAAAGGAATAATAAAAACCTTTCAGCTCAAATATCGCAACCTCAAAGTGATTTAAATTCATTTTTTATCGTTCATTCGCAGCATGAATTCGCGGTTGTAACTTTGATTGTTGAAAAGTGAGCCAAATCAACGAGGGGGAAGGGGGAGGATGAGTTTGGCGACCTCTGAAAAACCTGGCAACCCTTTCCGTTGCTCCTTCGACATTGGTGGTGGAGGTTGCAACAGATTAGACGGTCCATTTCACGCGGACGGCGTTTTCGCGGGTCCTACCCCCCCCCCCCCCCCTACCCCCTTCACAATCGATGGCTTGACGGGGGGACTGCCACATATTGCCCCCCTGGCGGGAGGGGTATAATCGATGCTCATCAGTGAACGTGTAGAGGAGAGCCAAATGGGCGATAATCTCGCTGTTCTCCTTGCCAGCGGAGTTCTCGGGGATTCGGAAAGATTGTTTGTTACCAACTATTTAAGATCAAGCGTTGAGGGAATTCTTTTTCTGCTTCATTCTGTGCTGCGATCAGGAGTATTAGGTTTTTGTTTAGTTTCTAGATATTAAATATTAGGCGGGACATAGAAGTAATTTATGAGTGGACCAAAAATAAATTTGGGGGTAGAGCGTTGACACGTTAAGCCAGAGATCCTAGGTTCGACTCCTGACCTGAAATTTTTTCACTCAGTTGGAATTAAAATTAAAAAAGGATAATCTCTTGTAAAATGTTATGAGTATATGGTTTAGGTAGATAAAATTAAATTTTATAAAGGATAAGTTGTTCTTTTTTGTTGTTGTTTTGTTTTTAAGAATAATTTTGAAGTAAAAACTTTATATTTCACAATAACGAATCAGAATACAGAAATGATATGGAAATTAGTGAAATTCCATAAGAAAGAGCAAGATGAAAAGTCGGAAAATATGCTCAGTGGTGATATTTCAGTCTCAAAAATCACAGATCTCGAAATCGACTCCCACAGCTGGTGTGATTATGAGGAACTACGAATTCCACTCAGTAAAAATTTTTAAAATGTTCATAGACTTTTACACTGGTATTCGGGAAAAATTGTCCTTTAAGGTTGTATTTACGAAAAAGCGTTGAAAGAATTCTTTTCTACTTCAATCCTAGGTTCGATTCCTGGAATAGAAAATTTTCACTTAGTTGGAATTAAATTTAAAAAAAAAGATAATTTCTCGAAAGGTTTTATCAGTATATGATTTAGATAAAATTAATTCCATAAAGGATAAATTGTCCACAAGTACAAAGTAGCACTGTTTGTATATTTTAAAAAGGAAAATATCTAATTTGTATCTGAATACTATTTTCAACATATTGGTTAGAAACTTGAAGCCTTTATATAACAACTGAATGTTAAAAATACATTTTCAGTGACATTAAGTGTACTTTGATATATATTAGTATTAACAGCACTGAAAGTTAAAATAATTTAGAAAAAGTAAAATTATAGTTGCATTCTAATACTGTTTTGTGCGAGGTGTTTTTTTACAAGCATTCATTGAATTTTTCTCTGGGAAATGTTTTGATAAAAGAAATATTTGTCTAGAAAATATAGAAAAGTTTAAAAAAATATATAATTAAACAAAGCTTATAACTCTTATAATATTTTTTAGATTAACTCTTTTGAACAGGGAAAGCTTTTGATTGTTGCTTGTTTCAACGAAGACATTCTTTTCAATGCTGCTATATAATTCTTCTTAAATACGTTAGTTGAAGAGGATCGACGTTCTTCTGCCGTTCGAGTCATTTCATAGCTGTTTTCAAACATTTAAAGGGTTCGTTATGTGATAAACCTGGGTTATTTTCAGCGCATTCGTTTTCATTTTCTTCAATTTATTTTTCATCATGAATCTCATCTACAATCGCATCATCATTTAATATCTGATATCCAAGGTCATGTACTTCACTATTTAATCACTCGTTAATTTAATTTTCTTCATAGCTTAGGATTCTTCCCATCTCTTTTATTGTTTTACATTTCACATTTTCTCATCCACAATCAGTTTTTGTTGGAAATCTGGACAAAGTCTTGTCCCCCCTCAATTTGTCGTGTGGTTTGTTCGGAAGTTATATCGTTCCGAACCTGTTTTTATTTTTCCATTTTAGTCGTAAAGGCACTCCCTTTTAACTGTAACTGTATGCATATTTTTATCCCAGTTTGATGTACTGAGTAAGTATATCTTGTGTGAAACAACTCCATGGAGTGCGTAGTAGTGTGAGGTCATGTAATGAATGGACGATGGAGCTGGAGTTTAAACTTACTCCTTGCTACAGTTATAATATGTCAATATAACAAAGTTCCCAGCAAAAGCTGAAGGTACATGTATATATCTTTATTATTTAAGTTTTAAAATTCAAGCTGAATTTAATAAATGAACTGTTATTTTCAAATGAACTGTTTCATCGATGTGATTTATACTGAACGCCACACCAAATGACCTTAAAACCTGCGTATTTATAACTCTGCTCTAATTATAACAGTTTTTTATTTATTTAACATTTTATTCCAAGCCAATGGATAATTGGGAGTTCGGTTAAAAAAAAATTGGTTGAAATAAACTGTTCGGATAACTGGAACTTCGGGTAATTTTTTTTTTTTTTTTTTTTTTTTTTTTGAGAGAGAAATAGGCTGTTCGGATAATTGGGAGTTCGGTTAATTGGAGTTCCGATAATCGGCGCTCTACTGTACTGAAAAAATAATGCACCTCATTCTGTGATTCTTTTAAACGTTAAATCTTTAACTGCTCTGCAAATTATTATTTATCAATCTTAGGACCATGAAAATCTCTTATGATTTTCTCTGTTTTGGAAATTCACTTTCAGCAATCATCCCTAATAGAGAATACTTCTAATACAATATTGTGTCTGAAATCTTGTATGTGTCCCTGTAAAAGAATGATATATCCAATGCCCATCACATTCCCTTGCAAGCATACCTTGTAGTTTGTAGTAAACCTCAGTAGTGTGTTTAAATTTCATCATGTTTGAAGTATAGTATAACATTACATAATTGAAATATGCTGCAAACAGCTTTTCCCCTGTAAGCCATTATATAACCGAACTCTTTTGTGTGGCCCTATAAGTAAATGATAAATATTTTTGTCCCATATTTTACAGAAAGCATGTATTAGTGCACCTGACAAATGTATATCAATTTCATTACATTTGTAATATGAGTAACATCATTAAAATACGCCGGAAACAATTTTTCTTCATAGACCATAATATTACGGAATACTTTTGAGTTTCCTTCTACGCTTACTATAAGTGCTATACATAACATATTTTATAGTAAACCTTTTCTAGTACTTCTCAATAGTATATATATAAATTTCATTATGTTTAAAATATTGTAAAACTGTTAAAATACGCCGCAAAGGATTTTCCCCCCATAAACTATAATGTAACGGAGTACTTTTGAGTGCCCCTGTAAATTAACTATGAATGATGTACACTTCATTTTCGATAAAGAACATGCCATGCTGATCCACAGTAACCTATATCAATTACATGGCAATCCGAGTATGTTTACGCAAGTTAGAGCACGGACAGACGGATGGACAGACAAACGCAATTCATAAACACTTTTCAACTTTGTTGGAAAGTTTTAAAAAGTAAAATCCGTTACAATAAGATCAATATTTAATTAAACAAAAACATAATTTGAAGAACAAATTAAAAAAACAAAATTTATTTCCTACATTGTTTAGGCCCGAGAAGGGACAGATATTAAGTTATTTCATTCAATTAGTTCTACATTTAATGTTAAATTTTTGTAACAAATTAGTTAAGCCAGTTGAAGATTAAAAAATAAAAATAAAATTCATACAATATGACACTTAAAACACCCTAAAAAATTAGATTACGTTCAAATCAAATCGAAATAAATCTTAGACCTCTTCCATTTTTAATTGAAAATGTTTGTATTGCAGATTTTGTATTATGTTTATCACAATTGTGCATAAAATATAAGATGCTTGCAAAATACAAAACTTAAAAAAAAGTCTAAGATTTATTTCGATTTCATTTGAACGGAATCTATTTTTTTAGGGTGTTTTGAGTGTCATATTGTATGAATTTTATTTTTATTTTTTTAATCTTCAATTGGCTTAACTAATTTGTTACAAAAATTTAACATTAAATGTAGAACTAATTGAATGAAATAACTTAATATCTGTCCCTTCTCGGGCCTAAACAATGTAGGAAATAAATTTTGTTTTTTTAATTTGTTCTTCAAATTATGTTTTTGTTTAATATGTCAAGATTTTAATAACGACAGCACTCAGACGAACGCATTTCAAAATTAATAGAGAGTATCATCATCAGTCTTTAATGTATGCGGTATTGCATTACAATGTGGGATGCAGTTTACCAATGTGTAATTCAAAATGTTTCACTAGTGTAGTAATGCAGGCTGCGGTAGTTTGAACAAAAACTTCCAATCTGAACGTAAAAAATCTATAATCAAAACATAAAAAATTAACACTTAAATTTAGATACCCTATTTCCCACCCAGGAACGCTATGAATGTAAATGTAAATTGCGTTGAATCCTTACTAATAATATTTAACAATTTTATAGCTGTGATACAGTAAAAAATAAAAAAATAAAAGTTTTACTTAAATTTTTAAACATTATTCTCTCTCAAGGGATGATGTAAACACATCAGAAAATTATTACCTAAGTTTAACTTGGGGTATAAATAGTTCTGATCTCTGAAAAAAAAAAATACATTTTAAAATTTTAAGTTATGTAATTCCCCATTAAGTTCGCTACTTGCGTAAAAATAGCTATCCATTAGAAACTTTTTACTAAAATATAAACTTAACCAAAGCAAAAACTTATTCTGAAAAAATCCTTTTTATTTTCACTATGACGCCATATTCACCTTTTTAATTTTTGAAAGAAAAACTAGCTTAATTTAATATTTCACGTGAAAATCTTTCAACTAAAATTAAATAAATTATTATTACGGCTTTTGAAATTTTTGCAACAATGAAGTAAAAATGGTACATTTTCTATGAAAAATGTCCGTTGATTTTCAATGAAAAAAGAGAAAATTGGAGTAATTAAGAAAAATATTTGAATAATGAAAAAAAAAAAAAAAGGAATTTAACAAATTACAACGACCATTTGGAAAATTATTTTTTCAAAAACTAAAATTTAAGAAATAAAAAATCGCACGGAGTTGATCATACATTACGTACGCCATGAATGAAACATTAATAGTGTTATTACACATAAAAAATTGCAAGCGACAAAAATCGCCTGCGACACGTCAGATTTCCTGAAACTTACGTATTATCCAAGCATTTCATTGGCTGTTCGAGAAAAGGCTTTTCCATCGACCAAGAAATCTGACGACCCATTTTAAATAAAATTTCATTCTTAAACTTCTAAACATCTCACAATATTATTTTTTACATCGTCGTATAGAGAAAAAAATGCATTTTTAATTGCAATTTGTTTGAAAGCTGCATCTCAATTTGTTTCTGAGTTATCAATTTTTTTTTGTGGTTTTTATTACTTTTTTGTCATAGTGGCAACAGAAGTATCCATCTCTGTTGAAAGTAAAGGGAAATAGAGATTACTGTATAGACCCATCAGAAAACGAATAAAATGCGGATTCAACCAATAAAACGCCTCAGATATGTTTTGATTTCCTACCCTGACAGAGAACAATAACCATTTTTCCAAATGGTTAAAAAAAGAAAAAAAAAGGCCCATGTTTCTCTCTGGGTTATAATTCACCCATATGCAAAGGCATTTTACCATTCGTTTTGACCCTGACGTCAGGCAAACGTTTTTACACTTTAAATTTATAATATCATTAGAATTAGTAAAGAATAAAAAAAGAGTGGCATCAGGGACAAAAAGGTGGGAAGAAAAAATGAAAAAGTTATGATCTCCATAGGCTTTTCCATGTTAAATTAACATTGAGAAGTGACACTGGAAATAAATAAGTAATAAAAATTTTAGTAATGTTTTTCATTAGGAAATATTATTAGTGTTACGAAATCGCAGAATTTATTATAGACCGGTAGCCGACAGCACAGACAAACACCTCATCGAGTTGGAGGCTGAAATTCCAGCATTAGCTAAAACTCGATTCCCCTATTATAACGCAATCGGTCTTCCAAGTCATATCTTGGTAGAAAACACCTAAAAAACCCGATTTTAGCGATCGACTCGTAGGTTTACCATTGCGTTTCCTTGCACCCAAAAGTATGAAAACATGGCGGACTGGGAGTAGAAAAACACAATAATAAACCTACGAGTCAACCGCTAAAATCGGGTTTTTAGGTGTTTTCCATCACGATACGACTTGGCAGACCGATTGCGTTTTAATATGGGAATCGAGTTTTAGCTAATTCTGGAATTTCAGCCTCCAACTCAATGAGGTGGTTGTCTCATGGTTCGTACGCCTGCTTGAATTTTGGCAAACTAGAAAATTTTTCGGCACCAGTATTATCTTATAGATATCTCATTTTAAAAACAAAGCGGAATTTTGCGCGTTTAACCTAGATTTATTTTTCTATTAAAATATACTGGTAGTTTTCCTGGAGAAATAACGGTATCCGTATAAACCATGTGTCTGTGCTGCTGACTTCCGGTCTATTAATTTAATGTTCTATACTATAGCTGAGAACATTCATAGGCATAGATATTTTTTATCAAACTATAATTTATTTTTTCATTGACTATAATGAATTTAACATTAGGAGGTGACGTTTTTACATCCGCATAATTTCAATGCGTTTGTACTGAATATGTTCAAAATTGTTATCTGGATCCAAAATTATATTCTAGACTCAAAATAGGAAATCAAATTTGGGAGTTGTAATTGAAAATTTGGAAGTTCGTTACTATTTCAATTTCAAGCTGAATCCCGAAACTTATGTTATAGACAGGTTCCGTTTTCACAAGTTTTACTGAACTTTGAAGAAATCTAACAGGATATTTTCCCGGTTTTTTGAGGCTCCGCTTTCACTGGTTTTACTTCATCCTCATCATCATTATTATTAATATTCATTATTATTGATTTATTAATATTGTTATTGTTATTATTGTTATTATGCTCATCATCATACATTTTTACTCATTATTATTATTATTGCTGTTGCTGTTGTTGTTTATCATTATTATCAATTTTACTTATTATTATTAATATTGTTATTTTTATTATTACTATTATTATTGTTTACTATTATTATTATTATTAATATTAATTATAATCATCCACATTACTATTATTATTGTTGTAATTTATTATTATTATTATTATTGTTATTCTTATTAATATTGATTATTATCATCATCATCATTATTATTATTACTGTTATTATTATTATTATTATTATTATTATTATTATTATTATTATTATTATTATTATTATTATTGTTGTTGTTGTTATTGTTGTTGTAATTTATTATTATTGTTGTTGTTGTTGTTGTTGTAAATTATTATTATTATTATTATTATTATTATTATTATTATTATTATTATTATTATTATTATTATTATTATTATTATTATTATTATTTATTATTATTATTATTATTATTATTATTATTATTATTATTATTATTATCATTATTATTATTATTACTTATCAATAATAATTATTATTATTTATTATTATTATTATTATTATTATTATTATTACCAGGTTGTCCGGTTAAAGAAAGTCGCTACACTGTCCGGTGTACACAGAGTGTGGATAAAAATCGTTTTTAATTGAGAATTCGAAAAGGTGTTTTACATTTAGTGTATTTTCTTAGATTATCACCCACTACACCAAAAGGCATTTTTGGTACTTTTGTATAAGGCGCATACGAGCATTCAATCGTGAAACATTTTAATATTCATAGCAATATTTATGATTATAATTATTTCAGTGTTTAAAGACGATTAGATAGCTACTAAATTCGTGTTTTATTTATTTAATTTGCATTTTGATATCGTTTGGCAATTTTAGTTATAGAATATGCATGGAAACAAGCACAAATGCATAATTATTTACATTATTTTGAGTGTAAAGGGACATATCTTCTATAGTTGGGTTGCATGCAGACTTAAAAATATTCATGTTTCAAAAATTATGTTCAAAATCATAAAAAAATTTCAAACAAATTGCATTTCAAAGTGCATTTTTTCCGATATTCGATGTTATAAAAATTAAAATCATACAATGTTAAAAAAAAAAAAAAGAAAAAAGAAAGAAAAAGAAAAAAGAAAAAAGAAAAAAAAATGCGGTAAGAGCGAAGTAATCACCGTCAGTATTACGCTAGCATTGCTCAAGGGCTTGTTTTTGATTCATAATATATATTATTAGATTAAGACTAATAAATATATACAGATCGAATTTGATACCCAGATAAACGTTAATATCCTTAAAAAACAAATTTGTGACTTAAACAAGTTGTAAATTGCACGTCAAACGTGGCAAATGAGGTGAGTTCGTACTATAACTAGTTTTATAAATATTTTTTGCGCCGAATATTGTACTTAATGTATATTTTAGTGCACTTCATAAGTGACTATCCATTTCATTTTGTTCGAAAGGCTGTAACATCATTAAAATGCACTTGAAATCATTTTTTTCCCATTGTCGTCATGTAACGGAAAACTTTTGACTGTCCCTGTCATTAAACTATACATCCGATTTTCATGCAATTTGAAATGACTAGACAACATTTTGCAAGAATTATATATTTAAAATTTCAGACCATTCGGTTGGATAGTTTTTGCTCTGTTATATGCGGACAGACGGACGGGAAGACAGACAGACGGACCGAACGAGGAGTATAGGTGTTAAGTATTTACATTATTACGAGAACACCTAAAAAATCGAATCAAGCTCTGTAAACAGATCAAAGAAGGGCTCGCGAATCATGCGTGGGTCGTACTAACAATTTCCCCCAACTCATTGCCTGTAAAAGTTGTTTCTTTACACAGGTCGTCATTTGGTGGTAGAACTAATTTCACCACGTACACACGATGTTGGGTGCTTTGTGTTATTGTATTAAAACAAATTTACAGTAAGGAAAAGTGCACTACGTTTATTCAGAAATTATTCACACTGTAAATGCATTTTTGCTAATGCACACAATTATTTTTTACTTTCTTTTATCTTCGCAAGAAGAAAGTATTGGATTCGTAAAAATATTCAATGGATTTACACATTTTAGAAGGTCCTGAACACGATTCGACTATTTTTTAGAAAATGTCTGTCTGTGAGTTTATGTGTCTGTCTGTATGTTTCACATATTTCGCACCATAATACTTTTCTATGGCATTTCAAACGATTTTCGAATTTTCATTTCTCCCGAAAGAAAATGGCTCATTTGATTAATGACTTTAATTAGTAAATTATAGAAACTGAAATTTCCCATTACGGGTCTTAAATTATTCCTATTAGTTTGAAATTTTGCAATTTCATTTGTCAGATTTTTTAAATTATTTGCGTAAATTCTGGTGAATTTTTATATATGCGTTCCAATAATACAAAACATTTTGTTTTATAAATTTATTTATTTGAAATGTACATGTTTCATTTTTTTCTTTTACCGTATTTTATGGAAGAAACGCCATATCGTAATCGCCGCACCCGTTGTAAACGTCGCATCCGTCGGAACGCTACTTTTGTCGACAGCGTCCCATTGACCTAACTTTAAGAGACTACTTCAGTCAAATGAAAAGACGCATTCGCTAATGCTAATCCTATGGAAGAAATTTATAAAGATATCTCGGTTGCATTTCAATATTTTTAAATGATTTCTTTTGCATTGGATAGTTAAGATTGATCTGTATGCAGGCCGTTTTTACTTTTTTGATTTTCAGCGCAGATTTTTTTAGGAGGATGTTTTCATTTTCGAAACCGGTTTCGAAAATGAAAGTGTCCCCATAAAATATATCTGTAAACAAAATTGAAAAAGTAAAAAACAACCTTTGTACAGATCCATCTCAGTTATCCAATACAAAAAAAATCTTTTAAAAATATTGAAATGCGACCGAGATATCTTTATAAATTTCTTCCATAGGATTAGCATTAGCGAATGCGTATTTTCACTTTACTGGAGTAGCCTCTTAATCAAAGTTTTCTGAGCAGTGTAGGATACCTCGTTTTTAATATCTTAAGATATCTGAAGTTTTATTTAAAATATTTAAATCCGATTTTAAATATTTCTATGAATTTTTAAATTAAGGAAACTCAGTTGGTATTTAAAAAAATCGTAAGCGCCGCACATGGCGTAAACGTCGCACTTGAAAAAAAATTAACTTTTAAACTCGTAAACGCCGCAGCGTTTCTTCCATAAAATACGCATAGCAGCAGTAATTCATCCTAATAATATTACTAGTAAATCTACAAATCACGAGCCCCAACGTCAGATGTTAAAGTGATTGCCTTTTAATCTCATATTGCATAATATTCAGCATCCTACAGCCCGTATTTTTAATAATATAAATATTTAGCAACATATAAAATTCTTCGAAGATTTCGAAAATTAGAAACATTAAATTATGCACGATGTGACAATGACGGTCTGAAATTCTGATGAATTGCTTATTCTGGTGATTTGTTGAATTAAAAAATAAAAAACAATTTTGTGGTTTAAAAAATGCGAATCAAGCTCAGTAAACAGATCAAAGAAGGGTTCGCGAATCATGCGCGGGTCGTATTAACAACTGTCCCCAACTCACTGCCTGTAAAAGTTGTGTTGAAAACTAAGAAAACTAGTATGTTGTGGCCATCACAAAACTTTCTTCTATATAAATATGTCAATTAAATCATTTAAATAGTACAAGAAATAACATCGATTTAATACCAATTCATATCAAAGTATATCTAAATTTGAAGTTTGATGAAAATTCGTGCATTAGTTCTTGAGATAGGGCTATAGCGGAAATTCTGAAAAATGTAGCATAGCAGCGCCACCTGTTGAGCAATTTACACCAAAACATAAACATCACTAATTGATATCAAGGTATACTTGAATCTGAAGTTTGTTGAAAATCCAAGCACTAGTTCTTGAGATAAAGTTATTTCGGAAATCGCAAAAAATGCAACATAGCAGCGCCACCTGTTGAGCGATTTACACCAAAATGTAGAAAACGTCAGTTCATGTCAAGGACTAACTAAATCTGAAGTTTGATGAAAATTCTAGCATTAGTTCTTGAGATACAGCTCTTGCGGAAATCGTCAAAAATGCAGCACAGCAGCGCCACCTGTTGGGCGATTTACACCAAAAATTAAACAGCACTAATTTATATAAGGGACTAACTGAATCTGAAGTTTAATGAAAATTCGTGCATTTTTTCTTGAGTTAGAGCTATTACGATAATCATGAATAATGCAGCATAGCAGCGCCACCTGTCGGACAATTTTCACCAAAAACTAATCAGGTCCAGTTTATATCAAGGTCTAACTGAATATGAAGTTTTGTGAAATTCCGTGCAATAGTTCTTGAGATAGAGCGCCCACAAAATTTTTGTCACATACAGACTCACAGACAGACAGAGTGACAGACAGACATTTTCTAAAAACCATCAAATCGTGTTCAGGACATTCTAAAACGTATAAATCCGTCGAAAACCGGAAGTCGAAAATTTTCACGAATCCAATACTTTCTTCTTGTAAAGATAGAAGAATGTAAAAAGAGACATGCTTCAAGAAGAGTAGAAAAAATATTTTAAAAATATAAATTTCCTGAGAAGATATTTTAAATAAACGAATGTATCAAAAGTCCATAGACTTAACATTACAGAGGTGAATTCCGCAGCTGAGCGACCAACCCCCTTAAAGTTGTTCTCATAGGCAAAGGAGCTGCTTTCTGACACATTTCTAAATTAATTTTTGTTCGGAAACGCATGAAATTAGCAAGTGTTCTTATTAGGATACAGTGTAATCGAGTGGTGTTTTTCATTTTTTAGGGTTTCGTTCATCTGACGAAACCCTATTCGTCTCGCTCCTCTGTCTGTCTGTCTGTCCGTCACAGAGCGCGTTCTCAGAAACTATACATGTTGGAGACTTGAAATTTTACATACTTATAGCTGAACACCACACATCAAACGACAAATCATAAAATTTTGAAGAAGTCGTACATTTAACCCTTTGGGCTCCCAAATGTGTATTTTAAACAATTCTTTCTAAGTGAGCCCCTAATTAGGTTGAAAGCATTAAATTTCGCGTACTTATAGCTGGACACCTCAGACCAAACGACAAATCATAAAATTTTGAAAAAGTCGTACCTTTAACCCTTTGGGCTCCCATATGTGTATTTTAAACAATTCTTTCTAAGTGCGCCCTATTTAGGTTGGAGGAGTGAAATTTTGCATACTTATAGCTGAACACCTCACACCAAACGACAAATCATAAAATTTTGAAAAAGTTATAAATTTAACCCTTTGGTGTCTCACATGTGTATTTTAAAGAATCCTTTTTAAGTGAGCCCCTAATTAGGTTGGAGGCGTGAAAATTTACATACTTACAGCTGAACATCTCACATCAAACGATAAATCATAAAATTTTGAAAAAGTCGTACATATAACCCTTTGGGCTCCCACATGTGTATTTTAAACAATCCTTTCTAAGTGAGCCCCTAATTAGGTTGGATGCGTGAAAATTTAGATACTTACAGCTGAACACCTCACATCAAACGACAAACTATAAAATTTTGAAAAAGACGTACATTTAACCCTTTGGGCTCCCACATGTGTATTTTAAACAATTCTTTCTAAGTGCGCCCCTATTTAGGTTGGAGGAGTGAAATTTTGCATACTTATAGCTGAACACCTCACATCAAACGATAAATCATAAAATTTTGAAAAAGTCGTACATTTAACCCTTTGGGCTCCCACATGTGTATTTTAAACAATTATTTCTAAGTGAGTCCTAATTATGTTGGAGGCGTGAAATTTTGCATACATGTAGCTGAACACATCACATCCAATGACAAACCATAAAACTTTGAAAAAGTCGTACATTTAACCATTTGGGCTCCCTCATATGTATTTTAAACAATTCTTTCTAAGTGAGACCATATTTAGGTTGGAGGCGTGAAATTTTGCATACTTATAGCTGAACCCCATCATGCGATAAATCATAAAATTTTGAAATAGTCGTACACTTAACCCTTTGGGCTCCCACATGCGTATTTTAAGCAATTCTTTCTAACTGAGCCCCTTATTAAACTGGAGATTTGAAATTTTGCATACTTATAGCAGAACACCTGAGGCCAGGCGACAAATCATAAAATCTTGAAAAAGTCTTACGTTTAACCTTTTGAGCTACCACTTATGCATTTTATGGAATTCTTTCTAAGAGAGCCTTTAATTAAGTTGGAGACATGAATTTTTGCATACGACCTCAGAGTTCTCGACTGAATACATCAGACTACATGACAAATCATAGAATTTTCAAAAAGTCTTATATTATTTACTCCTCCGGGCTCTAACTTGTGTATTTTGAGCAATTTTTCTAACCTCCGCCCTTTTCACCCGGAGAGCACTTTTCCAACTTTTGCCGACATCCCTTTGACCATTCTTTCATATTACGCACCACAGCCTTACATATTTTAGTTCCACTTTTTACCACCAGGGGCGCCTACTTATCTCAGGTGCTATGGGCCCAATCCCCTCGACTAATATATCTATGGATAGTATGTAAAACGGAGTTTCGTTCGGGTAGAGGTTTGTTTAGAATAGAGTGCGCCCCTGGTTGCGAAATGTGGAACTAACAGATTTTTCAAAAGGATAAAGTGTTTTGAAAGGAATATTAAACGAAACCCTCTGTGCGATCTGTGATCACACTTACCCACTTGTTTTCTTTCAGATCAAAAAATGTAAAACGCAATTCGATCCCAAATAGCTTCAACACTCAGTTCTGCCAATTTTGTGTATACGTTTCAAAATGAATCAGAAAATGTGTCAGAAAGTTTTGCGTGGTTGAACAAGGTATTTGAGAGGCGCGTTAATATGATGTATTACACACACGCGCGCACGCACACACACACACACACACACACACACACACACACACACACACACACACACACACACACACACATATTTATATACGAAGCTTTAATTTTGTTTCTTAAATTTTAGAGGTATTAAAGTTTAAAAAGTGCTGTTATAAAACACCTGTAAAATTTGGTCCCCTTCCTATATCTCTAATCCTATCATTAGTGTTCTCAAATTTTATTTTTCAAATCTCAACAACGCGAATCTTTCTGATGCATTTACAATCTCAATTTTATTCCCATTAAAAAAATATAAAAAAAAAATCCTTGTATTAATATTCAAAACTCTAAGAATCAAATAGCATTTTTGTTTTCTTAAATTGGATACATTTTATTATAACTGCTTTGCGATAGCCAACATTCTGTCAGTGCCGCATCCTCAAAATAGGTTCCAAAATATCCAACGTTGATGACATTTTATAAAATATTCGTTAAATTTATAAAAAAAAAAAAAAAAAGGAAAACCTTCCTTTTCTTTTGTGGTTTCTTAATCTTTTATCTACTGTATTATGATCCACTGCAATTTTTTCCAGTTACTACAATGAAAATTAAAGCATATTCATAAAAAATACTCACCCATGATAAATTTAATTTGTTAGAGCTAATTAATTAAAGTGGTACTTTGAAGTACCGTCAGTACACTATGCTAGAAATATTCTCGTAATAGGAAAACCCACAAGATATTTCAAATTAAGTTTAAACTCTTAAAAATGTTAAATAACCAGAAGAAACTGATAAGTTAACAATAAAAAATATTAAATTGACATAATTATACTTTACACATGAAAAATAAGTAAAAATTCAAATTTTATAGTATTAAGAAAAAATGTTTTTTTTTTTTTTTTTTCGATTTTGTTAGCAATTCTTTAGTTACGCAACGCCTATATTCTAGCGACGAAATGCTCTCTCGCATCTTCACATATGTAGTAGTATATGAATTTACATACTTCATTTCTTGCATAACAAAAAAGAGACGGCGTCATTACTTTTTCGATTTCCTGTAAAAAGTAAAAATGAAACAGAAAAGAAATACCAGAAAAAACATTACTACATTACAATTTAGCAATTACATTGTAAAGCAGATAAAAGAGATACATAACCACACACGCGAAAAGTAAATTTTTTTTCAACACCCAGTGTACAGGCGGTACTTATAAGTACCGCCGAGTAATTCGGCTGCGTTAAATCAATTACATACACAGTTCACTTAAAATAGCTAGTCAAATTGTATTCTAAAATCATAATGAATACATAAAAAAAATCCAACACTTATCTTGCGTCCTTTGTAATATGCTTGCAGAAATAAAAAGACAAGCGAGACAATCCATGCAAAATGCCGGCACAAAACACATCGACTGTTTCAAAGATAGCTTCCTTCCGCGCTAAAATAACGAACCTAGAACTACTGCTGCCATATAGTTTAAAAAAAAAAAAAAAAGCTAAAAGAGTGTTCCTACAAAGTACCATTGAAATATTAATAATGCTCTCTATGGGATGAAGGTTTAAAGTGAGTGGTACTTATAAGTCGTCAGTAGATAAAGGGTTAATAAGAATGGCTACAAATTTAACGACTTTACGGAAGAAAATGACTTTGTGAATGTATGAGAAAAATTAGCAAAGGTTTGAATTGGCATTGAGCCTTAAGAAGGTTGGTCACTCAGCTTCGGAATTCTCCTCCGTATAATGTTAAGTCAATGAACTTTTGATGCATTCGTCTATTTAAAATATTTTCTCGGGAAATTCGTATTTTTAACATCTTTCTTCTGTGAACTCTTCTTAAAAGATGTCTCTTTTTTTTTTCTTAGTTTTCAAAATATTTCTAAAATCTACACTTAATTTAATATTTTATGTGTTAAAAACTGACGAACTGTGAGAAAGATTTTAACGCTTCCTATAAAATGAAGTCTACACTTTAGAAATATTTTGAGAACTAAGAAAAAAAAAGAGACATCTTTTAGGAAGTGGCCACAAAAAATAGAAGTTAAAAATATTCATTTCACGAGGAAATATTTTAAATAGACGAATGCATCCAATGCCAATAGACTTTACATTCTTGATGGGAAATCGGAAGCAGAGTGACCAGCTCCCTTAAGGTTGCCAGTCACTCAGCTTCTAAGTTCCCTTCGCTAATGCTAAGTCTATGAGTGTAGAATGCATTCGTATATTTAAAATATCTCCTCGGGAAATCAATATTTTTAACTCATTTTTTCTGTGTATTCAAGGATGTCTTTTTTTTTTTTCTTAGTTCTCAAAGTACATGGTGTGTTCACAAAGTTTCAAGACTTCCTAGAATACAAAAGTTATTAAACATTTTTGTGCAGCGAACTAAAATTCTTCGAAATATGACCCTTGTGCATCAACGCACCGATGCCAGCGTTTTTTACATTGTTCATATACACTGTTAAAAATTTTGCAGCATTCTGGCAGGTCATTCGACCGTTTTTGGAAAAATGGTTTCATAACCATAATTTAACTATATTCTGACCATAAAATGGCCAATAATATGGTAAGAATAGTGTTAAAATTACGGTTGTGTAACCGTTTTGGGAAAAAATGGTCAAATGACCTGCCAGAATGCTGCAAATTTTTAACAGTGTAGGCTCCCTGGAAATCTTCGCGCGCAAGGCTGTTTAGTGACCTCATCGAAGCTGGAATCGTGGATAGCTGGAATCGTGTCGAATCGCTTCCCTTTCAGGTCTTTCTTGATCGGGAAGAATAAAAAAAAAAGTCGCTGGAAGCGAGGTCAGGGCTGTAGGGAGGCTAGTGGCAGTTTTGCCACGTTAAACTTAGCCAAAACTTTGGCGACTGCAAGCGACGTGTCAGAGGGCGCATTGTCATGGTTAACAATCCAGTCTTCTCTAGTGTCT
This sequence comes from Maratus speciosus, assembly GCA_963932465.1. Lineage (NCBI taxonomy): Eukaryota > Metazoa > Arthropoda > Arachnida > Araneae > Salticidae > Maratus > Maratus speciosus. The sequence continues at coordinate 615,080,442 of OZ010788.1, read as the reverse complement.
GGGCGGACGCGCCGGGTCAGGTCGGTTTGAAGGTGGAATGCTCCACTATTTGAAGGATATAGTCAGGCGCGCCCGCCCAGACATCAGAGACGATTGGATTGTTCACCACGACAATGAGCCCTCTCACACGCCACTCGCCGCTGCCAAAGTTTTGGTTAAGTTTAACGTGGAAATACTGCAGCAAGCCTCCTACAGCCCCGACCTTGCTCCCAGTGACTTTTTTTTGTCCCCCTGGCTCAAGAAAGACCTGAAACGGAAGCGATTCGATGCGATTCCAGCGATCCAAGCAGTTTCGACGAGGTCCGTTAACAACCTTGTACACGAAGACCTCCAGGGAGCCCATGAATAATGGAAAAAACGCTGGCAGCGGTGTGTTGGTGCCCAAGGTTCATATTTCGAAGAATTTTAGCTCACTGTACAAAAATGTTTAATAAATTTTGTAATCTCAGACCAGTCCTGAAACTTTGTGAACACACCCTATATTTCTAAAATCTGTGCTTAATTTAATATTTTATGTGTTAAAAACGGACGAACTGTGAGTAAGATTTTAAAACTTCATATAAAATTAAGTCTACAGTTTAGAAATATTTTGAGTACTAAGGAAAAAAGAGAACATCTTTTAAGAAGAGTACACGGAAAAAAAAGATTTAAAAATAATAATTTCCCGATGTGATATTTTAAATATACGATTACATTCTACGCCCACAGACAGGAATTAGGAGGCTGAGTGACTATAAGCCTTAAGGAAGGTGGACGCTCGAAATATTTTTTTTTTTTTAATTTTTATCACAGAGATATGAAATTCTGTGCAAATATACATTTCACCATGACTATATAGAACACCTTAAAAGAAATTTCCAATCTTATTGCAATTAAATTTTTTTTTTTTACAAAATTTAAAATTTTAAAACGAAGTTTTAAAATGCTCCATGCATCTTAATTTTTGAGATATTTCCTCGATTTTACATTTTAATCACTTAAAACTCTATTACAAAAAAAAAAAAAAAATCTGTGTATAGGTGCTTCCTTGAATAGTTAATTTTTTAGAGATTTTTCTCTGAATTTCATATCGATTTTCCACAAGGTTTTACCTTTTAATAAGTTCAAAATCAAATTTAATTATCTTAATGAGGTAGAGTTTTGAAGTGAATACACAGTTTCTTTGTAAGTAATATCAGGATTCTTCCTTATCAATTTTAGGAATTTTGATCAAAAATTAAGACGCATTTAAAAAATTTAATAACTTTGAAAAAACAATTTTGAGAAAAACAGATTTAAAAGTACATTAAATGGCCAAAAAAATGTTTCTGTACAAAATTAATTAACTTGTAACTCTGTGAAAAAAACCATCGCATCTGCATGCGGATTTTCACAAATCACTCGGTACAAACTCGAGAATAATAATACAAACAAAATGAAATTTCATTTTTTGAGTCGATTTTAGCTTAAATAAAAGTCCACTGCCCCCTTAAACTTTTACGGATTTATTTTTAAATGCAAAAGCATGGAGCGGGTAGACCTGACTATTTAAGCAGTTTGGAATCGAGTAATGTTTTCCATTTTTTGATAAACGAATTACTTATAGAGTTACAAGTGATTGCTGTCACTTGAATGCTGACGGCCGGTTTTTCTCCCTTTCACTGTCTGTCGCGTCCGGAAATTTGTGTCAAATTTACTTTGACAGTATTTTCTGAAAGATCTGCCTTTACCAACAAATGGGAAATGTCTTTCGATTACATAGTTTTTGAATAAGAACAGCTGACAATTTCACGAGTTTCAGAACAAAAATGAATTCCAAAATGTGCCAGAAAATAGCTCCTTCGAATTTGAGAACGGCTATATTAATACATGGAAATTATTCCAGAGAGAAGCACGGTGGCGCACGATAAATATTCCGTCTTGTGCTGTGTTTGTAGCTTTGCCAACATATAATAGTGAGAAATTTTCCAGGCTGGGTATCGTTCCATGTGGTTTAGTCGGTGGAACGCCAGTGCGCTATACTGATCGCCCGGGTTCCAGTACCGGCATGGAATCTTTTGCACTATGTTGGCCTTTGCGCCTCTTAAGCAATTACTTTGAAATTTGATTTTCATTTGAAATATTTGAGAACGGCCTTAACGCATTTAAAAAAAAAAAATAAATAAATAAATAAATATATATATATATATATATATATATATTAGTTTCAAAACAAAAATGAATTACCAAATGTGCCAGAAAGTAGCTCCTTTGGATTTGAGAACGGCCTTAAAGCGATCCAAAGGAGCCAAAAGTTAATTCAAAGGAGATATTCAAGAAAACATATTTTTCTTGAGTTCTTCAAAACAAAAATAAATTCCCAAATGTGCCAGAAAGTAGCTCCTTTGGATTTGAGAACGGCCTTAAATCCAAAGGAGCTAGTCAAGAAAAAATAATTTTCTTGAGTTTCAGAACAAAAATGAATTACGAATGTGCCAGAAAGTAGCTCCTTTGGTTTTGAGAACGGCCTTAGAAAGTAGTTAACAGCTTTCTCTGGATTCCGTGTTCCAAAAATCAGCTCAAACAATAAATTTTGGCAAGCATGTTTGGAAAGATTCTTTCTCTTAATCTTTCTCTCTTCCTCTTAATTTTAAATTCTTTCTCGTTATATCTTTTACATATTGAGTTATAATCAATTGTTGTTTCATAACAAGTTTTTCCGGATTGCCGTGTTCCAAAAATCAGCTCAAGCACTAAATTTTGGCAAGCAGGTTCAGAAAAATTCTTTCTCTTAATCTTTCTCTCTTTCTCTTAAACTTAGATTATTTCTCGTTATATGGTTTAAATATTGAGTTATAATCAATTGTTGCCCCATAACAACTTTTTTCGGATTGCCGTGTTCCAAAAATCAGCTCAAACAATAAATTTTGGCAAGCAGGTTCGGAAGGATTCTTTCTCGTAATCGTTCTATCTTTCTCTTAATCTTAGATTCTTTCTTGTTATATGTTTTAAATATTGATTTATAATCGATTGTTATCTCATAAAAACTTTTTCCGGATTGCCGTCTTCCAAAAACCAGCTCAAACAATAAATTTTTGCAAGCATATTCGGAAAGATTCTTTCTCTTAGTCGGAAAATGGATAAAGCTATTCGATTTATTAGTACTTGAATAACAAAACTTGCAGTTTTCCTGCATTTGCGACTGAATACGAATTCATGAGTGTTTCAGTCAGTTTGAATTGAAGAACAGACTTAAATGGAGAAAATCATTAGTAATAAGAATTAAACTTTTCCCAATTTATTTATTTATACCTTTTTTCAAATCATGTACCAAATTACATTTATATACGTGTTTTATTAACAATCAAATTTAAGGAGAAAGGGTTGAATTTACTTTCTGCCCCTCCCTTTCCTGCCAGGAGAACTTTCTGGGCACAATCAAGCCCTTTCTCTTAATCGGAAAATGGAAAAAGCTATTCGATTTCTTAGTATTTGAATAACAAAACCTGCAGTTTTCCTGCATTTGTGACTGAATGTGAATTCGTGAGTGTGTCATAAAGTAGTCAGTTTGAATTGAAGAACAGCCGTAATTGGAGTATATCATTAATAAGAATTAAAACTTTTCCCAATTTATTTATTTATACCTTTTTTCAAATCATGTACCAAATTACATTTATATGCGTGTTTTATTAACAATCAAATTTAAGGAGAAAGGGTTGAATTTACTTTCTTCCCCTCCCTTTCCTGCCAGGAGAACTTTCTGTGCGCAATCAAGCCCTTATCGCCGTCGTAGGAAAGCAAAAATAAAAAAATAGAAAAAAGAATCATTTTTTGCTAACGTGGAATGCGGGAAGAATCGCTCTCAATTACTTTTAAAAAAAAGTGGTGGGGTGGGATGAAGCCCCATTTCTTTCGGTTCTGTCCATAAAGAAGCGAGATGTCTGGAAGAAATGGCCTCTTGCAGCATCAACTTAAATTCCATCACTCGTCCATTCTCCATGCCCTCCCCCCCAAATCTTTTGGGGAACAAAAGAATTCCCCCTCCCTCCTTGATGGGGGTAGGAGGGAGAACCAATGAAGGAGAGATACAAGCGGTCCAATCAGCTGGCCCCGGGATCGCGGCAACTCATTCAATGCGGGTGCGGGGAGGGATAAAGTGAGGGAGGGGGAGGGGGGAGGGTTGTGAGCGAGCAAGGAGCTCATTGAATTTGGCCGAAAATGGGCACTTAGATTTAATTAAGCGACATTTGACGTCGTGAATCGATCTATCCTATCTCGCCGTTGCGCTAAGTGGATTAACGGGTAATGTGGGGTTTGCCTCTGATTACGCGCTCCGTCGGCCTCTCTGTTTGCACACCGGTTCACAATCAGGCTCCGTCCGGCCAATTAGAAAATTACATTAAATATGTCGTGTTGAATTGCGCCTCGCTTCTAAGAGAGAATGAGGGACCGGCCACTGTCTGCGACGCGATTCTATCTGGAGGGTGAACTGAGATGTGTTGGAAAATTTGTAGCTGTTCTCGAAAAAAAGTATTTTTTCCCCACTCAACTAAGTATAACTGTATGACATAGTCATGGGCTCATTTTTAAATATAAAAGCATGGCACTGACAGACATGGCTATTAAAGTTATTTGGTATCGAATGTTTTTCTTTTTTTGTTTCATTTTTAGATAAATGGATTACACTTTCAGTTACAAGCGATCGCTGTTTGATGTATGATCTTTCACGGCTGACTGTCCAGTCCGGAAAATCCATTCAAAAAAAAAAAAAAAAAAACTTAGACAACATTTTCCTGAAAGTTCCATTGTCTTTATCGAAAAAGGAAAAACTCTATTCGATTTCAAAGTTCTTTAAAAGAGTATTTGCAGATTTTATAATTTCAAATTTTATGATTTGAAATCGAATATGTTTTTGTTCTTGTTTTTCGATATATGAATTACACCTTCAGTTATAAGTGATCATCGCCGTTTGATGATGATATTTCACAGTCTGTCTGTCTCGACCGGAAATTGCATTCAAAACGACAACTTGAACAAAATTTTTCTGAAAGATCCATTATCTTTATCGAAAAATGGAAAACTCTATTCGATTTCAAAGTTCATTAAAAGAGCATCTGCAGATTTTATGCTTTTACAGATTTTATAATTTGAAATAGAAAATTTTTATTTCTCTTTTTTCGATAAATTGATTACATCTTCAGTTATAAGGGATCTTTGTCTCATGTGATTTTTCAAGGATTATTTTGTCCAAAAATTCCGTTCGAAACAAATACTTCGACAATTTTTTTCACGAAAGATCTTTGATCTTTATCGAAAAATGGAAGCTTTATTCGTTTCCAAAGTTCCTTAAAAAGAACACCTGCAGATTTTTTTTTGCGAATTAAAAATTAATTCAGGAATATGTGAGAGAATATAGCTAGTTTGGATTTGTAAACAGCTTTAAAGAATAATTTTTTCCATTGGCCGTCATGTAACGGAAAACTTTTGACTGTCCCTGTCATTAAACTATACATCCGATTTTTATATAATTTGAAATGATTCGACAAAATTTTGCAACAATTATGTATTTAAAATTTCAGACCATTCGGTTGGGTAGTTTTTGCTCTGTAATATGCGGACGAACGGACAGACAGACGGACCGAATGACTACTATAGGTGCTACGTATTTATATAATTAGGAACGCACCTAAAAAGGAGGAAAACAAGGGGAATGTGACAACGGGGAAGTTGCTTCTGTTACACAAAGATTTTCTGCGCCGTAAAACGACTTTTACAGGCGACGAATGAGACTAAAATATTTCAACTCGGCGGAAGTTTTTTTCTGTTCGATGAATAAGAACTCGCATGTGAGATCCCCCCCCCCCCCCCCAACACACACCATTTTATTACTCTGTTATGAATGCTGCCATTTATCATTTTAATAAATAATAAATTATTTTCTCATGTAATAATATCAATTTTAAACTACTATGAAATAAAATTTAGATATTTTCTTATTGTAGAGTCCCCCACAAGTACAATCATGCCAAAGTTGCTGACATGATTTTGCCAAGGTTGCCATCAAACTTTTACAAGCATCAAATATACGCGATATATACGTCATATATGGCATACAGTCCTCTTCACTTAATCGGATCACGGATAATCGAATATCCCGCTTATTCGAATATAATCCTCTGGAACCGAATTTATTCCTATTGGTTCTATGTTATTTGCCTCCGCTTAAACAAAATACGTTTTACGAACTGTCCCCGCTTAATCGAATAACAACTGTATGACCGATGTTTATAAATAGGTGCGGAAAGCACGTTTCAGCTGGAATTTCTTTCCACCTTTTGTCATTTTTGGTTCCTTTACGCTGAAAACAAATTTTCAGTTCTTCCTGCAATGATTTAGGCCAGCAGGTGTATAATGGACAGGTCAAACGATTTCCCCACCTTGATCTCCCCAGCGTCACTTTTTGCTGTTAACCAGGCTTTAATGGCAATGCGCCATCACTTTCAGACTCGAGATGGTAGTTGCGATATTTTGCACTCATTCGAAAAATAACTCGACATTTACCCCTTTAAAAATCCACTTAAATTAGAAGTAGCAAAGTTTTAACCAAATTCAAACGAGCTGCATTAAGTGTGATGTAAACCATATAAATGTGTGTACTGACATTAAAATAATACGTATTTACTTTATATTAGCATTTGTATTTATTTTAGTTTATGTTATTCTATTAATGATTTATTATGCTGTTAATTAAATATACCGTAGGTGGTTATTTTGCCTTTTTATTACGCATTAAATATTACAGTTATGATTCCCCGTTTAATGAAAACCCCCGCTTAATCGAGTATTATTTCTGGAACCGTCAATATTCGTTTAAACGGGACGACTGTATATAAATAATATTTACTTCATATATACCTCGTAAGTGCGCCATGTATGCGTAATATTTAGATCTCATATATGTCGTATCTCGTATGTATATTGTATTTGAGTCATATTATGGTCATTTAACCTTTTCAGTTCCGAAGCTAAAATATTAATACAAATGCTTATTCATTGATTTTTTCCAAACAAAATGACATCGTAAAGGACAGAAAAAATATCTTTTCTGAAATGGATCCTTTAGGCGCTTAGTCATTTAGGTTCAAAAATAGGGATCTAAAACTATAAACCCCCTTAAAAATATCAATTGAATAACCATTAACCTAAATTAATGCAATCACAAATTGAAGAGCTTTAAACAAGTAAATAATCTACAAATCCTCAAAATTTTTTATTGAAAAAGATTTAAGTTAAATACTTATGAAAATTTCTCACTTTCTGGGTCATACTGTCTTTTGGGCATTTTTAGGCATTTTGCAAACTCAGATGAAAATAACATTTATTTTATGTAGGAATCAGCTTAGAGGCTGCCATTTATTCGTTTGTTTTTAATGCAAAAAACATTCAGCAATATTAAGAAGTGATGTGAAAATGTAAAAAAAAAAAAAAAAAAAAAAAAAAAAAAAAAAAATCGGACATTTTAGTTTTTATAAGGAAAAGAACAGAGGTCCCCGTTTGGGGACGCAGGGACCGAAGAGGATAAACATGCCATGTGTATACTTCATGTTTAAATTATAGTCATATACATCATAAAGAGTCATGTATGTCTATAATAACATACATGACACAAAACTTGGCGATATATCTTGGTGGTTTGGAAATTATTTCTTGGGTACTGCTATAATAAAAAAGAACAAGAATTTATTTCAGTTATTAAAGTCGAAATATTAATTAATATGAACAAGAATCTTTTAATTTCCAAAGAATATGTCCGTTCAGAGTGGTTTTAGCGGTTGGAAACTCACGTCACAGGTTCACAATCGCTATATCAAGCAGTTGACTTTAGAGTGCAATCGAGAGTTGAATAGAGTGCATCGGAACTGATAGCAAGAACTCCAAGGGGTGACAATGAATCTCAAAAACAATTTTTGTATAGAAAATCAGAGTGACAATCCATTTATTTATACAAAAATACAGCGTGTCAGATACCAGACTTAACTCGGATGCTTGCTTGTATCCTGTAAAAAAAGGACAGATGTTTCTTAATTTAGGAAAATATAATGTAACCACGAACGAAAATATAACAACCTCTTTCAAGTTAACCATGATTCTGAAAACCGTTCTTTATCTTCAGAAACATACGAAACTAATATTTAATTTAAACTTTAAAACTTATTTCTAAAAGCAAAGTTTCATTTGCTGTCACTGAATTTCGGAAACGTTTCTGCATAGTTTTATGTGTATTAATCCGTTTTCTCAAACAGAAATAGCGATTTTTAGGAAGTTATCCATTCTCGTTTAAACACTTTCAGCTGCGTAATTTAATTTATACATGCAAGAGTCAGAAACACATGGATTTAATGCTAATGTTAATGCTGTTAATCCATCATGTCACTGATCTTTGGAAAAGTTTCCGTATCTTTTTTATAGTGTATTAATACGTTTTATCAAACAGGAATATCAAATTTTAGGATGAATCCATTCCCATTTAAACACTTTCAGCTGCGTAATTTAATTTAAACATGCAAGAATTATAAAAATATAGATTTTAATGCTAATGTTAATTTATCATGACACTGATTTTCGGAAACGCTTCCGCGTATCTTTTATAGTGTCGTGAATTTAAAAAGTTCGTTATGTTTCAAGACTGTTTGACTTTGTTCTTTAAAAGCAATGTAAATCTCTTTCCTGGCGATGGTCATAGATGATGACTGAAACGTTCATTATTTTAAAGTTTGTTTAGTTTCTGACTTTACAACATTTTGTATACACCATTCAGTAAATTTGTGATTTTTATTTTCACGTTAATATTGAACTTTTTATGATGTAGATGTCCAGCTCTTTTATTAATAATGCATATTATGTTTGAAAATTATAAAACAAAAAACAAAAGAAAAATGTAAAATGTAAAATAAGATTTTAATAATTTTTCTTAAAATATGTGTTTTTTTTAAATTATATAACCTAATGTGTTACAATGTCTTTTTTTTTTTTAAACCAGTTTATGCACACTCTAAAATTGGGAGGAGTGAAAAGTTCACTTTTTGAAAGAGTGACAGGCATTTTTACTCTTTTTGGAGTGAGTTTTATAAAAATACACTCCTTAAAGAGTGGAGTTTTCCACTCTCTAGAAAGGAGTGAGATGTCTCACTCCTGAAAGAAGAGTGACTTACGTGTGCATTGCTTATTAACCAATCAGAGCAGCAAAGCGACGACACCCTTTAAAGATAAGAAAAATTATCACTTTTTCGTCCGCCATTTTAAGATTAACAGATTAGGATATCATTAAAATTATTCTTTGGAATACATAAAATGAAGGTAAGTCTTGTTTAATTTTAAGCATTTATCCGTGTAGATATGTGGAATGTCCAGATTATGAGCTAAATAGTTGTATGTTTGTATAGCAAAAGATTGATCGTGGAGTATTCATAAGTGATTGTGAGATTTCTTCATGTAGCTATCTGAAATGTAATTGTTTTAAGGGGACCGGGAAAGCCGTATCTCCGCCATGTTAAATTCACCAACTTTATGTACCCTTTTCTCAGAAATGGTGAAAGATAGAGGTCTAGATTTTTTAGAGTAGTTTGAATAACATGCTTTACGTTTTTTAACTGATCATTTTCGTTCTAAAGTGATTGTGAGATTTCTTCATGTAGCGGACTGAAATGTAATTGTTTTAAGGGGACCGGGAAAGCCGTATCTCCGCCATGTTAAATTCACCAACTTTATGTACATTTTTCTCAGAAATGGTGAAAGATAGAGGTCTAAATTTTTTAGAGTAGTTTGAATAACATGTTTTACGTATTTTAACAGACCATTTTCTTTCTAAGTAAAATTCAAAATTAATTATTAATTATTTATTGAAAGTCATTTTTAAATTAGTACTTTTTGGTAAGATTTCACTGCCTAAAATAAATAATTCTCAACAAATCATTAAATCCCTGTGTATACAATATAACATAGTATAAGTATTAAAAAAAATCTGAGTTATTATGTTTAATAGATATTGAAACAAATTTGAAATTGCTCACCAAACGTGACAAATGAGGTGCGTTCGTACTATAACTAGTTTTAGAAATATTTTTTGCACCGCATATTGTACTGAATGTATATTTTAGTGCAATACATAAGTGCATATCCATTTCATTCTTTTCTGAAAGGCTGTAACATCATTAAAATGCACTTAAAATATTTTTATTCCCATTGGCCGTCATGTAACGGAAAACTTTTGACTGTCCTTGTAATTAAACTATGCATCGGATTTTCCTGAAATTTGAAATGAGTCTACAAAATTTTGCAACAAATATATATTTAAAATTTTAGATCATTCGGAAGGCTGTAACATCATTAAAATGTACTTGCAATAATTTATCCCCATTGGCCTTAACGTAACGGAAAACTTTTGACTGTCCCTGTAATTAAATTATACATTCGATTTTTATGAAATTTGAAATGACTCGACAAAAGTTTGCAACAATTATATATTTAAAATTTCAGACCATTCGGTTGGGTAGTTTTTGCTCTGTTATATGCGGGTGTTGAATTCAGACCCTTATCTCCGGGAGGGATTTCTGTGGTTCCGGAGGGGGGGGGGGGGAATTGCACTTTTTGACCATTGAAAACACAAAATCTCAAATCTTCCGGAGGGGAAATCACCCCCCCCCCGGGCCACCCCCTGAAATCAACACTGACAGACAGACTAAACGACGAATATAGGGGCTACGTATTTATATAATTACGAACGCACCTAAAAAAGGAACATAAACATGAAAAATCCAAGTTTTGAGAAAAAGTCGATTAAAGATTTATTGCCATTAAGCTGTGAAGTACTCTTAGAAAGAATGAATAATTTCAACACTTATTTTATATATATATAAACATGTATGACACATCGTTGGAAAGACAAAAGTTTAAACTATTTAATGATATAAAAAAGTAAAAATCGCTTTTTAGGTGCGTTCGTAGTTATATAAATACGTAGCACCTATAGTCGTCGTTCAGTCCGTCTGCCCGCATATAACAGCGCAAAAACTACCCAACCGAATCGTTTGAAATTTAAAATATATAATTGTTATATAATTCTGTCGCGTCATTTCAAATTTTATGAAAATCGGATGTATAGTTTAATGACAGGGACAGTCAAATTTTTTTTGTTACATTACGGCCAATGGGAAAAATTATTGCAAGTGCATTTTAATGTTGTTACAGCCTTCCGAATGGTCTGAAATTTTAAATAGGGCAGATGTGCCAGTAATGGTCACCCTTTGATGTTTTTGGTTCATAAAAAAATAAGTAATAAATATTTAACTTTAATTAATTTTTTTATAATTTCCCCTTGCATGTTTTATAAAACTGGGTTATTGTTGACACTTTTAATCAAACCAATTAGGAAGTAGAAAATAATGTTTCAAAGTTTTGCTGTTTTTCTGTGAAAATCTTAATGAAGAGGTTAAGAGCTGGCTTCGTTTAATTAATTTATATATTATTTATTTTCTTGCAAAATTTGAATGCTTTTGTTTGAGTAGCAATAGAAAACTTAGACTTTTATATACTAACGGTCATTTACGAAATTTCATTTATTTTTAAAGTTTCAAGAGAGGGTGTCTAATACTAGAATGGTTAATTAGTCATTTTCCACCAAAACTTTTTAAATATCTGCTTTTAAGTTAGTTTATGTGATTAATAAAATTTCAATATTTTATTCTTTTTTTTATGTATATATACTTTGCTATTTTAAAATCTGGCAATCAAACCAGCTAGGTAGTAGAAAATATTGTTTAAGAGCACAGCCAAAGACGGGCTCATGGGACTTAATACCTCTCCTTTTAAATAAAAGCAATTAAGTTACAGAAGCTATTAAAAATCTATTTTCTGTGTTAAATGTTTGGTTATTCTTATCTGAAAAAAAAAAAAAAAAAAAAAAAGTAATATTCCTTAATTTATAGGCAATATTAATGAAACTGGTAAATCTGCAGATCAGTGGCCTTAAACATCAGTTCTACAGTTTTATTTTGAAATTATTTTACTTAGCATTTAAAATATTCAACTCACAATATCATTTCTTTCATATTTGCAATATTAATTATTATAAATGATATATCAAGTAGTCTCTGGAAGATTAATTGTTAAAAATAGCGAGACAAAACTAAACATCACTAACATTCCAAAACTTTTTTTTATTATTATTACCTTTTAAATCCCCCACTGTTTCAATAATTTAATAGCTGTAATTGCCTGATATTTAGTATTTTAAACTATCCATCTAAAATAATTAAAACATTGATCGTCTGATAATTACAATAATTGATGCAAACAGTAAATGATCATCACAAATATTTTATTAATTACTGGTATCCTTATTGTTAAATTTATTTGAAAATAACCATTTTGTTTCATTAGTATGTTTTCATTAAATTCTGGTTCTAAATACAGTCATAAAAACAATTATATTTATTACTTTTTATGGGGTGTCCATTACTGGGCCAGAGGGTGTCCATTACTGGGCTTTTGGGTGTTTTGGTATATTTCTGTTATTTAAAATTAAATTTCGACTCACATTGGGAAATGAGACTATAAGAATGGTTAAATATTGTTGATAGATTAATATAATATTGAAAAAACTGGAATGTAATAATTATAACTATTAATAAAAAAATAATTTTAAAAGAAATTCCTTAAGAGTGTCCATTACTGGCACATCTACCCTATTTAATTGTTGCAAAATTTTGTCGAGTCGTTTCAAATTTTATGAAAATCGGATGTACAGTTTAATTACAGGGAGTCAAAAGCTTTCCGTTAACTTTAAGGTCAATGGGAAAAAATTATTTTAAGTGCATTTTAATGATGTTACAGTCTTTTGAACAGAATGAAATTGATATGCACTTATAAAGTTCACCAAGATATACATTCACCACAATATGCAGTGCAAAAAATATTTATAAAATTAGTTATAGTACGAACGCACCTCATTTGCCATGTTTGACGAGCAATTTCCAACTTGTTTCTATTTCCGAGGTCAATTTTTCCCTATAAAACATATAAAATCTATTTTGCTCATATTCACAAAATACAATATCTACGCGAATAAAAAAAATTAAATTAAACATGGCTTATCGCGTCATTTCATTAATAAGTATTGTATTAATTTCATTTTTCATCAATGACGGACGCAAAACAGAAATCATGATTAAGTTAAGGAATATGTTTAAAAGAAAAATATATACATATTCCAGAGAACTTAAAAGTTTAACTTTAGATTCCATGTTCATATTAAATAAAACAAAAGCAAATGACAGCGGATAAAATATATATATACATTCTTAATATTTAAATCATGCTTAGAACTTATTTAAAAAAAAATGTGAGTTTATAAGTACTGTTTTTTAAATGGAAAAATTAAAAATATTTTAGAACAATAGGACTTTGCAAAAATAGCAATAATTTAAAGAAAAGTACGGTTTTATATTTAAAACAAAAATTAAAATCAAATCAAACATTGTTAAACATATAACATCCGCTGATTAAAAAGTTATTAATAAAACTTTAAAAGTAATATCTTTATAGGGCATGCAATAAAAGCAAACACAAAGGATAAGATTGGAATAAAATATTTTAGTTTTTTACTATTAGTAATCTAATTTAAATTCGTATGTAACTTTCACTGAATTTTTCCCTAAAAGTTCAATTAGTGTTACAAACTATGAATTAAATAAATATTGCTAATAAAGTATTTTATTCCAATCTTTACTACGCTTGTATCTATTTTCATTGCATGCTGTAAAAGATGTGATTCTTTTAAAATGACCATAGAAGCGGAAAAAAAACAAAACAAAAAAAAAAAAAACGACTACATAAAAAATGAACATTCACTTTTATGAAAGAGTGACTATTCACTCCTACCAGGGGTGAAAAACCGCAGTCCTTTAGCAAGAGTGAATAGTCACTCCTCCGAAAAAGTGATTATCCACCCCTGTTTAGAGTGAATATTCACTTTCCAGGAGTGACTATTCACTCTTTCAGAGAGTCAAAAATTTCACTTTTGCTCAGAGTGAATAGTCACTCTAAAGAGGTTGGGCATATTTTGACTCTGCGATAGAGTGAATATTCACTCCTCCGGAGTGAATAGTCACTTCTTTTTATTTAGAGTGCATTAATAATTAATTTAATCTAAAATTACCGGAGAAAAAACTGTAAATAAAATAATGACCTATTCTTAAAATTCCATAATCTGCACAATCTTTGATCCCAAGCTGTGCGGATTTGAGAGAGTTGAATGTACCGTATTTTATGGAAGAAACGCCGCACCCGTCGTAAATGCCGCACTCCTCAAAATTGGTCTGAATAAACTTAAAAATATCGTAATCGCCGCACCCGTTGTAAACACCGCACCTGTTGGGAACGCTAATTTTGTCGATAGTGTCTCATTCATAAGGTCTCATTGAACTAACTTTAAACAAAGTTTTCTGAACAGTGTAGGGTGCCTCATTTTTACTAACTTAAGATTCTAAAATTTTATTTAAAATATTTAAATCAGGTTTGAAATATTTTTATGTAATTTAATAATGGGAATTTCAAGATAACAATTATATCAAAATGTTCAGAAAACACAGAAATTTAACATATAAAAAAATTAAAATTTCGAAAATTTTAGACTTTAAGAGTCCTGAGACCCCTTAATGCCTAATTTATTTTTCTTCTCCATACCAAAGGATAAAATAATATTTTCTCAGTCTGTTTTTTTCACTGATAAAAAATTAATAAATAATCCATATAATACGTCCTTAATCACCTAACCTTTAATTCAAATATCATTTCGTTTTCGTTAGAATTATTGGAATTCTCCTGGTTTCAAGCTCTTGATTAGCGATTAAGTAAAAATTTTGAAATAGAATTGCGACTTTAATTATGAACAAAAATATTAATGTGGGTACTCATTTTATAAAAAATATTAAGCTCTATAACAGTTGTACTGACAATTGTTTGATAGAGTTAGCTGTTTTGAGATATTGTTAAGTTAACTTGGTCTCTCCTGATTTCAAGCTCTTGATTAGCGGTTAAGACAAAATTTTGAAATAGAACTGCGATCTTAATGTTAAACAGAAATATTAATATGGGTGCTCATATTATTCAGAATTTAAGCTCTACAACATTTGTATTGACAATGTTTTTATAGAGTTAGCTGTTTTGAGCTATTGTTAAAGTAATTTAAAGAAAACGTGTTTTTCGAAAATAAATATGTACATATCTTCTAACGTTCACCAAGAAAACATAGTACGTTCATTTTAGACTTAAACTGAAGGGATTAAAAGAGTTTCCAGTTCCCCCATAATTAATTCTGAGTTCAACACCCTGACCACTGGGCTAAAATTTTTAAATAGAATTGTAACCTTAATGTTCGAAAAAATATTAAGTGTAGGTACTCATTTTACTCAGAATTTTAAGCTCTACAACATTTGTATTGACAATGTTTTTGATAGAGTTAGTTGCTTTGCGATATTGTTATGGTATTTACAAAAACGTGTTTTTTTTTACTATAAATCTATACATATTTCCCGGGTTAAACATAGCATATTCATTCTTAGGAATTCTTCCAGGAATTATTAGAAAATTGGTCTGAATAAGCTTAAAAATATCGTAATCGCCGCACCCGTTGTAAACACCGCACCTGTTGGGAACGCTAATTTTGTCGATAGTGTCTCATTCATAAGGTCTCATTGAACTAACTTTAAACAAAGTTTTCTGAACAGTGTAGGGTGCCTCATTTTTACTAACTTAAGATTCTAAAATTTTATTTAAAATATTTAAATCAGGTTTGAAATATTTTTATGTAATTTAATAATGGGAATTTCAAGATAACAATTATATCAAAATGTTCAGAAAACACAGAAGTTTAACATATAAAAAAATTAAAATTTCGAAAATTTTAGAGCTTTAAGAGTCCTGAGACCCCTTAATGCCTAATTTATTTTTCTTCCCCATACCAAAGGATAAAATAATATTTTCTCAGTCTGTTTTTTTCACTTATAAAAAATTAATAAATAATCCATATAATACGTCCTTAATCAGCTAACCTTTAATTCAAATATCATTTCGTTTTCGTTAGAATTATCATTAAATTTTCTCAAATCTTTAATCAAAATTTGAGGATCTCAGACAGTGACAAACGAAAACAACAACAAACAAAAAAAATGACAAACAAGAAGGGTGGCAAACGAAAAGAGTGGCTTACGAAATGCTATTTTTGTATTATTATTATTATTATTATTATTATCCCTATTTCGTGAAATATTGCTATAAATTCACAATCAGGAAGACTGAAGAGGCCTTTTTTAATAGAAAAAGGACAAACGCTATTCAATACCTACAAATTTCATGATATTGTGAATAAAAATAACTTTATGAAAGTGAAAAAACTCGTGAGTTTAGATTTTAAAATAGGCTTAATGAAATTTATTATTTTCACTTAATACAGAAAAGTCGTCTCTCGATATTTTTAAAGAGGTCTTAATTGCTAAATCTTTTTTGTAAAGAAATTAAAAAATATTATTTTCACGATTTTTGATTTTTCTTTCTTTATGAAAAGATTAACAAATGTCCAAATAATAAGTCCTTGCTAATCTTTCATTCAAACATCATTCCATTTTCAAGAAAACTATTATTAGGGATTCTCAGACTTTTAAGAAAAGTTTGAGAATTTCTAATGACAGTGACAAACAAAACTCACCGAAACACCATTCATCGAAACATCATTTCATTTCATGACATTGAAACATCATTCCATTTCATGACAGTGACAAACAAAACTCATTGAAATATCATTCCATTTCTAATTTCATCATTATTCACATTCAAATTTCATCATTTGAATCATTTCATAATTTCATCATTATTTGTAATCATTTCATATTTTCATATTTGTAAATATGAAATATTGTAAATATATATATATTATAAATATCATATTATAAATATTGTATATTATAAATATAAATATCATATTATATAATATTATACTTGTATATATATATCATAAATATCCTATTGTATAATATCATAAATATAAATATCATATTGTAAATATTATATATTGTAAATATCATATTTTAAATATTCATTTCCATATTTTCATATCATCATTTCATATTTGTAGTCATTTCATATTTTCATTATTATTTCATTATTATTCATCATCATTATCATCATTCATTCATATTCATTATTTCATCATTGAATCATTTCATAATTTCATCATTATTCACATTCTAATTTCATCATTTGAATCATTTCATAATTTCATCATTATTTGTAATCATTTCATATTTTCATATTTGTAAATATGAAATATTGTAAATATATATATATATATTATAAATATCATATTATAAATATTGTATATTATAAATATAAATATCATATTGTATAATATCATAATTGTATATATATATATCATAAATATCATATTGTATAATATCATAAATATAAATATCATATTGTAAATATCATATTTTAAATATTCATTTCCATATTTTCATATCATCATTTCATATTTGTAGTCATTTCATATTTTCATTATTATTTATTAATTTCATCATCATTATCATCATTCATTCATATTCATTATTTCATCATTGAATCATTTCATAATTTCATCATTATTCACATTCTAATTTCATCATTTGAATCATTTCATAATTTCATCATTATTTGTAATCATTTCATATTTTCATATTTATAAATATATATATGTTATAAATATCATATTATAAATATTGTATATTATAAATATAAATATTATATTGTATAATATCATAATTGTATATGTATATCATAAATATCATATTGTATAATATCATAAATATAAATATCATATTGTAAATATCATATTTTAAATATTCATTTCCATATTTTCATATCATCATTTCATATTTGTAGTCATTTCATATTTTCATTATTATTTATTAATTTCATCATCATTATCATCATTCATTCATATTCATTATTTCATCATTGAGTCATTTCATAATTTCATCATTATTCACATTCTAATTTCCTCATGTGACTAATTTCATCACGTGACAAACAAAACTCCACTTTTTTTTTTCATTCCTATTTCTTAAAAAAATTCCCATGAATTCACCATCAGGGGGATTGCAGAGGCTTTTTTTACTGAAATATGACAAACAGTATTCGATATCTGAAGAAAAAAAAAATACATATTAATTTCATGAAATCTATAGTAATAAAAGAGCTCATCAAGAGAAAATATGCTCTGTGTGCGGGTTTGTGTCTGTCTGCGATGGATAGCAAAATCTAAGGTACTTATGCAAGGCTGAAAATTTGTGAGGTTAGTCCAAGGCGTCGCCTAGTGCCCCTGAGACTCAGAATTTAAAAATTCTAATAATTATCTGAGTTATTAATTAAAAATGACAAAGAACTCTCATTAACAACTCATCAAAAGCTCTCGATTATGCGCAGATGCCCTATCAATGCATCGAGAGGAAATGGAGATGGGGTAGAAGGAATTTTGGGGTATTTTCTCATTATTTATCAATTTCCATCGGGCAAACCGCTTAGTAAAGTTAAAAATGGAAGGCATATTCTAAAAGACCGTACTCTTACATCTCAAACACTGCGATCAATTAAAAAAATATCGCAGTTAATCCTTTGAAAAAAAAAAAAAAAATCAAAAAGTGTCGTTTTTCCGAAAACGTTTTCCCCTTATGGCAACGCCCCTCCAGGGCGCAGTTTTAGAGGTACTGAAAAACCAAAAATATGCTCTTAAATCTGAAAATTTCTTCTAATTGATGGTGTAATCGGTTTTAAAAAATATGAATTTTAACTCTTTCAAATATGCCGGTGAATGCATATCACTTCGCGCCTCACGCAGGCGAATTATTTCTGCGTTAAAAGTAACTAAACTAACGTATTTTAACACAATATTTTTAAAGCATCTCAATAGACCAGATTTACATCACTTACAAAAATTTTGAAACGTTCGGAAGGGTAGAAATGTTTAAAAAAAAATAAAATGTGCAAAAATTTCGACGAAATCCGTAAAAACTCGAGTGTTCCGTTGCGGTTTCGCTCGCTTTCGGGACTCAAAGACTCTAAAAATAAAATAACGTAGAAAATATAATACCAGATAGCTTATACTTTCAATTCCATATTTTTTCACGATTTTTTCATGCAAAAATATAAATTCAGACAAAATGGAGTTAAAGCTATAAAATCATACAAATATGAGTTTCATTTAAGCTTATTATCCCCGCCTGGGCGACGCCGGGCGGGTCAGCTAGTTATGAATAAAAATAGCTTTATGACAATGTCAGAAAATACTGAATTTTGATTTTAAAATAGGCTCAATGAAATTTTTATTTACACTCAATACAATAAAAATCGTCTCTCGGTATTTTTAAAGAGGTCTTAATGACAAAATCTTTTTTGTAAAGAAGTGTAAAATTATTTTTTTCACGATTTTTTATTTTTCTCTCTTTATGAAAAGATTAATAAATGATCCAGATAATAAGTCCTTAATTAGCTAATCATTCAAACAATCATTCCATTTTTGAGAGAACTATCATTAGGGATTCTCAGACTTTTAAGAAATTTTTGAGAATTTCTAATGATAGTGTTAAACAAAACTCCACTTTTTTTTTCATTCCTATTTCGTGAAAATTTTCCTATGAATTCACTATCACTGAGATTCTAGAGGCTTTGTTTTATAGAAATATGATAAACAATTTTCGATTTCTTAATATCTAAATAAAAAAAAAAACATATTAATTTAATGAAATATATATTAATAAAAGGAAGTTTCGCCATGTCTGTCTCTATGTGTGTGTGTCTGTATGTCTGTCTGCGATGGCTAGCAAAATCTACATCAAGTACAAGGTTAAAAATCTGTGTGAGGTTAGTCCAAGGCCTCTCCTAGTGCACCCGAGACACTGAATTTTAAATTTCTAATAATTAGCTGAGTTATTAATTAAAAATTACAAAGAGCTTTCATTAAAAACTTACCTCCGTCTTTCTGAGAGGAAAAAAAAGTGCTCGCACATGCGCAGATGCTCTATTTACGCATCGGGAGGAAATGAAGATAGGAAATAAGGAATTTTGGAGTATTTTCTCATTATTTATTAATTTCCATCGGACGAACCGCTTAGTAAAGTTAAAAACGGAAAACATAATCTAAAAGAATGTACTCTTACGTCTCAAATGCCGCAATTAATTAAAAAAAAAATCTTAGTTAACCCTTTGGAAAAAAATTGCAAAAGGATCGTTTTTCCGAAAAAGATTCCCCCCCGTGGCAATAGCCTTCCAGGACGCAATTTTAGAAGTTCCGACAAACCAATAATATACAGTAGAGCGCCGATTATCGGAACTCCAATTAACCGAACTTCCAATTATCCGAACAGCCTATTTCTCTCAAAAAAAATTTTTAACCGAAATTCCAGTTATCCATTGCCTTGGAATACAATTTTAAATAAAGAAAAAAATGATAGTGGATCAGAAAATGAAGAATATAAGAACAATAAAAGAGATGGGAATAATCCTCAGCTATGAAGAAAATGAAATTAACTAGTGGTTAAATAGTGAAGTAATATGACCCTGGATATCAGATTTTAAAAGATGATGAGATTGTGGATGAGATTCAAGACGAAAAAGAAATTGAAGAAAATGAAAACAAATGCTCTGTAAATAACCCAGGTCCATCCCATGATGAAACCTTTGAATGCTTAGAAACAGCTATGAAATGGCTCGAACGGCAGAAGAACGCTGATCCTATTCAACTAACGAATTTAAGAAGAATGAGAGATATGGCAGCATTGAAAAGAATGTCTTCGTTGAAGCAAGCAACAATCAAAAGCTTTTTCGCTTAAATTATAATCTGTGGAGTTTAGAAAATGATAAACAGAAAAAAAAATTATTGATAAAAATGTAAAAAAAATAAAAATAAAAATAAAAATAAATATGCCAGCACTAACTTGTGCTGCCAGTCCTAAACTTAGCTATAACGTGTGTAGGTTTTAGTATAGTCAGAAACATCCCTTAAATTGTCTGTCCATTTATCCGAAATAGGGTCGGTCCCGACCTGTTCGGATAATCGGCGCTCTACTGTACTCTTAAAGATGAAAATATTTTCTAATCAATGATGCAATTGGTTTTAAAAAATATTAATATTAACCCTTTCAAGTACACCGGCGAATGCAGGTTACTTCACGACTCACGGAGACGATATTTTTTCTACGTTAAAAGTAACTAAACATATTTTAACACAAACCGTATTTTAACACAGTCTTTTTAGAGCATCTCAATAGACTAGATTTACATCATATACAAACATTTTTTAAACTTTCGGACAGGTAGAAATATTTTTTACAAAATAAAACATGTGAAAATTTCGACGAAATCGGTAAAAACCTGGGTGTTTCGGCGGAGGTTCGCTCACTTTCGGTACACATCATAGACTTCACAAATCAAACTACGCAGAAAATAAAATACCAGATTAGCGTATACTTTCAATTCAATATTTTTCTAATTTTTTCATTTAAAAATATAAATACAGAAAAAATGGATTTAAAGCTATATAAAATCATACACATTTGAGGTTCCTTTAAGGGTATTATCACGTGCCCGGACAACGCCGGGCGGGTCAGCTATTTATGAATAAAAATAACTTTATGAAAGTTTCAGAAAAGTAGTGAATTTTGATTTTAAACGGAGTTAATGATATTTATTATTTTCACTTGGTAAAAAAAATCGTCTTTCGATAGTCGCAAAGAATTCCAAGTGCCTGAATTTTTTTTTTACCTTTTTTTGTACTAAAAAATAAAATAGTATTTTCTCAATATTTTTTCTTGTCACTTATAAAAAGATTAACAGGTATTCCACTTAATAAGTCCTTAATTAGCTAATCTTTAATTCAAATATCCATTTTCGAGAGAACTGTCATTAAAGTTTCTCAAATCTTTAAGCAAGTTTGAGAATCCTTAATGACAGTGGCAAACGAAAATAGTAACAAACGAAATGCCAATTTTTCTCAATTTCCTGAAACATTACTATGATTTCACAATCAGGAAGATTGAAGAGGCATTTTTTTTTTTTTTTTGTATAGAAAAATGACAAACGCTATTCAATTTCCTAACATCTGAATAAGAATACCCAGAAATTTCATGATTATATGAATAAAAATAACTTTATGAAAGTGTCGAAAAGTAGTATACGTTTAGATTTTAAAACTGGCTCAATGGTAGGGTAAAGTGCCCATATTTCGTCCCCCTTAACTTCTCCGCTTCTGCGAAAGTGGCGCAACTTATGACGCAAGGCACAGGGGGCGGAATGTAAAAGGGGTCAGTATTGAAAGTTTCGTTCGTCAAGACACATACATAAATTAAAGACGCCGAATTTCTTATTTTTAGAAGACCTGTGTTCTTATTACGTCATTTGTAGAACTTTATTTACTGTACTGTAAGTATTGATTTCTTATTCATTGCATGTATTTTACGTAGGTAAGATGCTGACAGTAGCATACAGCGAGTTTTAGGACGCTCAGTTCATCTTATGGGAACTGAAGCTCCACCATATTGGGAAGTAGCGTGGTCCCAATTTAGTCCCCCTTGCAGTTCTTATTTTCGTGCCAGGGACGAAATTAGAAATGCTTTTTCATGACAATTTTTTCCTCATGTTTGTATGACTAATGTCTTGCTATGTTATATACTTCCACAGCTAATTAGTACACCTCTTTGTGCCTTACTTTAATGTAAATTAAATTACTTACTCATTTAGAAATAAATTTTGATTTATTAGGTTGAGCAAAAAGTTCTGGGAAATTTTTAATCTAATAGTTGCCAGAATCGGTCACAGTTGGACGGCATCGAAATTCTTCCACACCCCGCCTACAGTCCAGACGTGGCTCCATCCAATTATGGTCTCTTTCGATCAGTGCAACACTTTTTCAAGAGCCATCGATTTGAATCCTTTAATGAGGTTGCAGAATCATGTCAAGAGTTTTTCGATTCCAAGGAGCCGCCATGGTACTTCCAGCAAATCCGGAATCTGGCAGAAAGTCGTGTACTATGATGGTCCCTGCTTTGAAGAATAGTCCTTGTTGCTTTTGTTGTTAATTTGCGCATAGCAACGCAACTTTCACAAATTTCTCAGAACTTTTTTTCTCAACCTAGTAGATATAAGTTAAGCCTCGGCGTATTGGATTTTTTTTTTTTGGGGGGGGGGGCGAAATTGGGACCATTTTTTTCCTTTTTGCCTTTTTTAGATACTTATGAAAAAACAATTTTTCGCATTGTTAAAATTTTTTTTGTACGATATTAGTGACTGGGGGGGGGGGGGGGCGAAATATGGGCACCTTACCCTATTTATCGTTTTCACTCAATGTAAAAAAATCGTCACCGGTTATTTTTGAAAGAGATCTAAATTTTCTTTTCCCCTTGTACTAAAGAATAAGTATTATGCTGTCAATATATTTTTTAAGCTCTCTTATGAAAAGGTTTACAAATAATAGAGATAATAAGTCCTTAATTAACTAATCTTTAATTCAACCATCATTCCACTTTCGGAAGAACTATTATTACTGATTTTAAAAACCTTTAAGCAAGGTTTGAGAATGTCTAATGCCAATGACAATCCAGATGTTATTTTCTGTTTCATTAATATTTCGCGAAGCATTCCTTCGAATTCACAATCAGAGAAATTTTAGAAACTTTTTTTTTTTTTTTTTTTTTTTTTTTTTTTAATAGAAATATGACAAACACTATTCGATTTCTTAATATCTGAATAAAAATACTTACCAGTTTCGTAAAATTATAAATAAAATTAAATTTACGAAAGCGTCAGAAAGCACTGAATTTGAATTTTAAAACCAGGATTAATGATATTTATTTAAAAATCTTCTCTCGAAATTAAAAATCGCCTCTTGATATTCTGAAAAAGGTCTTAACCCTTTAGAGCGCAGATTTGCATGTATGCAAGCAACACTGTTTTGAATTTAATAGATTTTTTTATTCGCATATACCTAATTCACACCATAAAATTAAAATAGCAATATTTGCTTTGATTAAATACAGACATTCCGTATTTAAAAAAAGCGAAATTAACCGTTGAAACTTTCTGGTGTAAAGTCAGATTCTCTTAACTACGTAATTTCTAGAACGTATTCTATTATGGTAATTAAAGGGTTAAAGGTTAAGTTTTATAAAATAAATAATTATATAAAATAATGTATTTGGAGACATACATATTAAAGTATATACTAATTTGCATTATTTTAGCTTAAAACAGCCGCACGACAGTAGTTTTTACTTGTATTGCAGATGTGCAACAGATGAAAAGATTGACGTATTCTATGAAAAATGTATCTCTGATTATTTTCATTATTTTTCATGTGTTATAAACCTTTCAGGGTATCATGCATAATTTTTTTTCGGAACAAAATAAAAAATCGCGCATCTAAGGGTTAATGCTTAAATCCCCCTCCCCCCTATTCTGTAGGATAAAATATTATTTTCTAGATCTTTTTTTCTTCTTCACTTATAAAAAGGTTAACAAATGATCCAGATAATAAATTCTTAATTGCCTAATCTTTAATTCAAACATCATTCTATTTTCGTTGGAACTATCATTAGGAATTCTCAAATCTTGCATAAAAAGTTAAAAAAAAAAAAAAAAAAAAAAAAAAGTGGCAAACGAAATGCCACTTTTTTCAACCCTATTTCGTGGAACATTCCTACGAATTCAAAATCAGAGTTATTATATAGGCTTTTTTTTTTTTTTTTTAACAGAAATATGACAAACACTATTTGATTTCTTAATACAATAAAAAAACCAGTTTTATGAAATTAGGAATAAAAGTAACTTTATAAAAGTGTCAGAAAGCACTGAATTGGATTTTAAATCAGGCTTAATGATATTCATTTAAGACGGCATTAAAAAAAATATATATATATTTTTCTACGCTCAACAACTCGAAATTTTCTGAAAGATTTTCAGACTCATTTTTAAAAGTAAAAACATGAAACTTGTTGACGTGATTTTTGAAGAAATTTATAAGCGACCTGTGTTTTTATTGTTTCGTTCAATTCATTAGAACTTGATTTATAAACAATTATTTTCTCAGTACGACCATTTTTTTTTCTTTCTCAGTACTATTGCTTCGGGAAATTCGGTTCAAAATGTCCACTTTGACAGCATTTTTTGAAATATAGTCTGCTTTTATGAAAAAAATCGAACCATACGGTACATTATATAGTTTCTGAATAAGAGAGCCTGACAATTGGATGCGTTTGAAAGAAAAATGAATTTAAAAATTAGTAAGAAAATAAGCAGTTTGGATTCCAGTATAAGCTTTAAAATCCTCTCTCGACTTCACCTCAGCAAATTTTATGTTTTTATTTTTAAAAATGAATCTGGAAATGTCTCAGAAAATTTCGATTTGTTTAGGGGGAAAATTTTTTTCGAATGCACCCTTAATGCCTGAATCTCCCCCTCCCCCGCCCTCCTCCTGTACCAAAGGATAAAATATTATTTTCTAGATCTTTTTTTTTTCTTCACTTATAAAAAGATTAACAAATGATCCAGATAATAAATCCTTAATTGTCTAATCTTTAACATCATTCCATTTTCGTTTGAACTGTCATTAGGGATTCTCAAATCTTGCATAAAAAGTTAAAAAAAAAAAAAAAAAAATGGCAAACGAAATGCCATTTTTTTCAAACCCTATTTCCTAAAACATTCCTATGAATTCACAATAAGGGAGATTATAGAGGATTTTTTTAAACAGAAGTATGACAAACACTATTCGATTTCTGAATATATCAATAAAAATACCAGTTTCATGAAATTATGAATAAAAGTAACTTTATGAAAGTGTCAGGAAGCACCAAATTTGGATTTTAAAATCGATGAACAGATTTAAAAATCCTCTCGGTATCAAAAATCGCTTCTCGGTATTCTGAAAAAGGCTTAATGCATAGATCTCCGCGAAGGATAAAATATTATTTTCTAGATCTTTTTTTCTTCTTCGCTTATAAAAAGATTAACAAATGATCCAGATAATAAATCCTTAATTGCCTAATCTTTAATTCAAACATCATTCCATTTTCGTTGGAACTATCATTAGGGATTCTCAAATCTTGCATAAAAAGTACAAAAAAAAAAAAAAAAAAAAAAAAAAAAAAATGTGGCAAACAAAATGCCACTTTTTTCAAACCCTATTTCGTGAAACATTCCTATGAATTCACAATCAGGGAGATAGAAGAGGCCTCTTCAAAAACAACAACGGCTTTAAAATAAAAACCGTTCTCTCCATCACTATCCCCTGGTTTTATTTTTATTTTATTTTATTTTTTTACCAACCACTAAAAAGTTTCTATCTTTCGTCTCGATATCGTTAATATAGGGAGGACAGAGGTGTCTTTGCGTCTCTTCTGATTCCCCTGATTATGGATGTTTCGGACGAAAATTGAAAGGTTTGTTATCCCCTCCCGCAGAAAATTGGGAACAGGCGGTGGTTAATTCGAGAGTATAACCTCGTCACGGGGACACTGTGTTTGCCGAATGAATACTCTCTACCCCACAGCTCATCACGGTGAGTAATCTGCGAGAGGAAAAGCGAGCGGAACAACCAGGGGAAAAAAAGAAAAAAAAGGTGACTTTGAATATTGAGTGGGGTTGAACGGTTCATGTTAGAATCGGGTGCAGCAGTTTTATATGCGCGGCATTAGAATAATAAAAAAAAATTATCAAAAGTGGCAGGGAATGTTTTTCACAGTCGAAGGAACAACTCGAATGATTCGTAAGTTCCTGACCCTCCCGCAATACATTCTCTGATTCAATTAGAGGTGGGAGGAAGCGAAAGATGGCGCGCTTGTTTCTCCCTCTCCATTAGCTGAATTGGATTCTCTTTTCGCGGATTTTTTTTCCTCCTTTTTTTTTTTTTCGGGAAAATAACTCTCCTCGCTTTTCCAAAGATGCAGCGACATTCTTTAACTCCCCCCCCCCCCTTTTTGCTACACTTCCTCTGGGTTTCATAGGCTTTAAAACAGAGAAACAAATGTCTATGAAAATTTCGGTCGAGATTTCTCCGCTCGTAGTATTTATTCCATTTCTGGGTTTTTGACTGCAAAGCGAAACACTCGTTGCCACAGCGTAGAATGAAAATCTAATTGAGTGAGGAAATGAAATGACTTAACAAATAATTAGATTTGTTAATTTGCCTCCGATCTTTTTCATCCCAACCTTTTGTTTGAGAAGCGTTAATGAGTTTTTGTTTGTTCTCCAATGTGTGTGAATAAAGGTGTAATCATTGTTAAAAATTTTAATTGCGCTAAAGTTATGGTGGAATATTTTCTAGAATGTGTGTATTGCATGAAACTTTAAATTGAGAAAAAAAGTAAAATGTATTTAATAATTTGGAAATTAAGGAATTATCCAGATTTTATTTTTTAATTATATTTTTTAATCCAAAACCTTTTTTTTTTTTTTTTGTTGGTGCATTCGTAATTATATAAATACGTAGAACCTATGGTCGTCATCTGGTTCGTCCGTCTGTCTGTCCGTCTGTCCGCATATAAAAGCGCAAAAGCTACCCAGCAAAATGGTTTGAAAGTTAATCTATATAGTTGTTGCAGATTTTTGTCGAGTCATTTCAAATTCTTTGAACATCAAATCGAAACTTAAAAAGATATTGATAAAAGGTTTCTTCATTGTATTAAATTCTATCATACGTCATTAATTTAATGATATCCCATGATAGGTCATGATTCTAGGTTACCATGTTGATGATGTCCTATTTAAACTGGAGTCCTATTATTCCCGTATAGCTGAATTTAATATGTAGAATCGTAATAAATTTTGTATTCGTGCATTGTTGCCCAAGAGTGCAACAGCTATTGCACCAAGATATAAATATTTATAAAACTAATTACAGTACAAACGCACTACGTTTGACGTACAATTTCCGAAGTGTTTTTATTATTCCCCTTTCCTTTTTTTTTTTTTTTTTTTTTTTTTTTTTTTACCCGACTGCCAAAAAGGGTTATGTGTTTCACGCCTATCTGGGTATGTGGATTTCTTTATACACTCGAAACATCCCAACCGCTGGATGGATTTTAATGAAGGAGGTCTCTATCGATTCGTCTTAACCGTCCGATGGTTATAGGCTTGGTTTTGTTTTTATAAATTCAAAATGGCGGCCGTAAAATACAAAATGGCGGTAGAGACGAAATTTTTTTTTTACGTACCATATTGGTGGCTTATCATTGGATAGGTCTTTCAAAATGAAGACGATGTTTCATTGACTATTTTACAGTCAGAAGCTCCGTTTAAATATGACACAACCTAGAAGTTGTGTAGGTAGGATCTCTAACTTTACTGCAACTCTAACCATCATGGGCCTCATCAAAACAGTGTTTATAGATAGGAACTAACAATTAAACACAACTTAAAAGTTATCAATACAAGTAAATAAAAAAAAATAGGTAAGTAATATAAAAAATAGTTTCACATTGATGAGAAATAATTAATGAGTTCGCTTTTTACGCAGTCGGGTTTTTTGATTTTTTAAATTTAATTTTTACTTGCTATTATTCCCCTTTCCTTTCCTTTAAAAAAAATTTTTTTTTTAATATGGTGCAGTCAACTAAATGAAATAAAAAAAAGCATTTATCTATCTATCTGTATTATACAGGACAAATGTACGCTTACAAATTGTTTCTCTCGACATCATTTTTCACCTTATTAAACGGCGAAGTTTTGTTACAGCATTCTGAATGTGATGGAAAGTGTTTCATAATTTATGCTTGATGCATGATTTTTCCTTCTTGTTTATTGATTAAATCATTTTATTTCAAAAAACCACCCAATAATATGTCAAAAAAGCATTACAAAATACTGAAATAATAAAAAAAAAGTTTTAAAAGTTTAAAGCTAAAAGGTACCGACTTCTTTTAAGGGGTCCCAGGACTCTTAAAATAGGAAAAACAGAAAAAAAAGACCATTTTCAACATCTAATATCTTGAAATGTATAAGATTTAAAAACAGAATTTTTGTTGAGATGAAAGATATAAGCATGTTCTTTCATTTCATGTATTTAAAAAATTTCAAGATGCAGAATTAATATTTTCAGGCGACTCCAAACTGTCAGACACTTGCCGAGCAGAAAATTGATGCAACAAGTTACGTGCAGGATTACAAAATAATTTTTGCAACTAGAATGAAGTTTTTTGTGCTTACTTATACTTCAGATTATAATAATTACCCTGAAGCTAAATGAATTAGTATTTAAAGCATTTTTATATTTTTAATACAAGGCTGTATTTAGTTAATACAAAATTTTGAAATTTTCAACTGTATAATCACCTAAAAAATATTCTATTGAACAATAAAAACTAAATTTTAGGTTCAGTTTATACAAACTAACATGAAACATATGTTTTGAAAATTTCATGAAAAAATATTCAGAAGTTTTTGAGATATCGTGCGCGTTATGCCCATAAACGTCATTTGATGAAAAATGACTTCAAAGTTTCGGAAACACCGCTTTAGCTATTGAGCGGGTACAATTATAAAAGCCACAACTTCTGTTATAATAAGAATTTCAAGGAACCAAACATACCAAAATGTTCAGAAAAGACAGATGTTTAACTTCTAAAAAAAAAAAAAAAATTAAATTTTGAAGCTTTAAGAGGACCAGGAAAGCTCCATCTCCGTCATGTTAAATTCACCAACTTTATGTACCTTTTACTCAGAAACGGTGAAAGATTGAGGTCTGGACTTTTTAGAGTAGTTAAAATAACATGATTTACGTATTTTAACACACCAATTTCTTTCTAAGTGAAGCTCAAAATTAATTATTAATTATTTATTGAAAGTCATTTTTAAATTAGCATTTTTGGTAAGATTTCACTGCCTAAAATAAATAATTCTCAGCAAATCATTAAATCCCTGTGTTAAAGTATATAATATATCATAATGTAAGTATTAAATAAAAATCTGAGTTCTTAAGTTTAATAGACATTAAAAAAAGGGAACATAAACATGAAAAATTTAAGTTTTCAGAAAAAGTCAATTAAAGATTTAAATGGTCACTAAGCTGTGAAGTACTCTTAGAAAGAATGATTCATTTCAACACTTATTTTTTTTATATATATAAACATGTGTGACACATCGTTGGAAAGATAAAATTTTAAACTATTTAATGATATAAAAAAGTAAAAATCGAATTTTTAGTTAAATTTTGCTTTCCCGGCCCCCTTAAGAGTTCTGAGACCTCTGCTTGACACATGATTTTACCTTGTTGATTAAATCATTTTATTTCATAAACAGCTTAATATTAAGCGAAAAAGGCATTACAAAGTACTGAAATTTAAAAAAAAAGTTTAAAAGGTACTGACTTCCCTTAATGTGAAATGAAAGACGTAGCCACTTCTGAGGTCCTCTGGATAACACGCGACGAAACCGGAGTCCCCCTATAGGCACGCGTTGGTCGCATGCCAGAAATCAACAACGCTGTCGTGGGTGCGTTCGTTAATGGAAAGGCACACTGACTCAGAACGCGATGTTAAATAAGATTTAAACGAGTTCTGACACTCTATTAACAAAATAAACGGGGCCACGTGCAGGAGGATTACATATTCATTGCGGGGAACAGCGACTAAAAGCAATGTTTTTACCAAATGTAAACCTTCTAGAAAATCTCTCATAGTATATCGAAAAAGTTAAAACAGACTTCGGAACTATCTTAAAAGATGCGAGAATTAGGCTTCACTTTAGAAAAAATAATAAAAAAAATTAAATAAAAGAGAGTGTGAAAAATCATGCGTCAAGCATACATTCTGAAACATTTTCCAACATATCAATATAATAATAGCATCAGTCATGTGACTGTCATCAACAGTTCCGGGCTGACCGCTTCACTCTTTATATGCCAGGCGGCCATTTTGGCACTTTTATGTTGGCCGGGCGCAGGTGATAAATCGCCAAATATTGTTCCATCGCCATCATTTCATCTATATTATAATAGCCCAAGTCATGTGACTGTCATAAACAATTACGAGCTTCGCTTTTTATTTGTAAGGTGCCATGCTTAATCAAAATTATTTTTTCGAATAAAACTACATAAAATTTCCCACGATCGCACACAGTTTTTGGTACTTTTATGTTAGCCGGGCACAAATCTCGCCAACAACATTTTTTAACTCGCCAGTTAGTATTTTTATTTCTCGCGTGGTAAATTAAACCAATGCTTTGATGATGGTTTATGGTATTATTTATTATTTTTCTTTTTCTTTTTTCTTTTTCTTAAAATAAAGGCGAAATCATGAATTTTAAATGTTTCACTGTTAAATTAAAATTACGTATTATATATAAAAAAGGATTGAAAGAATTATCTTTAAAAAATCAATTAAATAAGAAAAAATGCGACGGCAACAATGTTTGCCGATTCATCACCTGCGCCCGGCTACCATAAAAATACCGAGTTCTTGATTTCTCTATCAGAATCTTTGGCGATGGATTAAGCAAGTAAATTAAATTACGAATCAAAGTAACATGATAAATGCTTAGCATATATTTAAGGGAGACCAAACTGGTCGCCAAGGACGCCTAGTTCAAAATAATGGAACAAAACGTCGCCGTTTAGTAAGGTGTAAGAAATAAACAAATGGGGAAATGTTTATTGAAAATCCATCATACTTTTGGTAACAGATGTTGAATATTACATAAGAGATATTACAGTAAAAGTACTAAAAAGTCCGTTTTTACAATATAAGTTCAGTATAACAACATTACTTAGCACAAAATAAAATAAAATAAAATAAAACAAAAAATGGAAGAGACATTTTTGCATACTTAAAAGCTCCTAAACCAAATAATTAAAATAAGACTATGTGTCATATCAGACTTCAACATAAAAAAAAAGGTGTTATAAATAAAAAGAAAGTAAAAAGTAGTTTAATGCATAACACTAATAATTTTGCGTGAAACTACCAGTAAATTGTGGCAGGAGCAAAGATTTGGAAAACGCTTAGCACATTTGAAAATCCAATTTCATGAATTAACATTAACATTCAGAAAAATATCCGAATTCTTTTGTGCAGTCCTGTATATGATGTATAGATTTTTATATATACTAAATAGTATGCTAAAATTGAGTTCAGTTAGGGAGCGTTTGTTACAGTTAAAAAAGAACGAAAATAACAATAAATCTTTTGTGCAGCCCTGTATAGGAATATATGCACACCAAAATAGAATATGTGTAGAATTTATACAGAAAATAGTTAAATTTAAAAATGCGTACCGCAATTGAAAACACTCTTTTACCAATTATTGTTCATAGGGAGTACAGTTAACCATATCGTGTTGTGTGTTCTCGTAAATGAACGATGTCTATGCATACCCAATTCTACATTAAGTAAATTGTAATATCCCTCAGTGAGGTATACCAATTTTAATATGTTTGAAATAGTGTAGCATCATTAAAATACACCGTAAATGATTTTTCTCCATAGACCGAACGGAATTTTTTTGGGAGTCGATGTAAATGAACTATAAAATACTGCACATTTCATTTTCAATACTGAGTGCGCCTCAGTAAGATATATCAATTGCATGACAACCCGAGCATACTTTCGCGAGTTAGAGAACGGACGAACAGACAAAGCGAATTCAAAAACTCTTTTCAACTATGTTGGAAAGTGTTAAAATTTTGATGAGAATTTTGGCAATTTTTATTCATGCAATTAATTAAACAATAACATATTAAAAAAAAAAGTCTTATCATATAACATTTTTTAGCTTCAAAAAGCTAAAATAATAATAATAATAATAATAATAATAAACAAATAAATAAATAATGAAAATTTCTGAAAAAAAAAATGATTGAAACTGAGACTTATCATTCTTAAAGTTTGTATTAATGACGAAGCAAAAATGAGATAGATTTAAGTGGATTAATGTAAAATATATTTCTGTAAATCTATTGTTGGAGGATATATTCTGAAAATTTATTTATTTATTTCTAGAAATAATAGATAAATAATAGTAATAAATTTTATTTAATAATTTTATTCATTTATCATTTAACGTAAAAACGTACATTTAGTTATTATTTTATTTATTTAGCTATTTATTATTATTATTATTATTATTATTATTATTATTATTATTGCTGTTGTTGTCATTATTATTATTATTATTATTATTATTATTATTATTATTATTGTTGTTGTTGTTGTTGTTGTTGTTGTTGTTGTTGTTGTTGTTATAATAATAATAATAATAATTATTATTATTATTATTAGTATCTATTTACTTACTTACTTATTTTATATATTACTTTTATTTATTTAGTATAATTTATTTATTTACCATAAATTTTATTTAATTTTAAATATAAATACAAGTGGAGACTATTTCTTTTAAGAGAATAAGTGGAAAATACATTTCTGGTTCAACGAAAAAAATTCGCAGTGAAAGAAATAAGTCTTTGTTTCTAAATAATAATAATAATAATAACGATAGCGGAACGTATCTATTTCAAACGCACCTTTTTGAATTGACCGTGCCTGGGTAATTTTTCTACCTTTATTAGATTGCCATCACTGGAAAACAACTTTTACAGGTTAGGAAAAGGAGAGAGTCGAGCTAATTCTTATTGAACAGCGGTTCCCAAACTATAGGTCGCAGAATGAACGACTGAAAAATATTCTTAATCCTTTATCTACGGACGGTACTTATAAGTACCATTAAAATAACTTGTTACAAATTCATTTAATACATCGATTAGTAGTAATACATTTTTAAATGAGTTCTACATTAATTACTTTATCATGTTCCAAAAGTATTATTGATTACACAAAACAAAAATATTTTTAAAAGGATGATTTCTTTTGCCTTTGCATCTTTTCAGCTTTCTTGGCGTTGGGTGTGTGTGTGTGTGTGGGGGGGTGTTCAATTCGGAAATATTTCTATTGTAAGAACATTATATTTGTACATTATAAAATACTTACTTAAAAATTCTATTTCAGAATTTTTTTTCTACTTTTTGAATTTAAAATGTTACGCATATGGAATATTTTAATAGAAGTTAATTTTGATATTAATAACAATTAGATTCATTTCTATTAACAAAATGAAATTCTTATTTAAATGCGATAAAATGTGCTTAAAATTTTACCTTAAAGCAAATTTTAATATGTAAAGTTTCATTTCAGTGCGGTATTATCGAATACTTTTTTTTTTTTTCAATAGTATAAATTGCACAGATTTTTACTGTATTTTTCATATAATATAATTATTAATAAATATGTTTTTCGATGTTTAATAAGAGGAAGTTGTGTTTTATGATTACATCGCGGCGATTGATACCTATTGTGATTTTTTACATTAGGAATACCTATTACTATTTTTGTATATAGACTTTGCACGAAAGTTCGTCTTCTGCATAAGATATATTATAGAAAAGAATTCTTATAATCTTAGATGGATCGCGAAAAACTTTCAAACTGTAAGGTGGGTCGCATAACAATAAAGTTTGGGATCCGTTATTATAGAAAGCTTTTCACTGTCACGTTTAAAAAAAGGAGAAAATTCAAAGTTTATCTAAAATATAGTATGCAACATGATATGAATAAATTAATATGAAATAAAATTAAAAAAAGAACCAAGATTATAAAGATTGTCCCGAACATACTGTTTTTATTTATAATTATTTTTTAAAGTTTTTTATCTTAAAATTTGTTCATATATATTTAAACACAAATTCTTTAAAGGAAATTTGCTTTTTATTTTTTAAAGATTATTATTTTACATTTTAAATTTAAATTTAAATTTGGAAATTATAATCCTTTTTATATACTTTATCTATCTATCTGTCTATCTATATCTTTATATATATATTATTTTACATTTTAAATTTTAATTTTAATTTGGAAATTATAATCCTTTTTTATACTTTATCTATCTATCTGCCTATCTATATCTTTATATATATATATTTATCTTCTTTTATGTAAACAATTCAAAGAAAATTTAAAATTTGATGTTTAAAAATTAAACACTTTACAGTTTAGCTTTGTTTAAAATTTTGATATTTATTTTGAAATTAAATTAATTATTTTTGTATAGTTTTTAATTTTTGATCACAGAAAAGATTAATTGGTTTTCTGTATTTATAAAAAATGTTGCTTTCATTAACAATTCATTACACTAAAAAAAAGTTTATAGTCATAACGAAAAATTTCGCAGACGTATATCAATAAAAAAAAATAAAAGTTAAGAATGAATAAGTAATAATAATCATTCAAAGAATTTTTTTTTAAACAACTTTTGTAATATATATATATATATATGTGCAGTTTTTATTTAATATGATTGTGTTTCAGTGTGAATATGAGTTTTCTTTTCTTTTTTGCTTCACTAGATAATTCTTGAAGTAAAAAACAACTTTTACAGGTATTACAAATAATGTACCCGCCATAGTGATAACAAATGCTAATAAAAAATAAATAAAAACTAATTAATTCGAAATGCTGATACCCACTTATAAATAATTAATGTATATTTTGTTGTTTTGTTTTCTTTTTTTTCCCTTAAATATCCTTCGAAAAAAGTGGGAAATGTTTCCTTCGTTCATTTGACATTTTTAAGTTATAACAACTTTTACACAATAACCGAAGAACACACACACTTCTGTATAATTTCATGTTGATATCAAAAGATAATAATAAATAAATATTAATCAAATAAAACAAATGATAATAATTGTCAAAAATAAATAAAAACTGAATCGATAATAATTATTTTCTGTTCAATATTTTTTTATCAAAGTGATACTGCAAAATTTCTTGTTCTTTAATACACTTAAACAGCAAAACAATATTTATCAGAATACTAATATTAAATAATAATAATAATAATTACAAGAATAACTCTAAACAATATTTGTGTTTCAATGTGGATATGAAATTGATTTTGCCTTCACTGGGCAATGCTTGAAGTAAAACAACTTTTACAGTTATTACAAATAATGAAACCGCCATAGTGATAATAAAATGCTAATAATAAATAAATAACAACTTAAAACAAATTCAAAATACTAAGATACACTTGTAAATAATATTTTATAGGTTTGTTTTAATATTCTTTGAAAAAGGTTTGAAATGTTTTTTTTCGTTCATTGGAAATTCTTAATTTATAACAACTTGTAAACGATGATGAAAAAACACACGCACTTCTGTATAGTTCCATGTTGATAACAAAAGATAGTAAATAATAAATATTAATTAAATAAAGCAAATGATAATAATTGCCAAGAATAAATAAAAATTGAAATGATAATAACTATTTATCTTCAATATATTTTATCACAGTGATACTGCAAAATCTCTTGTCCTTTAAAATACTTAAATAGTCAAAGAATATTTACT
Source organism: Maratus speciosus (assembly GCA_963932465.1). NCBI lineage: Eukaryota > Metazoa > Arthropoda > Arachnida > Araneae > Salticidae > Maratus > Maratus speciosus. Next base: position 615,044,011 of record OZ010788.1, on the reverse strand, counting down.
AGAATACTAATATTTTAATCTATTTGTTTTTAAAAATAATTACAAGAATAAAACTAATCAATAAATAAAACTGTATTTCAATGTGGATATGAGATTACTTTATCCTTCACTGGACAATGCTTGCTGTAAAACAACTTTTACAGGTTACGAATAACGTAACCGCCATAGTGATAACAAATGCTTAAAACAATGCTTAACAAATAAATAAATAACAGCTTAAAATAAATTCAAAATACTAAGATAAACGTGTAAATAATTAATGGATATTTTATTGGTTTATTTTAATATTCTTTGAAAAAGTTGTAAAATGTTTTCTTTGTTCATTGGAAATTCTTAAGTTATATCAACTTCTAAATGGTAATGGGAAAAAAACCCCACGTTTCATGTTGATAATAAAAAGTAATAATTAATAAAATTAATTAAATAAAGCAAATTTTAATAATTGCAAAAATAAATAAAATTGAAATGGTCATAACTATTTTTTCTTCAATATTTTTTATCAAAGTGATACTGCAAAATTTATTTTATCTTCAATATACTTAAATAGTAAAAGAATATTTACTAGAATACTAACACACACACACACACACATATATATATATATATATATATATATATATATTATTATTATTATTATTATAATTACAAGAATATCACTAATCAATATATAAAACTGTGTTTCAATGTGGATATGAGATTGTTTTTGCCTTCACTGGATAATTCTTGAGGTAAAACAACTTTTACAGGTATTGCGAATAATCTAACCGCCATAGTGATAAAAAGTGCTATTAATAAATAAATAACAATTTAAAATGAATTCGATATATACAAAGATGCGTTTGTAAATAATTAATTCATAATTTATTGGAGCTTTTTTTCTTAAAATACTTTTTAAAAGATGTGAAATGTTTCCTTCGTTCATTGAAAATTCTTAAGTTATAGCAATTTCTACACGATAACGGAAAACCACCGGCACTGCTGTATAATCCCATGTCAATAACAAAAGACAATAATTAATAAATATTACTTAAATAAATCAAATGATAATAATTTCCAAAAATAAATAAAAACTGAAATGATAATAATTATTTTTTTCTTCAATATTTCTTAGCAAAGTGATACTGTAAAATTTCTTGTTCTTCAATATTCTTAAATAGTAAAAGAGTACATATCAGGATACTAATATTAAAAAATAATAATAATTACAAGAATAACACTAAATATATAAAATTGTGTTTCAATGTGTATATGAGATTGTTTTTGCCTTGACTGGACAATTCTTAAGGTAAAACAACTTTTACAGGTATTACGAATAATGTTACCGCCACAGTGATATTTAACAAATGCTAATAATAAAGTAAATAGGGTCATTCCATGCAAAATGAGCAAATCAGCTGTAGGAGACATGTCACAGATTTTAATGAAAATCAGTCTACAAGCAGATTACATCTATTTATGAGTAAATGTAAAATGATAGATTTCATGATTGTTTATTTAAGTATCAAAATTCACATTGAAAATGGATGCGAAATCGAGGTATTGTCTACAGGCTTAAAATTTCAATTCTGATTATTAGCCTTAGAAATGGAAAGACTATATTAAAAATTATTTATAATTAGGAATGAATAATAATTAACAGATTGGCGTAAGTTAGTAATTGTATTCTTATTCCGTAATGAGAAAAAATTATTTTGGAAAATTTTTGAGGTAAAAATGCAATATTTCTATTCCTCCTTTACACTCGAAGGACAGCACTGACAACTTGAAAATTACTTGACCTTATAGCTAAAAGTATATATTTTAAATATCGAAAGTTTCATTCTTGCCTTTTTATTCCTTAATGAGAAAAAAAATTAATAGTAAAAAATATTGAGGGTAAAATGCAATATGTCTATCACTTCTTTTTAAGTGAAGGAAAGCTTTATTAAACTTTTAATTTATTTCATATTATAGATAAAAGTGTATATTTTCCAGATATAAACTTTTTTTTCTTGCTTTCAGTTTATTTTTGGCTATTAATATATTTATTTTAAACCACAGTAAGAAAAAAAAAAAAAAACTACGTTGAACAAAAAATTATATATTTATGCTTTAAATCCATAGATGGCAGCACTACATTTTTCCCCCTTTGAAATCGTGCAATATAGAAAAAAAAAACACGCGCGGAATCAAAGAAAAGCTCTTGGAATACAACAAATATTACTTTTTTAACCCAATTTTGTGACGTTAGGAATCAAAAGGCAATCTTGAATTTTTTTTTAGCATATCATAGACTTATTGATCTTTATGTCTGCGCAATAACTGTAATGTCTCACATTTCCTTCATTATTTTTTTTTGCCTATCAATAAGAGGAAAAATTACGATTTTGTCATTTTTTAAAAAGTTTCTAAAATTTTTTAAAGGTGAAAGAAATACATGGCAACTTAAAAACTTTAGCAAGTCGATCTTAATATGTTACACTACATCAGGCATAAATTTCACAGATGGTTTTGAATTCCTTAAAATTTTATAACATTTTTAATTTTCTCAAAATTGACAAATTTTCAATTTTTACTACAAATTTAAGATTAATCATGAGGTTACCAAATTATTACTACTAAATAAGTATGAAGATAATTTTCCAGAGATTGTGATATAACAAAAAGATTTAATTTATGTTAAATAGTTTTCAAGATACAGAACTTCAAACTTGCAACTTTGAACGATTGTACACATGCCATTCTATGTCACAAGTTTTTTAAATGTCCAGAACTTCCAAATTTTTCTTTTCTTTTCTCTTCTTTTTTTTTCTTTTTTTTTTTGTCGAAATATTTTGCAATGCTCTATTTGAATATGAATTGAATTTGTGTATCAAATTTTATTAAAATCTGTTGCTATGCAGCCAACTTTTTTTAAAATTTTTGCTCATTTTGTATGGAATGACCCAATAGCAACTTAAAATAAATTCAAATTACTAAAATCTACTTGTAAATAATTAATGGATATTTTATTGGTTTGTTTTAATATTATTTGAAAAAGGTGTGAAGTGTTTTCTTCGTTCATTGGAAATTAAGTTATAACATCTATTCGATATCTATTCCGTTTCTATTCGATAACGAAAAACCACACGCACTTCTATATATTTCCATGTTGATAACAAAAGATAATAATAAATAAATATTAATCAAGTTAAAAAATATATAATAATTGCCAAAAATAAATAAAAATTAAAGTAATAATAGCTATTTTCTCATTTTATAAAAATTCAAAATTTTTGATCGAAATGATGCTGCAAAATTTCCTGTTCTTCAAAATACCTAAATAGCAAAAAAATATTTACTAAAATACTAACATTTTTTTCCTTTATGATTACAAGAATAACACTAATCAATATATAAAAATGTGTTTCAATCTGGGCATGAGCTTGTTTTTGCCTTCTCTGGACAATTCTTGAAGTAAAACAACTTTTACAGGTATTACGAATAATGTAACCGCCATAGTGATAACAAATGCTAATAATAAATAAATAACATCTTAAAATAATTCGAAATACTGAGATCACTTGTAAATAATTAATGACTATTTTATTGGTTTGTTTTAATATTCTTTGAAAAAGGTGTGAAATATTTTCTTCGTTCATTGAACGAAGTTAGAACGATTTCATTCGATAACGGAAAACCAACAAAACACACTTCTGTAGAATTCCATGTTGATAACAAAAGATAATAGCAAATAAATATTAATCAATTAAAACAAATGATAATAATTGCCGAAAATAAATGCAAATTGAAATGATAATAACTAATTTCTGTTCAATACTTTTGATCAATATGATGCTACGAAATTTCGTGTTCTTGGAAATACTTAAGTGATAAAAGAATGTTTACCAAGGAACTAAAAATGTCATAAAAAGATATTATTTTTAACAATCTAAGTGTCGCATTTTAATGCGCTTTGATTTGAGTGTGGAATTGCTACTTTTTGTATTAATATTTCTTTCATTTGAATATTTTTTCAGTTTTTTAAGAAATTCTTAAATTTAATTCTTTAAGTTTCTTAAATCTTGTATGCAATGGTCTCAACTAGAAAGATTTTGAAACAATTTTATAAATTTTTGACTAAAGTGATTTTTGAATAAAGTCTTATAATTTTGAAGGTAACGGAAATTTAAGAATATAAATCTTGATAAACGACTTTGGGTATTTAATTTTAGGTTGTCAAACAGATTGAAGGTTCTTGTAAAAAAGCGAAAAAATAAATTCTCATTTTAATGATAGTAGGACGCTGAAATTTCGATGATGTCGTTTGAAGTATGTTGATTATTTTAGTCTCAAAATATCTTTTATATACACTGTGAAAAAAAAAAAATTTTTTTTACAGCACGAAGTACTGTTTATCTCACGCTCAAACTCGATCACACTCGATTGTGCTGTAACTTTCTTTGATTTCTTGACTATATAAACATGAAAAATAACAGTAGCTGAGTAAAATTAACAGCACAAACTGCTGGCGTCCGAATTGCTAGCACATTGTGCTGGAAAATCTACAGTGTTTCTTTTCTTTTCTTTTTTCTTTTCTTTCTTTTTTTTTTTTTTTTTTTTTTTTTTACAGTGTATATTTAATCTCAAAATAAACGTTTCATCTAATTTCGAATTTTTCTAGATTTTGAAACGTCTTAAACTAAAAAATATTTCGTACTCGTTTTTCTTGAACTTGCAACGTTTTTAGTATACGTTAGTTTGAGTATATGTGTGCGCAGACACTGAAAATAAATATTCAAGTAAAATAAATAAATAAATAAATAAAAAATCGTTTAGCAACTAAAATTCAAGCTACAATTGCAACACCATTTCAGTATTTTACTGATGACATCGTGCATGTTTTGTATATGGCCTTAAGTGTAAATGCTTTTTAATTAAGTATATTTAGAGATAAATGCCTAAACAGTTGGGGCAGAAAAATAAATTCTGAAATATATTATATCTTTTCCATTTCATCCGTTATGTGAGAATAATTCAAAATTACTGGTTATTAACTACGCATTTTGAAAATTGTCTTGTAATAAGGAAATGAGAAAAATTGAGAAAAAAAAAAAAAAAAAACATTGCACCTGCGAAGGTGTTATTTTTCCTCCACAGAAAGAGTCTGCAGACAGAAATGCAGAATCAAAGTTGTAAAAGAGAGACTAGAAATCACTCTCAAGCTAATGCAACTTTTGGTGTGAAAAGGTCTTCTCCACCCCCTCAAAAAACATCCACAGAATCAGCTCGTGAAAAAGATGCGTCCCCCCCCTCTCTCTAATGAATTCTAAACTTCATTATGATTGTAATGAAATCCAGAGCGTAGAGCAGACAATTGCCCCGCGGCGGTGTTTGCCGGGGCCACGCGAATGACTTGTCGCTGCCGACCGGCGTCATTAAAGCGTTTAACGAGCCAATTATGCGCGTGGTCGACCCTCTCATCCCCCTCTAGCCGAGCGCGCACATATATACCCGCTAGGAGGGGGAGAGGGTATAACCCCCTTTCTCTCTTTTCTTCTGCGATCAACACGTCCGCGCGCCGACATTACCTAATTAGCTAGTTAATCTGGAGCGAGCCGGCCGGGAGATGATCCAATTACCGCCACCACCCCATGTTTGCGGAAGGGATGGTCGAACCCGGACGCCAGCTGCACGCACCACCCCTCAACCACCCCCGCACCACCATCAACACTGAGGCTCAATTAATCATGCGACGGAAGTCTCCTTCTTCCTACTCGCTTCATCGCTGAAGATCCCTTTTTTTTTTATTCGAGAAAATAAAGGAAAGAGAAGCCACAAATTCGAGCATCTAAGAGAATTATCTTCGGATATGGAGAGATGATCTTAACTCAAAAGCAATCGGAGTAAGTTGGTGGGCAAAAACCACGGTTTAAATTGCGAGAAAGATCATATCGTTTCTTCCTTAACACTCTTGATTCTCTTTCGATTTTCTTTCCAATAACGCTGTAATTTTATTAGAAAAGTATTTTTCGGTACAGTTAAGCCGATTAAACGTTTTTGGCTAATAGTTAAGTGGATATTTCAATCGCTAAATACTTGGAAATTGTTATGTTTATATACAAACAATTTTATTGCAATTCACCTTATTATAAATTTGATAATATTTTCAATTTTTATAGAAATTTATTTGACATCTAAGAGAATTAACTTGGAATATAGAGATATCATCTAGTTCAGAACAATCGGAATATAGTGAGTAAAAACCGCGAGAAGGATCATCCTTGATATATTTTTTTTTCGCAGTTTTTTATTCAACAACCTTATTATTATTATTTTTTTAGTACTGCTGGATTCAGTTAAGTAGTTAAATCTTAGTTTAAAGCTTTTAGCTAATAGTTACGTGGATTTTGTTACTGATTAATGTTTTGAATATTTTCTAGTGTCTTAAGTATTTATAATTTTCATTGCATTTCACTCTATTCTAAAAATAGTAAGTGTTTTCAAATTTACAAAAAAAGGGGGGGGGGGACGTTTACAAAATATATCCACCGTCTAAGAGAATTACCTTCGGGTATGGAGAAATGATCTTAACTCAAAAGCAATCAGAGTAAGTTGATGGGCAATACCACGGTTTAAATTGAGAGAAAGATCATACCGTTTCTTCCTTAACACTCTTGATTATCTTTGATTTCCTTTCCAATAACGCTGTAATTTTATTCGAAAAGTATTTTTAGGTACAGTTAAGCCGATTAAAAGTATTTAGCTAATAGTTACGGGAATTTTTCCATGGCTGAATACATTTGGAGATTGTTAAAAATAGCAGACAGACACTCAAATTTTATATGTTAGTATAGATAGCCATTTAATATTTTGATATTAACACTGTAAAACACTGCATCAATAGCTAAGAATTTTAAAGTTGTTTTACGAAATAAAAATTTTAAATAGAGGTTAAAAAAAGGCCATCTTTGTTATTTATATTTATTTAATTTTTTTCATAGTAAACAGTCTTTCGAACTACAGCGACACATTTGATATTTTTAATTATTATTATTATTTATTTATTTTTCAAAAATGCAGTTTTTTACATTTATTTAACATCTATTTGTTACTTTCTTTTATAGTTATTAAGAAATTGTTGGATTGAATTAAAGAATTGTTAGGTAATTGTAGAAATTGTAAATTAATCCATTATTTTTATATTTTTTGGATGTCTTTGTTATGCATATTCATTTCATATTTATTTTTATTTTCTTTTATAATCATTTAATGAATATACATAAACTTGTGACGGATACATTATGCCTGTAAAAGTTGTTTTACCTCTGGAACTTCAAGTGAAAGCAAAAACAATTTGAACTTCATGCGAGTAAAGATTCACACACAACTACTTCGAATTAAAGCCTTACATTTATTTTTTAAAATTATTATTATTATCTTTTTGTTAGTGTTTTAAAGTTAATTAACCATATATGTGATAATAATTTCTGTAGTAATTAATTATATAGCAATTATTTATAGTAATATATATTATTTACATTATTATATATTATATAAAATATTATTTATAGTATATTTTTGTAATTTTATAGCGTAAAATATAATATAATATAATATGATAAAATAAAAATATTAAATGTAGAAAATAAAATAAATAAATATATTATAATAATATTTTTATTATACTTTTATATTATTATTTAAAATACATTATAATATATTTTTTATATTATTAAATATTTTACAGTTATTTATATTAATAATTATATTAATAAGTTATAAAATGAATATAGATTTATTTTTATTAATTTATACAATAATTATTTATATAATAATTAATAATTTGATAATATGTTTAATAATTTAAATTTAATAATATTATTGTTCAATAATTTTTTTATATTATTATTATGCTTTTCAATGTTTTAAAATTATTTAAAAAATTTTTTAATAGTTATTTATATTAATTTATATTATTAATATTACTATATTAGTGTACATTAAATAATATGATATTTATTAATTTTATGTAATATAATATAATATAATATAAAATAAATTATTCTAATTTTGTATTATTATTTATATTATTAATTACATTAATTATTTACATAATTTACATAATAATTAATAATTTGTATTTAATAATTTTATTATTTAACAACATTTTTAATGTTATTATTACTATCAACTTTTTTCCAGTTTTTCTTGTTATTCATTCTTATTTAATAGTTATTTGTTAGTTTATTTTACAATCATTAAGAAATTACACATGGATCTTTCCCAGATTTACTATGCCTGTAAAACTTGCTTTACCCCTGGGAGCTTCCAATGGAGGCAAAAACAAACTGACGTTCATGTGAACAAAAAGTGTTCACACACAACTGTTTTGAATTTCAATTAACGCGTCGTTTTTCTTGTTTTTAATCATTATTATTATTAAACAATTTTAACCTGATGATGAGCACGCCAGATGCTCGAAAGCACTTGTTTTTATATTTTAGTTGTAAAGAGTATGTATTTTAATGAAACACATTTAAGTAATTCTAAATTGAATTTTTTATTTTTACGAAATAATTTATATGATTACCTACTATTATTATTTTAAGTATTTTGGGTGTTTTTGTCATTCAGATTTATTTAATAGTTATTTATTATTGTCTGTTATAAGCAAGGATCGACCGAAACCATAACCGAATTTCGGTAATCTTCCCATATTCGATCGAAAACGAAAATGTAAAAAAAAAAAAAAAAAAAAAAAACAGTAATTAATACATACATAAATATACATAATTATTTATTAATTATACTTGTTTATTAAATATACATAATTATTAATAAATTTCAATTTGACGTTTGGCCCAAGTTGGCTGTCTGTTCCTCAGACCAAAACTTTTTATTATCATATAAAATAAAATGTGTAATTAATTCATCAACGACACAGAATGATTTTATAATTATATTAATTTCATCTAATAAAAAGAATGTTTTAATTATACATACCTCGATTTATTATTTATAATGATTTTTGTAAATGATCATCTGTTATACTAGAACTTTCTCAAAAAGTATTCGAAACACGTATGCGGTTTCAAACTAAAAGTGATCTATTGCTGTTAAGTCTGCAGCTTTTAATGAGCAGGTGAAAAGCATCTTTAAAGTTTAGCCCTATATGCATTACTTGCTGTATAATTTGCACTCACATCTTAAGTCAGTCATTACTGATACTTATAAAAATTGAAAGTTATAGCAATAAATAACGACTCTCCCATTTGAGCCGATACAGCTCGAATCAATGAGCAATATTAAAAATTTCCGAAAGAAGAAACGAGATTTTTGGAATACAGATAGTTTTGGTTCGGTCGAATATTCGGCAGCATTTTTCCGAAAACGAATATTTTGAGAAACTCTGATTTTGAGACGAAAATGACACCAAATTTTCGGTCATTTTCTAGTTATAAGCATTATGAAAGTATATGTATATGAGGCATTCTCACAAAATTTTAACTTTCAGGGATAAAAGTCTGGTGAAATTAAACTTAATAAAATATCATTTTAAACTTATAGACGAATGCCTTAATGATTCAAAAACAATGGAAAAATGGTCAGCAGCGACGATTTTTTTTATTTAATTGAGGTTTAAGTTAAACATACGTGTTTAATTTTCCTTATCGTCCCCTTGACATTTTATACCTCTAACTTTTTATTTTCTTCTAAATTTTTACTTATAATGAATTTGCATACTACCCATAGAACATTTAAATAAGAAATAATAACAATTTAGTATTTTTAGTACAAAATTTTGGTATAACATTGTCTTAAAGGCTAAAATTTAGCAGTTTATATTATTTTATGCTAAATTATTATTTATTATTATTATTATTTACCTGTAACACACATGTTACAGACATGCTATTTTATTATATATACATACCAGGGTTTTAAAAAAATGTTATTTAAAATCTTTTGCTAAGAATTTCATGGTTGCAACCAGAAATATAAGTGCACGGACGGTAAGAATACCACAGAAACGGCAAGCAAATCACAGGGCCGGTAAGGACTGTAGCAAGTAATTACAATTAAATTTTTAGAACACTGTTTCTCCAACTGTTGGTCTCGAACAGATAACGAGAGGCTTCAGTTAAACCAACAAAACAAAAATGTTTATGTACAAGAAATATAAGTTATTAAATAATAATAATCAAATATTACATAATTAGTATTGATGCTAATGTAGTATGATAAGTAAACGTAAATGTGTACACGGCTGCATTTATTTATCGCTTGAAAGTTTTTCTATATGTAGATTTACATTTGAAACACGCAGAAGTAAATTATTTTCAACTAATTTAGTTTTTGATACTACTATTGAAGAAAAGGCTTTCCACACAGGTAAGATATAAAAAAATATATAGGATATATGTTTTGAAAGAATCCGTTACTAAGATTTCACTAAAAGAGTATTGTAAAACAGGCTGTTTTTTTTTATGATTGCTTAGAGGGTCTCAATACTAAAAAGTTTTAAAAACGGTTGATTTATAATAAAATACATGTGAGCCATTCTCCGATAATTTGAACTTTCATTAATAAGAAACATGTGAAATTCAACTTAAAAGAAAACAGAATTTTTAAACTTCCAGTTTTAAACTTACATGTTCTTGTAGCTATAATTAGAAAATGTTCTTATTCACCAGTTTTGTTTAATACTGTACTATCCCAGTGAAACACATGCCAAAGATATAATAGTGAAATAGAACGGGGAAGGTAAGGACGGGACGGTAAGGAAAAAAAGGGTGGTAAGGGAAATTACTACCTATTTTTTGGCAAATCATGCTAACACCAAGTGATAGCCACAATGTTCCTTGATTTTTAGGAACAATTATTTACATTGGATTAAATACATATATATATATATATTTATTTATTTATTAACCTCGAAAAGTGCAGGAATAAACATTGAGGACGATAAGACTACCAATAAAGCCACAATACTTGAAATTGATATTTAAATGTCGATTTAACTTCTGCAGTAAATTTCTAGTCAAAAAATTACAGCCATTTTTTTTCTAGCATATTTCTGCATAAGAAAAAAGTAAAGAAAAAATTCTGTGGCTGTATCTGGGGTGTTTTCTGTATAATTTTAGCAAGAAGAATGATCAGGAATCTAAAATCCAGGGACATAGTTCAAAAAATAATAACGACAGAAAAAATGTGTGCAGGCTAACACGTTGAGTGCCAAGTCGGTCACCGTTGACCGACACTGAACTTTCCGTTTAGGCCGCGTCAGTCATTGGTGACTGAAACTTATAGATTGTATAACTTATATCTTATTTCGTGACCCAAACGGAAAGACGGACAAAATAGACTTGGCATTCAACGTGTAATTTTTTACTACATATTTATATAAAACAATAGTCCCAGTTTCGAAAAAAAAATTACGTCGAATTATTTTTATTGAAATAATTTTATGCCGACAGCTCCAAACTTAAAAATCAGCATCAGGGACATGGAGCGGTAAGGAATTTCATGGTACATTTGGACACCCAACATCGTACAAAACTTATTGATCTCGTTAATATTGTTATACAGTCATGCAATGGGATGTTTTCCAATATAAGAAAGAAAAAAAAACACGAATATGTACTAAAATAAAAATTATTATTCAGAGACTTGAAAGTCAAAATTATGTGAGAATGTCTCATATCTGTAGAAGATTTATCTATGCCTGTAAAAGTTGCTTTACAGCTAGGATCTTTAAGTGAAGGCAAAAACACGTGTGTAAAGAATGTTCGCACACAACTATTTTGAATTAAGATTTCGCATTTATTTGTTTCTTGATCATCTTTATTATTTATTTATCAATTCAAATAGTAGTCGAAATGAATTTTTATTTCTGTTTCGACAGCATTTAAATGAAAATGGGTCGACGTTTAAAAAGTTTTAAAACAATCGTTGTAAAACGGGAAATTTTTGAACAGGTGTAAGCACCGTCGATATGACGTCAGCATTGCTCACGGACATGTTTTTTCTTTACATAGAAATATAGATAAACATGAATTTCTGGGAGTTTTATTATACCCGAAAAGGTTGTTTTAACCCTAGCAACTTCAAGTGGGGCAAAAACAATCTGGCATTTGTATGAATAAAGCTTGTTCAGAACAATTGTTTTGAATTAAATAATCCCATTTTTTTTATCACAATAATTATCAAATTTTGGGTATTTTTATTTTATTTATTACTATTATTATTATTATTTTATAATCAATATGAAATTATGCATAAATCTGTGGCAGATTTATGCCTGTAAAAGTTAATTTTTACTTCTAGGAAATTCAGTTGGAAGCAAATACAATCTGATATTCGTATCAAAAAAAGAAAATTCATCACAGCGGTTTTGAATTAAAATTTTATACAGTCGAACTCGGTTATTATGAGAAACAAGGGAATTATAAAATTCTTCGTATTAACCGTTACTCCTAATACTCGTCATCTGTAAATATAATTAAAAGCTGAAAATACGCACATAAGTAAGCTAATTGCAACTATTAACTGCTCTAATTATCTCAATGTAAAATAACCATATCATAACAACTTCTTATAGTGAACTCGGTTAGCATTGCAATTAGTCGCAGCAATTTTTGAACTGTCGATTTCACACATCCTTTTCATTTTAACAATGCATTAACCCTTTCAGCGACAAGTAATTGTGTTCCTGCAATGGTGAAATCACACCAGAATTTTCGAAAAAAATATTTGAAAATAAGGGAATGCAATTTTGCAGCTTATTTTTATCGAAGTTATATAAATAAAATTCTTCTAAAACATTCTGCTGCTAAATTAAAATTAAGTGAAATATAATATTAGGTCATTAAGTATAAAACGTCCGATTACAAAAGGGCCAGATTAACAACGAAACAAACTTCCACCAGTAAATTTTTAAATAAAATTTCTTCTTATACAAACGCTGTAAAAATACTGTCATGAATAAGGCAAACATTTCTGTTCTTTTTTACTGGTGGAAGTTTGCCTCGTTGATATTCTGGCCTTTTGTAATCGGACGTTTCATATTTAGTGATTTAATATCGCGCGTTCGCAAAAAAAAGTGTCACAACTCGCAAAAATTCATTTTGCGTTTTATTCCATTAATAGGTCTGTCATAAGCGAGTCTTGCTACAGTAATAGTTTTAGACATTTAGTTATCCGGAAAGTCCCTTTATTACATTATATGGTCCATTCGCGACCACAGAAGTCTGTGTGTGGAGATGGATTGTGTGGAGAGGTAAAATGATTCAGTCCTCTAAACCTCATCTACGTCTTCATTCTTAAGGGTTTTACTTTTTTATGCGTACGTTTTTACTGCTGCATGTTATCAAGTTATAGCTAAGTTCTATAACTTGATGTTGCAATAAAATCATGCGAATCTTCTTTTGTCTCTTTTGTAAAATTTACTTTTGTCTGGATGTGTCACTTTTCTTGAAGGTGAGAGATATATCCCACTGCCAGTCAAGGAGTTAACCCTTCACTGCACGATTTTTTTTTATTTTTATGAAAAAAGGTATTTGAAATCTATATATCGGTCTAATAAAGGGAAAATAGTAAAAAAATTAAATTTCAAATTTTCAGCTAAAATTTGATATTTTATGGGGTGTAACCCTATGTACACAATTAGTGTTTAAAAAAATTGTATTGCTATATTTTGCAACTAAATGAAATTAATTAATTAATTTTAGGTGCTTAACACTGTGCAACTTTTTTATATTAATATTTTTACGTATTCAGTAAAATTAATGAAAATAAATTTTATCTTAATAGCTCGATCGATTTTTGTTTTTGTTTCCGAAGAAAAAATTCTAATTTTTTGTCTAATGCAGCCCTCTGACATGGGAAAAGTCAGTGTTATTCCATTCTTTGGATTGTTTTTGATCAATTATAGTGATCACATTAACAAAATTCATGGCACATAATGAAAATTATATATTTTTTAGGTATGTGCCAGATATGGCATATAGTGCAGTGAAGGGTTAAGAGACATACAAAGACTCGTTAATATGTTAGATTAATCCAGATCCTGTGATCGTTAGAAGTTAGTTGCGCGAATTGGTCCTCCAGATATTTCCATGATGGCTCAGTTGGTAGAGTAGTGGCGGCTTCAGCCAAAACATCCCTGCTTCGAATCCTGGCCCGGACTTTTTCACCCACTTGGAAATTTACAACTGGTTAACATGGCTAAAAGTCCTTATTTAAAGAAAGAAATAACTAAAGCTTCCCTACTATTGTCCTCGGTTTCCAAGGCTCAGTTGCAAACTTCCCTCATAGCAGCATGGTCACGGTGACGTCGTTGCGACGACACTGTGGTCACGTCACATCTGTGACCAAAATGCCACCACTCAGTGATGTCACATTGTGACTGAGATGTGAACTTCTTAGAAAACTTTAAAAAATTACGAAAATTCTTCAAAACATGTTATTTACTGTAAAATTATATTTTTCTGGCAATTAAAAAAATATTGTGACGTCACTGTTATGTCACTACTATGTAACGTACGTCACGTCACATATGTCACACAGTGTGACAAAAATATAAACTTAAAAAATCTTTGAAAATGAAGAGAAATATTTTGAACAGTCCCGAGTTACTTCATAATATACAAATCAGGAATAAAATATTTAAATTAAATAATTTTTACAATTTAATACAGAGATGTGAAGTTCACATCTCAGTCATAATGTGACATCACTGAGTGGTGGCATTTTGGTCACAGATGTGACGTGACCACAGTGACGTCGCAACGACGTCACCGTCACCATGCTGCTATGAGGGAAGTTTGCAACTGAGCCTTGGAAACCGAGGACAATAGTAGGGAAGCTTCTCGATGAATGGGTACTGGTATGGATCTCGATGAATAAGGAATGAAAATATATTAGTGGATAGCAAATGATAAATTCTGTCACGAAAGGGGTGGTGGTGGCATAATAAATAAAGTGCACGATACAAGCATTAATAAACTAAATTTTCAGGCTATATTTTATCAATCTGATATCTAAGACAGTGAATGTATACCTTTTCATTATTTCAATTTTATCTAGCATTGCAATTTAATATAATAATCCTTCACTGATTGTCATTATTATAAAAGTGTTTCTCGGAAAAATGGTACGTGCTGGAGCAATTTGGATAATATATTTAGAATTAGGAATATTAAATTTGTACACTTTACATATTTAGTTTGCTGGGAGGAAATTTATTTATTTATTTATTTATTAAAATCCTTCCTTTTAAAAATTTAAACAATGTTTTATCTAATAAACTGTAATTAGGAATATTATTATTATAATTATTTACGAAAAAGGAACTTTACAATACATTTTAACTTGAATTATTTGGCGCGGATAAAAATAAAAGGTTAAATACATTGGAAATTTCTTCAAATACAAAATTTTAGTTAACGATACTTGCAGAAAGTTACTGTGCATTCAAGTTCCAAATTTCTTGTATACAAAACAAATAATCTGTAACAGACCATCTGCTGAAAATCGTCTGCCCACAGAAAAATAAATATGAGAAGACGCGGGAAATAGTTCACTCTTCAGAACATCACCACGTCTACAACATTTTAAAAGATAAGGAAATGACTTCTGCCATTTTAGGATACACGGATATTAATGGAACGTATATGTAAGTCTTATTTAATTTAAATATTTTATTCCTGATTTGTATATTATAAGTTAAATAGTTTTATGGTTTTATGTTATATTTGTAAGAGACTGATCTGGAATTGTCAGAAGCGATATTTTCCAATTCGATAACTGTAAAGAAAAATATCTTAATCTGCCATCGCTTGAAAAAAAAAAAAAGCTGCGCAGAGACTGATTCATGCCTACATTCATACTGGAATTAATATAAACATTAAATTGCACTTACTTGAGATTGAAAATGTGTTGAGACAATGATTTGGATTTTTTTTTCGGCTTCTTACTATTTATTTTTTATTACTAACACTTATAGTTATTATTATTTTGGGGTTAAATATGATGATCGATTATCATGAGATTACGAAACTGTTTTAGATTAGAAATAACATTATACTGGGAAAATGTATTTTTACATATTACAGTAGTGAAACATTTGAAAGATTTTTCTTTTAGTGCTAATAATATTCTAAATTATATTTTAAAATCTTAAATCTTCAAAACCAATGTTTTCAGATTTAACATTTGCCAAAATTATAAAATAATAGGAATTCCTTATACCATATGGAAATATTTTTGAGATATTGTTAAATCTAATAATGCATTTAATTTATCTATTGTAGTTTGCTGTTGCTTATTAGTACCATTATAAATACTAATTATTATTTTTAGTGTTTTTCAAATTGGTATATTTATTTTTTTAATTGTATGTAAGCATTTTTTCTGTTTGTGATTTTAATCAAACATTTAATTATAGACATTCTGAATCGGTTATTAAATTTTCTTCTATTGTAAATTCATTTTCTACGTTTATGATACGCGTAATTATTGGCACTAAAAAGTAAAATATGATATTTAAGCATTGAAATAAAGTGTTTTTGATGACTGATAGGAAGTTATAGATTAAACTGCTTTAGTATATATTTTTTAAAAGTTCATATAATACAGGATACATAATATAGGACACAAAGTTGAAAAGTGCTTATGACTCGGTTTGCCTCCCCGTCTGTCCGTCTAGCAGTCTGTCCGCACTCTAACTCTCGTAAATATACTCGGATTGCCCTTATTTTTTTTATGTTATTGACGCTTACTATAGCACGGTACCTATTTGTAATGAAGTTTGTAGCATGCTTAGTTCATTTACAGGGACAGCCAAAAGTTTTCCGTTACATTACGGCCTATGGGAAAAAATCGTTTCAAATGATTTTTAATGATTTTACGCACGCTTTCAAACAGAATAAAATTGATATGCATTTATGAAGTGCACTAAAATATGCATTCTGTTGACTATGCGAAGCAAAGAATAGTTATTGTTCATTTACAGGGCTAAAAAAGGAATTTAAATACATAATGATATAGGGGTGGAGGGAATTGTTTGTGGCATACTTTAATTATGTTAATCTATTTCATATATAATGAAATTGATATATGTCGCTGAGGTTTACATACTATAAATTATTTCATGT
This sequence comes from Maratus speciosus, assembly GCA_963932465.1. Classification (NCBI taxonomy): domain Eukaryota; kingdom Metazoa; phylum Arthropoda; class Arachnida; order Araneae; family Salticidae; genus Maratus; species Maratus speciosus. The sequence goes on along the minus strand of OZ010788.1, from coordinate 615,026,894 downwards.
ATAATACGAATAATACGTATATAGCATTTACAGGGACACACAAAATATTTCAGATACGTATCTGAAATACTGTTCATTAGCGATGATTGCTGGAAATGTATTTTTAATTATGATATGCGCTTTTATGATTCACTATATTTATGCATAGTATATGGTGTATGTAAATGCTATAATTCCTATACAGGGCTACACAAAAGTATTCGTAAGGATTACTGGGTATGGGCGCAAATTGCTTAAAGGTGGTTTTCAAATGAGTTATGCTTTTTTCGCTGAAATGCATTTAATTTACTAAGAAATGTTTGTAGAATATAGATAAAATGATATACAGGGTCACGTAAAGAATTGGATACATGGCCGTCTATATATTATGATTTCTGGAAATGTGATTTCAGCAGTTTTAAGAGCGTCTTAGTTTGAATTAAATTTTAACTAAATAGTGGCGTGTAACAAAGATTCTAGATAAACTACAGGGTTGAACAAAAGTACTCAAGTGTGTTTCCATACATTAGTATAAATTGCTGAAAAAGAATTTCAACCTATTAGGCGTTTTCTTGCTAAACCAAATTTTCCCATTATATAGTAAGTATACACTTAAAAAAATGGGTACTCAAAATTGAGTAAAAAGTACTCACTTTTAAATGCGTCACATACTCAAAATAGCTCCGATCCAAATGTACTCAAAGTTGAGAAACAGATGTACTCATTTTTTATTCCATAGTTGTGATCAAATATGAATCGTTAAGTACTGCCCCCCCCCCAAAAAAACCCCCCCCATAAATTTAAAGTAAAAATGTACTGATATTTATTTCCCGTTCAAACTTATTAACAAGAAATGTTTAATTGATTATTTATTAAGAAAAATAGCAAAATTCTTAACAAGATACTCAAAAGAGCATTATTTCAAAGCGCTTTTAAATTAGTTTTAAAATACTGTGCATAATTTAATATTTACATTGATAAACATCATTTATGCCGCCATAAATGAAATGAACCATTACAGGGTACAAAATTATTCGTTTGTTCGGGTTTGATAACATATGATGTTTCAAATTAGAGAAAGTATTAGTTCATTTTTGATCCAAAAATATTCATTGAGTACGTCGGTTTATTCATTTTTGAGTACATTATTTTTTTCAGTGTATCAACCTACAGATAAAATACAGGGCTGTTCAAAAGAATTGGAAAACACACTTGGCTATGGGCGGTAACTGCTGAAATCAGTTTTTCAAATGTTTTATACGTTTTCTAAAATGTTTACTTAGTTATCTTATTTATGTTATTTCCCTAAATTACTATGTCTTGTTAAAGCATTCAGAAAGTGTTGAAAAGTATTTTATAATCTATGCTTAACGCATGATTTTTCTTACTCGTTTTCTCTATTTCCCAGATAAAGTCTTTTCCTATAAAACATACCAAATCTATTTAGCTCACATTCACAAAATACAATATACACGGGAATAAAAAAATAAAATCAATATGGCTCATCATGCCGTTCTATAAATAATACTTGTATTAATATCCGTTAGTCTCCATATTCGTATTTAATAAAGCAATGACAAATCACAACAAATTAACTTACACATTCTAAATATCAAGCTTGAACTCAATATCAAGCATAGAACTTAATAAAAAAATATGTCAGTTGATAAGCATTGTTTTTTAAGTGGAAAAATTTTAAATGTTTTAGATGAAAAGGATTCCAAAATAGCGATATTTTGCTAAAAAGTACGGTAAAAAGATAAGATTTTATATTTACAACCAAAGTTTATTTTAAAATTCATTGCTGTATTAATACTTAGAAATTTTTCCAGAGAGAATCATTCGCCTTATATACAATATTTCAAATGAAAATCAAATTTCAAATTTATTGCATAAAAGGCGCAAAGGCCAACATAGTGAAAAAGATTCCATGCCGGAACTCGAACCCGGGCCATCAGTATAGCACACTGACATTCTACCGACTAAACCACAAGGAACGACACCCAGCCTGTAAAATTTCTCACTATTACATGTTGGCAAGGCTACAAACGCAGCACAAGATCGAATATTTATCGTGAGCCACTGACATGTGGTAAACACGAAACTTAATTAAATCCAGCATCGATTGAAACTACATTAATACTTGGAAATTTTTCCAGGGAGAAACATCCGCCTTGCATACAGCATTTCAAATTAAAATTGTCTTTCAAGCAATTAATTTGAAATTTGATTTTCATTTAAAATATTGTATGCAAGGCGAATGGTTCTCTCTGGAAAAAAATCCGAGTTTTAATATAATTTCAATCGATGCTGGATTTAATTAAGTTTCGTGTTTGCATCATGTTGGTGGCTCACGCTAAATATTCCATCTTGTGCTGCGTTTGTAGCCTACCAACATGTAATAGTGAGAAATTTTCCAGCCTGGGTATCGTTCCATGTGGTTTAGTCGGTAGAATGTCAGTGCGCTGTACTGATGGTCCGGGTTCGAGTCCCAGCATGGAATCTTTTTCACTTATTTGCGCCTTTTAAGCAATTAATTTAAAATTTGATTTCCATTTGAAATCATCACAGTGTTTATGGCAAGTTCGTCACAAATGATACATATTTCACAAATTGGTCACAGTGTGACTTCAAAGCATTGTCGCTATCGTCAAAGGTTCGTCACAATGTTAACGCCAAAATAGTCACAAATGGCACACTTTTCACAAATTTGTCACACCGTGACTTCACAGAGTGGTCACAATGTGACGTCACAAACGACCTCTAAAACGGCCATAACGACTTTGCATTCTAGTCACTATGACGTCACATCGACGGTCACAAAATCACAGTGTGACTTCACAACGACGTCGCCGTGACGTCACCATGCCTTACGGGTTATAAAGGGGTGGTATTTGAAACGTCTTTATCTCTCCCGGCCTCCTTGTAGAATGAAATTCTGTCTGGTAAAACTCATAAATGAGTTTTACCAGACTGAGAACACACACAGTTGAAATGTATAGAATTATTATTGTTGAGAGAGAATAGAGATCAAAAGAAAGGGGATTTCAAAATTTTACCTTACTTTTAGCCAAAAATCCCATTGAAATGAACACATGTTCGTTTATAGCAACCGAGGTATTGCGTTTGTATAGGTTGTAAAATGCGTAAAAATTTTAATATAGTTTAAATGAGGAACCCTTCTTAACGTGCAAATTGCTTGTTTTAATCGCGTTCGCATTAAACGAGTATGGCTGTATTTATTTTTATAATGTCATTAATATTACAGATTTTTTTAAAAGTATTTATGGCTGATTTAATATATATAGATTATTGACGTTTATTATCATTAAGAAATTATACATAAATCTGTGATACATTGTTATACCTGTAAAAGTTTTTTTAGCTCGACGAATTTCAAGCAGAGGCTAAAACAGTCTGCCATTCTAATAACTAATAAGGGATGTTCTTAAGCAGCTGTTTTAAATTAATCCGTCACACTTCTTCTTACTTTCTTTAAAATCATTAATGTTATCTATTTTTTTTAATTTATCTTAAGAGTTTATTGATTGCTTGATATTTATCGATCTGACATTTATTATCATTAAGAAATGATACACTGTAAAAAAGACGTTTATTAATCTATAAAATTATATAATATAACCACGAAAATATGCAATAAAATCTTCCAAGTTGTTTCAAATTCCAAAAAACGTTCTTTATTATTATAAACCAATATATTTTTGAAATTTAAAGAATACAAAGCCAAAGTTTCTTTTGCTTCCAGTGAATTTCAGAAACGTTTCCGAGTACTTTTTTTTTCCTTTTTAGTGTATTAATCAGTTTTATCAATCTAGAATATCGTTTTAAGGATGCCATAATTAACTATTTTCATCTGCGTACTTAAATTTATACATACAAGAGTAACAAAATAAAACTAATTCTAAAATTAATGATAATATTAAAACACTCATTACAAAAGACATTACATCGCATTACAAAAGAAGGTCTTATTGACTTCCTCAACATGGTTTATTAGTGAGAAATTGCAGACCCAGGCATCGGCCGGAGTAGCTCAGTGGTTAGAGCAGCAGTCTTGTATACTGTGGTCCCGGATTCGATTCCTGGCTTTGGCTAATTTTTCACTCCATTTGGGTTTATTGTATTTATTGTATGCATGTCTGTAAAATATTTATATATACCTTTAATGATAATATTGTTAATTTATCATGTTTGTCTGTAAACCATGTTTTTTGAACATGAAAATGTTTACTCGAGAACGGACAGCATTCGAAAAACATACAATTCGAACTGAGAAAACGAACTAACAACTTATAACAACTACTCGGAAACACTTCTAAAAATCAGCAGCAGCAATAAGAACTTTGTTTTTATAAAATAATCTTTAAATCTCGAAAGTAATATTGGTTTCTGAGGTTAATAACGATAGAAAACACTTTTTGGAATCATGGTAAAACGGAAGCGATTTTTGTATATTTTCGCTCGTGGTTATATTATATATTCTCAGATTAAGTAACATCTGTTTTTTTTTTACGGTGTACATAAATTTTTGCAAATTTTATTATGCCTGTAAAAATTGTTTTATTCCTCTCGACCATCGAATGAAGCAACAGTTGTCTTTCATGTGAGTAATAAATGTTCACATCCAATTCGTTTTAACTAAAACTTCACATTTTCTATTTTTATAACTTTGTTGTTATTTATTTTTAAAATATATTTTGAGGTATTTATTATTCATACTAACTTAATTGTTATGTATTAGTTTCAATTCATCAAGAAATCATACGTAGCTCTGTAGAAGACTTATTATGGTGCAAAAGTTTTTTACTCTTAGACATTTCAATTGGAGGCAAAAACAAGCTGAACATCTTGTGCAACTTACAACTTTCTTTAACTAAAAATGTTTCAAGTTGAATGTGTTTAATCATTATTACTATCTATTTTTAGAAATAGTTTGGCAGACCTGTTCCTTTATTATTTTTTATAGTTATTTATTATTTTATTTTGTAGTCATTAAGAAATTACACGTAAATCTTAAGATTTATTATGCTTGTAAAAGTTGTTTTACCTCTAGGAACTTCAATTGGAGATAGAAACAATAAGATCTTCTTACGAGTAAAGGTTGTTCACGCACATGTGTTTTGAATAAAAACTTCCGATTTATTATTTTTTTTAAGTGTAAGTTTTTTTTTTCAAGTCTATTTAGAATGCTTGCAAGTCTATTTAGAATGTCTATTTACAAGGCTATTTAGATTGTTTATTATATATTTATTATTTAATTATATTTATTATTACTATTGAGAAATTACACGTAAACCTACGGCAGATTTATTTTGCTGCAAACGTTGTTTTACTCTTTGAAACTTCAGTTAGAGATAAAAACAATCTGCTCATCATGTGTCTAACGTTTGCCCACTCCCAACTCTTTTAAACTAAAAAAGGTTCAATTTTTTTAATCATTATTGATATCTATTCTTAGAAATAGATTACCTATTCCTTTGTTATTACTTTTTATTTAGTACTTATTCGTTATTTTCTTTCATAATCATTAAGAAATTACACATAAATCTATAGAATATTTATTATGCCTGTAGGAGTTTGTTTTACTTCTAGAAATCTCAATTGGAGGTAAAAAAAAAACTGAAGTTCACACGAGTAAAGATTGTTCACACACATGTGTTTTGCATAAAATCTTCCCATTTATTATTTAAAAAATATATATATAAGTTTTTTTTTTAAATTTTCAAGTTTATTTAGAATGTTCATTGTTTATTATATATTTATTATTTAATTACATTTGTAATTATTATTGAGAAATTATACATAAACCTGCGGCAGATTTATTTTGATGCAAATGTTTCTTTTTATTAGTAGAAATTTCAATTGGAGATAAAAACTATCTGCTACTCATGACTATAACGATTGCTCACCCCCAACTCTTTTAAACTAAAAAGTTTCACATTCGTTATTTTTTTTAGCATTATTACTACCTATTCTTAGAAAAATTTTGTCAGTTATTACCTGTTCATTTGCTATTACTTTTTATTTGTTAGTTATTAATTACTTTCTTTTATAATCCTTAAGAAGTTACAGTTACACATAAATCTCTACTCGGTTTATATGCCTGTAAAAGTTGTTTTACCTCTAGGAACTTCAAGTGGAGGTAAAAACAATCGGACTTTCATATGTATAAAGAATGTTCACACACAAGTGTTTTGAATAACAGCTTCACATCCATTACTTCTTCATCATTATTACTATCTATTCTTAGAAATAGCTTGGCAGTTATTACCTGTTCCTTTGTTATTACTTTTTATTTAGTACTTATTCGTTATTTTCTTTTATAATTCTTAATAAATTACACATAAATCTTTAGAATATTTATTATGCCTGTAAGAGTTGTTTTACTCCTAGAAAGCTCAATTGGAGGGGGGGAAAACAAACAGAAGTTCATATGAGTAAAGATTGTTCACGCACACGTGTTTTGCATAAAATCTTCCCATTTATTATTTTTAAAAATTTATTTTCATGTTTTTTTTTCAAGTTTATTTAGAATGTTCATTGTTTATTATATATTTATTATTTCATTATATTTATTATTATTAATTAGAAATTAAACATAAATCTACGGCAGAGTTATTTTGCTGCAAATGTTTCCTTTTGTTCTTAGAAGTTTCAATTGGAGATAAAAAACAATCTGCTCATCATGAGTATAACGATTGCTCACTCCCAACTCTTTTAAACTAAGAAGCTTCACAATTCACATTCGTTATTTTTTAATCATTATTACTACCTATTCTTGGAAAAAATTTTGGTAGTTATTACATGTTCCTTTGATATTACAATTTTATTTATTAGTTATTCGTTATTTTCTTTTATAATCCTTAAGAAGTTACACATAAATCTTTACTCGGTTTATATGCCTATAAAAGTTGTTTTACTTCTAAGAACTTCAAGTGGAGGTAAAAACCACCAGACTTTCATATGCATAAAGAATGTTCACACACAAGTGTTTTGAATAACAGCTTCACATCCATTACTTCTTCATCATTATTACTATCTATTCTTAGAAATAGCTTGGCAGTTATTACCTGTTCCTTTGTTATTACTTTTTATTTAGTACTCATTCGTTATTTTCTTTTATAATTCTTAATAAATTACACATAAATCTTTAGAATATTTATTATGCCTGTAAGAGTTGTTTTACTCCTAGAAAGCTCAATTGGAGGGGGGGAAAACAAACAGAAGTTCATATGAGTAAAGATTGTTCACGCACACGTGTTTTGCATAAAATCTTCCCATTTATTATTTTTAAAAATTTATTTTCATGTTTTTTTTTCAAGTTTATTTAGAATGTTCATTGTTTATTATATATTTATTATTTCATTATATTTATTATTATTAATTAGAAATTAAACATACGGCAGATTTATTTTGCTGCAAATGTTTTCTTTTGTTCTTAGAAGTTTCGTTTCAATTGGAGATAAAAACAATCTGCTCATCATGAGTATAACGATTGTTCACTCCCAACTCTTTTAAACTAAGAAGCTTCGCATTCGTTATTTTTTAATCATTATTACTACCTATTCTTGGAAAAAATTTTGGCAGTTATTACATGTTCCTTTGTTATTACAATTTTATTTATTAGTTATTCGTTATTTTCTTTTATAATCCTTAAGAAGTTACACATAAATCTTTACTCGGTTTATATGCCTATAAAAGTTGTTTTACTTCTAAGAACTTCAAGTGGAGGTAAAAACCACCAGACTTTCATATGCATAAAGAATGTTCACACACAAGTGTTTTGAATAACAGCTTGACATCCATTACTTCTTCATCATTTTACTATCTGTTCTTAGAAATAGCTTGGCAGTTATTACCTGTTCCTTTGTTATTACTTTTTATTTAGTACTTATTCGTTATTTTCTTTTATAATTCTTAATAAATTACACATAAATCTTTAGAATATTTATTATGCCTGTAAGAGTTGTTTTACTCCTAGAAAGCTCAATTGGGGGGGGGGGGGGACAAACAGAAGTTCATATGAGTAAAGATTGTTCACGCACACGTGTTTTGCATAAAATCTTCCCATTTATTATTTTTAAAAATTTATTTTAAAGTTTTTTTTTTCAAGTTTATTTAGAATGTTCATTGTTTATTATATATTTATTATTTCATTATATTTATTATTATTAATTAGAAATTAAACATAAATCTACGGCAGATTTATTTTGCTGCAAATGTTTCCTTTTGTTCTTAGAAGTTTCAATTGGAGATAAAAACAATCTGCTCATCATGAGTATAACGATTGCTCACTCCCAACTCTTTTAAACTAAGAAGCTTCACATTCGTTATTTTTTAATCATTATTACTACCTATTCTTGGAAAAAATTTTGGTAGTTATTACCTGTTCCTTTGTTATTACAATTTTATTTATTAGTCATTCGTTATTTTCGTTTATAATCCTTAAGAAGTTACACATAAATCTTTACTCGATTTATATGCCTATAAAAGTTGTTTTACTTCTAAGAACTTCAAGTGGAGGTAAAAACAATGAAACTTTCATATGCATAAAGAATGTTTACATACAAGTGACACGATTTGAATAACAGCTTCACATTAATTACTTCTTAATCATTATTACTATCTATTTTTAGAAATAATTTCGCAGTCAATACTTGTTCCTTTGTTATTAACTTTTACTTCCTACTTTCTAAAGAAGAAAGTATTGTAATCGAAATTTTTTTCGACTTCCGGTTTTTGGACGGATTTACAAATTTTAGGAGTCAGAGATCCTGAAAAACACGTTTATACAAAATGTCTGTCTGTCCGTATGTCTGTGTGTCCTTTTTGTATCGTCGAAAAATGTATGAAGTTATGCATAGAATTGAGCCAAATTTTTCGTGTATGTTTTTGGCTACAGCCAGCAGCTCCTCCATGAATTTGGAAATATTCCGTAGGAAGGGGTGCTGTAACAGTTGTTTTTGTGACATTTTCGTTATTGCACCATCGAAAATTGTATAAAGTTATGCATAGAACTGAACCAAATTTTTTATGTATGTTTTTGGGCTATGGCCAGTAGATCCTCCTTGGATCTGGAAATATTCTGCCGGAAGGAAGGCGCTGTAATAGCGACTTTTGTGCCATTTTCATTGTTGTACTATTAAAAAATGTATGAAGTTATGCATAGAATTGAAGTAAATTTCATGTTCATGTTTTTTGGCTATGGTCAGCAAGTCCCACGTGAATTTAGTCTGTCGGAAGGGGGCGCTGTAATACAGATTTTTTTATTTCTATTGTACATCGGCTGTTCATGTAGTGACGGGCCATTCGCATCTAGCTAACTCGGAGATTCTCAAGCAGCTGATATACAACAGAATAACGAAAAATATTACTTTTGTTAAGTATTATAATTAAGATTAACTCGTTTTTATCCCGATTAGTGAAATGAAACATAATCTGAAGATGAAAATCAAAGTAGGTGTAATGTTGAAGTAATAACACTGAAGCATTAATATGTGTAACAACTTTTAAAATATTAACACGTATGGGAAGTAAGAAAGTTTTGGGATTGGTACATCCAACTAGTTTTGAATATTCATATATATTAAAGCGTAAATATTATTCTGTAAGATAAGACTCAAAATTTCACGCATTTGCGCATGCGTTAAGTTAAATTTACTAGATTTTCATTTAGAGGAAAGATAGAGCAGGTCTGGTGAGCCGAGTGGTCTAAAGCACCAGTTTAAAGCTCTGAACTTTTGTGGACGACGCAGGTTCGAGCCCAATGCCCGGCATAATGATTTCGCTACCATTTTTGGCGATAATTCATTTCGATAATGACATATTTTATTAAGAGGGAAGTTATGATTTTGATTTTATTATTATTTGAACGGTTTATCATTAAATAAAATTTAATACTCAAAAATATTTTGAAAGAATAATTTTGTATTTAAAATATTTAACCTAAATTATTTTGCATGTAATTATCAATTAAATAAATTGAGCTGATCTAACACTTTTGTTTATATTTTTTTACCATTATCAAGAAAATATAAGTGTGTGAGTCAGAAAGAAAAGTTTGCCATTCTTTTCCGTAAAATAAATAAATAGATAAATAAATAAAACGGAAAGAAAGGAAAATATTGATATAAGAACTATAAAATAAAATATATTGATATCCATGGTTTAATATCTATGAAGAAAAAATAAAATAAAATTCAAGTAATAAAAAATACATATTATAAATCGTTAATTGCATCAAGTTTCAAAATTAGGCTTTTAGAGAATGAAACTGATACACTGTAAAAAAAATAATGCCAGTTTTCCGGTACGAATTGGAAAAATAGTTCCCTTATCGTACCGGAATAATTTCCAACCCAGCTCGGAATAAAATCCTTAAAATCGGAATAAAATCAGTAAAATAGCGTTTTACTGACTATTTCCTTATTTTTACGGATTTTATTCCGAGCTGGGTCGGAAATTATCCCGGTACGATAAGGGCAACTATTTTTCCGATTCCTACCGGAAAACTGGCAGTATTTTTTTTTTTTTTTTTACAGTGTATAAATAAAATTCATGGCAGCTTTTAAAGGTCGTGTAGTTAAAAAAATAAAAATAAAAATAGATATTGTTATTTTTTCAACAAAAAAATGAGACTGTAGTAAGTAAAAGTCTATGCCCAGTATTTTTTGGTAAATTTCTGATAAAAGGCAAGCATAATTGGTTGTAAATTATAAACTTAAAGTTCTTTCACTTCATTCAATAAGTTAGACTGACAGTACCCTTAGCTCGACTTCAAGAAATAGGAATCACTTAATGCAATATAAAAAATTGTCACGATTTCAATAATTAATTTAAAAGCAACTAATTCAAAATTCAAGAATTTTTCTAATGGAACATTCAAGTTATTTATCGTCAAATCTTGACGGGTACTATCTAGTATCATATTAATTTCTAATAGTATACTATCTTAAATGAGAATAAAATGCATAATGAGTGTATTATATCTAATGCTATCATAGTATGTATTTTAATTTGGTAATTTGTGTTTTTCTTTCCTCTATCCTTTTTAATCTTGTTTCTTTTTTAACTTAATTGGTATTCAATGGTTTATTTCTCGGTTTTCTGTGTGTGGTAGTGTCAAATTCATATTCTTTAGCTAATTTATGACTAATATGAAGATGAAGCCACAAATTTTGTGGAACGTAAGGCATTTGGGACCCGATGATTCTGTCTAAGTTAACAAATTTCCATCATTCCATTTCTGTTATTCACACTGCAAATAGAAGCGTCTTAAATTTAGACACATATGTGACTGAAAAAGAATTTTAGACACTTAAGTGTCTTAATCTGAAAATTCAGACATTATAGATGTCTTAATTTAAGATACATAAGTGTCTTACTATGACCATGGTGTAAACGAACTGAGAATAATGTCTAAAATATCCGCAAACGTCTTATTTTAAGACACTTCATTGCTTTAAACGTGTCTTAATTTAAGATGTTTTGATTCTTCCGACGCAATAACCACCAGGGGGCACTAGCACTCCCAGCTGCGCATGCGTTTTAGATGTCTTCGTTCGAAGTGGTATACGTTGTAATTCAAACAAAGTTTGTTTTTATGTACGCGTGTATTTTAATTCGTTTTTTGCGAAATGTGAAGTACTGTGATTTTAATTCGTATTAACTTGGATTATTTATTTATTGAATTCATACATCTGACGTGTGTGCTTAACATCAAATGTCTCTTAGAAGCTGTCGTCGATACAAGGGCGGGATAGACACAGAACAGAAGTAGACGACGGTTCAAGATTACACCCGGAAATTCTACAAAGCGTGTGCAATGGGCTTAGTGTTAACTCGTATCAATTTATATCAATAATATTGTGTTATTCATCTTCGTCCTGTCGAAGCTGGCAAAAAAAAAAGAAACTTTTGTCTGGCGGGTCCTGTTTTTAGGATGAAACATCTCATTCTTTAAATATGGCTAGTCGGATGTATTATGGGATTACCTTTTAAACTGATGAAAGTCTTTCTCCCTCACTGTGGTTGTGGTAGTTTTTAAAATTTCAAATCGAGGAATATTTCTTACCTCTTGCAAACAGCGATTGAAGTAAGTGTTATAATTTCTTTATAGTACTAAAATTATTGTCTTTTATGATTTTATTTATTGTACTAAACAAAATCTTACATGAAATTTAATTAGTTTTGAATCTTTTCGCAAAGAAAAAAAAAAAAAAAAAAACACTAATTCTAGAAGTTTAGTTCCCGGTTTTGAAAGTGAAAGTAACTTTATAAAAAATATCTGTCACCAAAATCGAAAAAGTAAAAAAAGGTGCGATGTAGAGACTGATCTTGCCTATCCAATGCAAAAAAATTATTTTAAAAATGTCGAAATGCAAACGAGATATTAGAAAAATCCCTCCCCATAGGATTAGCATTAGCTTGTGAGTGCCTTCGCCGGCAGGGACAGGAGCCTTAAGTAAAAAGATCTGCTCGCTAATGCTAATCCTATGGAAGAAATTTACAAAGATATCTCGTTTGCATTTCAATATTTTTAAATGATTCTTTTTGAATTCTATAGCTGAGATCGATCTGTACAAAGGCCGTTTTTACGGTATTTTTTACGGTTTTTACACGTCTAACGGTAAAGGGTGAAAAAAGCACCATAAGGATAAATTTTCATCTTGAAATCACCTCCGTAAGCACTGGCAGAAAAACCTATCTGTATACACTAAATTATTCCTCATTGTTTATCAAATAATTTAAGTACTCCTATAAAGCATGTTTTATCCATGAAATCTACACGCAAGTCTGAAAAAGAGGGTGACATTCCGTTCATTCCTAGCACGCATGCGTATTGGCTCTATTAATACTACAATCCGAATTCAGTTTAAAACGAAAAAACGAAAATTCTGTAAATTAAGATTTCTAATTTAATTTAAAAAAAAAATAATAATAAACCATCAACAAAGAAAAGAAACGTTTTCGGATTTAAAAATAAATTAAAATTAATTTTCTCGTTCCTTTAAAAGTATTTATAATTTATTTTCTAAAGTTGTAAAAAAATATTCATATTTAAAAAATATTTTAAATGAATACATTTAAAATAGATATTTTAATTAAAATATTAAATGAAAAAAAAAACTTGCATAAAAATATAATATTTATATTTTACATCTAGCAATCTACATAAAAATATTTATAATTCATGTTATTATCGTATTTTAATACTAAAGCATTAAAACCCCAGCTACAATCTCATTAGAGATGAAATCTTCCCGAAATTGACTTCAAAATTCAAAGCTTTTTAAAAAAATTAATCAAGCCATAGCCATCTGAGGCAAACATATTGACTTCAAACTAGCCCAGTAATGTACAGCTGTAGCCGAGGGTTTAGAGCGCTGGTCTTGTAACACTAAGGTAGATGGTTCGATCCCAAGGTCAGCCACTTTTATTTTATTCCCATTTTCTTCAATTGACATATATTTTACCTCCTGTAACAGAGGGGGAAGAAAACGATATTCGTCTATTAACGGAAAAATCCTGGTAGCACTGCTGCCAGGAAATTTCCGCGAATTGAAGAAATTATTTCTTGAGAGTGTGGCATTTGTCAGATGATCACTGCTATCTCTCTAATGAATGTGAAGAATGCATTTTGTGCTGCCATGGTAGGTCGAAAAATTTTCTCTACCTAACGGTAAGTGGTCAGCCAGCTACCTAGGCTAAGTGATCATACTCGGGCACTTCCATGATGCCCATCGCTGCAATAAACCACACTGAGGCTACAGATACAACATTAATTTATGGCCTCAAAACTGCAGTCTATGCAATAATAAAGCGTAATTTTCGGAAAAATTGCCGATTTTTTTCATTCATACAAATGTTCCAACTCTTGCAAATTCTTACAATTAAGCCTTTCGATCTTAAAATCAAGTTTATGGATTCAGTGCTGCCATTGATTGAGCACTGAATCATTCAACTCTCCGTCGGTCGCAATAAGCCTGACAGGCACAGCACAACTATTTCCCTTCTCTTCTCCGCCGCTAGAGCGCGCAGTGTTACTTACATTAAGTGTAATAAACGAGGTTTTTTTCATTCAAATTTGAAATATTCTCTCTTTGTACATTCTAATAAAAGTCACTGACAGTGGTGTAGTCGTAAAAAAAACAGAGGACATACGTCCTAAGCAAAGGGTATACGCTCAAGGCAGAGGGTATACTCTAGTGTATATATACTATAGCTTTCTTGAGAAACAGAGGGTATACGGTGTTCCTTAAAAAAATCCAGAGAGTATACGGCGTATACCCCCGTATACCCTCCACTACATCCCTGGTCACTGATCATTTTAATAACGTTAGAATTGCGTCAATTAATTGCTAATGAGGATTTTTTAACAGGCGTCTGTCAAGGTCATTTCGCCCGAACTCGGGAGTCCCAGAGTTGTAACCGGCGGAGGGTTAAAATAATTCCGAACGCGACAAAATCAAAGAAGAAACTAAAACATATTAGATAAAGTTATGAGGAATTCACTCCGTGAGCGTCACTGGAGCGACAAAATGGTTTCACAAATGACTGCCCGTGAACGAATCGGGCGTGACGGTTAAGGGGTTAAGCAATATGGTTGACAGTGTTACACCTATGTTTATGTTTTACAAGAGCAAGTGAATTGTTCTGACACTTTATGCAACTTTCTATGTAATATGAGTGAAAAATATAAACTTCTTAGTGAATCTTCAAGCTATTCTTAATACATCTCCTCCTACACACGATTTATCATATGTTACATTAAACTGACTTTATTCGATATTACCATCGTTTTTGTACAGGATATTTATGAAACGAGGTTCTTTTCTTGACATAATCGCCTGTATTTAGGAAAACGATCACATAAAAAATTAATATATATATATATACTTCGTCGGCTTGACGTTTCCGCTTTTCGGCGAGCGCGGATTTCTATCTTTCACTCTCTGCATCCTCCGAATTTTCAAGGGAAGGACGGGGGGAGGGGGGGAGTGTAAGGAGGTCGACCCATCAAATCACGAGAGACTTGTCGCCGCTTAAAGCCTCCCTAAAAGGTCGTTTTACGGCAGGCGATAAATTAGGCGCTCGCCTGCACCCGAATATAAATTGAATTGGGGGAACGGCGATGTAATCAGGAAACTCATCAGCGCTCGGCAACCCGGGGGACCCATTCGCAATGATTAAAGTTTGCTCTCCTCGCGCAGGTTGCAGCGCTAATAAGTCGACTGCTAAATGTGCGATCGCATTTATTTAACCGCTCGTTTTCCCCCTCGAAAGGATCGTCATTAACCGTAACCGCCACGCCTACCACTTCCCTCTTTTGCTCTCTTGTCCCGTCGGCCGTGGGAGTTGAAAAACCGCGATGGAAACAGGAAGAGAAGATGGAGAGAGATGAAAAAAAAAAAAAAGACTTGTCTAATTGTAAGTGGACTCCGTACATACATTCTGTGAGCAAAGCGCTGAAAATAATTGGCTGCGATGAACTATAGATGTCTGTAAAAACATTTTATCGAGATCACAGTAAATACAGATGATAATTCTCGAATCGAGCAAATACCTTGCATGCGAGGGAAAACATTAAAAGTATCCTAATTAAAGTCAGAACATAAGTATGGCTTCTATGAGCTCTATACATATTTGTATACGCTTATTTCTTCGCTTTAATCAATAATTTTGTAAATGAAAGCACATATTTGGTGCTCAGCACAATTTTGTACTTATGTTACTACAGCGACAATTTCCCATTAGATTCGCTATAAAAAAAAAGCTTTATATTTCAAAGCAAATGTTACATTCTCTGACACTATTTTCATGTAAAACAGCTATCTGACGCAGATTATTTCTATCTTTCCTAACACACGTACGAGTACACATGGAACATGGGTACGCATACAAGGAAACCTGCATCATTTGGCTAGCAACGGTTCCAAATTTTTCGGGCTAACTTAGACAAGTGGCCAACATATAAAGGCTAAAAGCAAGAAGATAAGAAAACAATTTACATTGTGAATAAGAAGTATACGTTAAAAACACATAAACTTGCTCAGTGGCACAGATAAACAAGAACTTTTATGTAAACTTGTACAAATAAAATTAATGAAAAAGCATAATATGGACGTTTCGAACTGCTTTTGCAGTCGTCTTCAGGATAAATATGATATTGAAATGCTTAAAAGTGTAGAGACGAAAGATTCCTGTCGAGTCTTGATCAATTATATGAATTATACCATTATTATATTTTCATATTTTCATATTCATATTATATATTATACAATTGATCATCATTATATATTCATATAATTGATCAAGACTCGACAGGAAGCTTTCTTCTCTAGACTTTTAAACCTCTCAAAATCACATTTATCCTGAAGACGAATGCAGAAGCAGTTCGAAACGTCAATATTATGCTTTTTCATTAATTTTATTTCTGCAAGTTCATATAAAAGTTCTTGTTTATGTGTACCAATGAGAAAGCTCATGTGCTTTTAACGTATGCATCTTATTTATTATACTTTATGGTGCAATTGTCCTATATATGTTAATTTACATTGTACTACAATAAGAATATAAAACACATTAAATAAATGAAATAAAGGATCAATACTTTTGCTATACATACACTCATGTAGAAAATTGCAATACCATGAAGAAATGACGCGACTGAGCGGAAAATTTCAGAGAATGCAAAGTATAGTGCGTTATGCAGATGTTTCCAATTTCAGAGTCACCACGCATGCTTGAGCTGAGCAGCGCCCTCTGGTCTGCTGCTGAAACCGTATAAATAGAGGGCTGTAGCGAGACGTTGAGAATTGTCTATGGTTATTTGCTAATAGTAAACGTTAGTGAGACGTAACTATGCCTCTTCGACGAAAGAGGGCGGCATTTCAACAACTGACGGAGTTTGAATGGGGGATAATCATCGCCTGCGTAACAGCAGCAGACTGATGCGAGTTTGGAGCAGTGGACCGACGAGGATCGGACAACTCGGAAATCTGAGAGTAAACCCCGAACGGTGACGTCAACGCGCGATGATAGACACGTGGTCCGGATGGCGCGTACAGCTTCATCTAGACCAGGGTTGGCGAACCTTTTTATAGTCGCGTGCCTTTTTTTTTTCCAAAAAATATTTTACATAACCTTGACGTGCCAACTATAAAACAAGTTTAGTGGATTGAAAAATAATGAATCAAAACTATTTGAAAATAACTTATTATAATTTTTTTTTCTAATATTGGTAACATACATGTAAATATTACACTGAAATAATTATAAAAACACTTATATTTTAGAAATTAATAATAAAAAAAATTGATTGATTGTGTTGTATCTTGGATGAAAAATAATTAATATCATTCTAATGCTCAGTTAATTTTAATAGAATGCAAAATAAAATGGATTTACCTGGCAACTGCTCTTTATTTGATTTTTTATATTATTCATTTGAGAAAATAATGACTCACGGGTAAAAATAGCAGGGAAAATTGTTAAAATGAAAAAGAGAGGCAGTTTACATTTAAATAGTTTTCAAATTAATTTTCAAGTTGACATAATTTACCATAGGTATTTTTATTGATACATATAATAATCTTTCCTTTTTGGTAGTTTTCAAATATTTTCTTCGTTTAATAAATTTTCGAACTATATTGAATATTATTAAAATTCTTCAATTTGCAATTAATCGAATTTAGAATTAAATCAGATCGTCTAAATTTGTGTCTTTTGTGCAAAATCACTGTATCCTGATTTAGAGACATAATCAATGCCGCGCCGTACAAAAATTATTCTTTCGCGTGCCAAAAGTGGCACGTATGCCATAGGTTCGCCGATCCTGATCTAGACAGTTGACAGCACATTGGTCAACTGCTACAGGTGTATCACTGTCTGAATCGTCAATTCGTCGACGTCTGCTGCACCGTGGTCTGCGTGCAAGACCTCCTGTATACAAGATCCCCACCCCCGCAAAAGCATCTGGTCCTGCGGCTGAAATGCATTCATGAACATAGAGACTGGCATGCAGATTGGCAACAAGTTGTTTTATCTGACGAATCCCGCTTTAATTTGTGGTACCATCATAGTTGCATTCGTGTTAAACGCTATGCCGGTGAATGCTACCTTCTGGAGTACATTGTGGAACGTCATAGTGGACGAACACCGGGAGTTATGGTCTGACATGCGATTGAGCATCATGGACGATTGCAGCTGCTACGAATTGGGGGTAATCTGAACAGCAACAGGTACATCATTAAAGTGCTGGAGCACGAAGTCGTTCCTTTCCTTCAAGGCATTCCTGGAGCTAACTTTCAACAGGATGTTACCCGCCCACATGTTGCAAGGAATGTTTAAGATTTCTGGAGAGCAGAACACATGAGGCTTCTTCCGTGGTCTGCGTATTCGCCGGATATGTCGCCCATTGAACATGTGGAGGGAGTTCGTTGATCGGCGTCTCGCTCGTTATCCTCCAACTATAACTTCTACAGATGAACTTTGGGTACGCATACATACCATATGAAATGCTCTTCCCAAAGCAGACATTCAAAATCTGTTTGAACTCCATGCCACGTCATATAGCAACACTTGCTGCAGCGCGTGGTGGCTACACCAAATATTGATTTCGGACACTTAATATTGTTTTTTTTTTTTTTTTTTTTTTTTTTTTTTTGCTTTGAAAATTTAATCATTTGTTTGCGCTCCAGTCGTTTATATATTAAATTTCATTTAATTCTGATGATTCCTTTATGGTGTTGCAATTTTCACAAACATGAGTGTAGTAAAAATTCCGTAAAATATTGAAATAACCGAGGAACACCACATAAAAATAAAATGAGTGATTTCCTTTAAAACACTCCAAAATCATGTCATCATACTTGCATGGTTCGAAGTTTAAGAATTCGAAGATTACAATGATTTTTAAAAAGTTATTGATCACACTTTGGTGAGATGCTTTTAGTTTCGATTGTGCGCCTTTTTTCTCTATTTCACTAATCATTGATCTTTAGATCAATGATTTTCTCCGTACACTGTTAAAAATTTGCAGCAAACTGTCCAGTCATTCGTCCGTTTTTATAGAAAACAGTTACATAATCGCAATTTAACGGTATTTTGACGACATTATTGCCCATATTATGGTCAGAATAACGTTAAATTATGGTTGTTTAACCGTTTTCTATAAAAACGGTCGAATGACTGGACAGTTTGTTGTAAATTTTTAACAGTGTAATTTAGGACCGGCTCAGGATTTTAATAGTGCATGCGATAAATTGTTTGGCATCGTTTGAAGAAAAATAGAAGAAAGTTTTTCTGATCTTGAACATGAATTTTAGAATACTTGCCAAATGTATGCGTATATAATAAAATAATAATAATAATAGAACAAATAAAAAATAACCAAAATAGATAACAATTGTGATTAAATAAAAATGTGAATATTTAATTCAAAACAACCGTTCCTAACAAGCTTTATTCATACAAACGCCAGATTGTTTTTGCCTCACTTGAAGTTTCTAGGGTTAAAGAAATTTTTACAGGTGTAATAAAACTGTCAGAAATTTATGTATATCTATATTTATATATAAAGAAACATCATGTCCTTGACTAATGCTGACGTCATATCGATGGTGGTTACACCTGATCAAAAATTTCCTGTTTTACAGCGACTGTTTTTTTTTAAATTTTTAAACGTCGACCCATTTTCGTTTAAACGCTATCGAAACAGAGATAAAAATTCATTTAACTATTTGAATTGATAAATAAATAATAAAGATGGTCAATAAATAAATAAATGCGAAATCTTAATTCAAAATATTTGTGTGCGAACATTCTTTACTCACGTGTGCATCACACTGTTTTTGCCTTCACTTAAAGGAACTAGCTGTAAAGCAACTTTTACAGGAATGATAAATCTTCTACAGATATGCCATTCTCATATAATTTTGACTTTTAAGTCCCTGAATAATAATTTTTATTTTAGTACATATTCTTGTTTTTTTTTCTTTCTTATATTGGAAAACATTCCATTGTATGACTGTATAACACTATTAACGAGATAAATAAGTTTTGGACGATGTTGGGGGTCCAAATATACTACGAAATTCCTTACCGACTCGTGTCCCTGATGCGGATTTTTAAGTTTGGAGCTATCTGTATAAACTTGTTTCACTAAAAATAATTAAATAATTCGGTGTAATTTTTTTCCGAAACTGGAACTATTGTTTTATATAAATAGGTAGGAAAAAATTAACCTGCACACATTTTTACGGTTGTTATTATTTTTTTAACCCTGCCCCTACATTTTAGATTCCTTACCGTCCCTCTTGTTAAAATTATACAGAAAATCATTTCAGATGCAGCCACAGAATTCTTTTCAACTTTTTTCTCATGCAGAAGTATGCTAGAGAAAGAATTTCTAAAGTTCTTTGACAGAAAATTTACTGCAGAAATTAAATCAGCATTTAAATATCAATTTTAAGCATTGTGACTTTATTGGTAGTCTTACAGTCCCCAAAGGTTATTCCTGCACTTTTCGAGGTAAATTATTATTATTATTATTATTATTTAGACAATGTAAATAACGGTTGCTAAAAATCTATGACCATGTAGCTATCACTTAGTCTTGACATGATTTGCCTAAGAATAGGTGATAATTTTCCTTACCGTCCATTTTTTTACCCTTTCCGTTCCTTTTTTCCTTACCGTCCCTTCCTAAACATCCATTTAAGAACAATGTTATACTAACATTTTTTTTACTAAAAATGCTACATTGTTATTATTTCTTATCTGAATGTTCAATGGGTACTATGCAAAATCAGTATAAGTAAAAATTTAGAAGAAAATAAACAGTTAGAGAGGTAAAATGTCAAGGGGACGGTAAGGAAAATTAAACACGCAAGTTTAAATTAAACCTCAGTTAAATATAAAAATAGTCGCTGCTGACAATTTTTGGTTTATTTTGAATCATTAAGGCATTCGTCTATAAGTTTAAAATGTTATTTTTTATTAAGTTTCATTTCGCCAGATTTTTATTCCTGAAAGTTAAAATTTTATTAGAATGCTTCATATTCAGTACACTGTATTACTTTTCAGTCCAATATGTTCATTTTCAGATTGTCCCATCAATACGTAAAATCCCATTTAAACTGCCGCATATTTTACTTCTTCAAGAAAAGTTATCGCTCATTGCTTTTAACGAATTTCAAATGTTTAATGTTTTCCCAAACTGTTCCTTGGTGTTTACAGAGATTTTCTTTATTTAAGGGGGCTGGTCACTCAGCTTCGGAATTCTACTCCGGAATGTTAAGTTTATGGACTTTTGATGCATTCGTATATTTAAAATATCTTCTCGGGAAATTCATATTTTTAACGACTTTTTTCTGCACACTCTTCTTAAAGGATATCTCTTTTTTTCTTAGTTTTCAAAATATTTATAAAATCTTGGCTGAATTTAATATTTTATGTGCTTAAAGCAAGCAAACTGCGAGTAAGATTTTAACACTTCCTATAAAATTGAGTCTATACTTTAGAAATATTTTGAGAACAAAGAAAAAGGAGACATCTTTTAGGATGTGTACATAAAAAATAGCAGTTAAAAGTATTAATTTCCCGAGGAGATATTTTAAATAGACGAATGCATCCAATGTCCATAAACTTTATATTAGTGAGGGAAAATCGGAAGCTGAGTAACCAGCTCCCTTAACTAAATGTTAACGTTTTGCGTTAAAAAAAATGATGAAATAATTATGAAATTCAAATATCTTTTTGAAATAGACTGCATGTTTTCTGTTTAAAATAGTCTGTATAGTTGTAATTATAGCTCTATTACATAACTGAAAAGAAATTCTAATACCACCTCTTTATGGGCAGTTCTTATTTAGGACATTCAAAATATTTGAAAATAGAATAATCAAAAATTGTATATTAAGATTTGTTAGTCCATTTCTAAGTTATGTAAATATTACATAATCTACCAATTCCTTTACAAATAAAAGAATGAATTTAAAAACCTCACCCCTCCCCCCCCCCCCCCCCAAAAAAAAAAAAAAAATATGAATAGAAATATTTTATTTAAATCTATAATGCAATTGTAAATATAAAATGGAAAATGCTTAGCTTTTGCTGCTAAGGAAATATCTCTGGTAGAGAAACTTTCTAATAACAACTATGATCTCTGGGCATTTCGCGTAGAAGTGCTGCTCACTAGGGACGACTTATTTAGCTACGTTGTCGAAACACCCCCACTAAATCCAGATGACACTTGGTGCAAAAAAGATGCCAAAACCCGTGCTACAATAAATTTGTTCATAGATGACTCTCAGATTGTCCCTATTAAGCATTTAAAAACTGCAAAGGCAGTCTGGGATACCCTTAAGACAGTTCACCAAAGATTCACCTTATCCTCTAAATTGTTTTTGTTGAGAAGATTGTACTCACAAAAAACTGAGCGACGGCGGCGATATGAATAAACATATAAATAATATTTTAACACTGCGAGATAAATTATATGCCATTGGGGAAGAAATCCCCGAGACCCACATAGTGGCACTTTTATTGTGTAGCCTACCAAAGTCCTACGACCCCTTAATTATAGGTCTTGAAGCCCGAAATGAGAGCGATTTAACCCTTGAATTCGTCAAGAATAAACTGTCTGACGAATACAGACACAGGAATGAAAACCATGGAACAAATCCACACACGCATGAAACTGCGTACAAAATAACCAACAAACAAAATAAAATTAAAAAATATTGTGGATACTGTAAAAAACAGGGGCACATAATAAATGAGTGTTACCATCTAAAAAATAAAAACCAGCATAATAACTACGCGAGAAATGATTGGAATAGGAGCAAACCATTCAACAATTCAAATAACTACAGAAATAACACAAATAGTCACAAAAATGCCCAAAATAACCCCAAGGAAACTTCAAATTTTTGCTTTGGGAGCAAAGCTGAAGATAGTGACAATGAAAAAGGCTTGATTCCCCCCCAGTGATAACAAATCACCAGAAGAAAAAATTCCTGAAAACGAACCTGTTACTGCGAACAGAGCACAAACATCGACAGCAGACACATTCATTATTGACTCTGGATGCACAAGGCATGTCGTAGCTACGAAGCAGAAGCTACAAAACTTTATGCCAGGAAACTTTGGCGAAATAACCATAGCGAACGGAAAGCGGCTATGTTCACAGGGTCTGGGAGACGTAAATATAAATACAGACTCACAAAATTCCATAACTCTTAGAAATGTATTATATTGTCCCGAATTGCAAAGCAACCTTTTATCTGTCAAAAGAGCCACAGAGAATCATATTAAGGTAATATTTGAAAAACAGGAATGCTCATTCGTACAAGATAATCAAACAATTTTAACGGCAAAATTAAATGATAATTTATATGAGTTAGAACCCGAAAATGACTACGGATATAACGCGCAAACACAAACATCTTGCGACAATAAAAATTGCATATCCATTTGGCACAAGAGGCTAGGACATAAAAATTTCGAAGCAATAAAATATCTCACAAAACATAAACTAGCTGAGGGCATAGAAATACACAATTGTAAACATGAAACTGTTTGTAAAGAATGTATTGAGGGCAAACTATCAATCGCACCCTACCCCAAATCCGCCACAAACAGATCAAAGGAAACATTAAATTTGGTCCATTCAGATTTATGCGGGCCGATGCGAACGCCAACATTCAGTGGGAAAAAATATTTTATAACCTTTACCGATGACTATAGCCGATTTACAATGATATATTTGATTTCGCATAAGTCAGAAGCGATAACAAAACTTAAAGAATTTGTAGCACTAACGAAGAACAAATTCGGAAAAATTATAAAAGCGATCAGATCCAATAACGAGAAGGAGTATCTGGGAGATAGTTTTGAGAATTATCTGACAGAAAATGGCATAGAACATCAGTTAAGCGTCCCATATTGTAGCCAGCAGAACGGCGTTGCCGAACGTAAAAATAGAACTATAGTCGACATGGCGCGCACCATGTTATCTAACGCGAATTTACCAAATCACTTTTGGGGCGAGGCCGTACTTACAGCGACATACCTGATAAATCGGTTGCCCACCAAGGCAAACGAAAACAATAGAACGCCTTACGAGCTGTGGAATAACAGGAAACATAATTTATCGAATATGTGGACCTTCGGATGTAAGGCATATGCCTATGTCGAGGAATCGAAGAGATCCAAATTTGACAAAAAGGCCGTTCAAGGTATTCTATTAGGATACGATAACCGAAGCAAAGGATACAGAATACACACAGGGGGAAACAACGTAATAATATCGCGAACTGTAAAATTCTTTGAGAACGGAGTAAACGAAATTGATGAAAACGAAAATGACGCGAAGACACCTACTGAAACAGTAGAGATTGAGCTAAATAAGGACGAACAAAATCAAAACAATACTCCGCAGCAAAGCACCGCTGAACCGCGGAGATCACTAAGAAATAACAGAGGTGTCCCTCCTGACCGCTTCGGGATAAGTGCGAATATCTGTAATGTACAAGATCCGAAAAACTGGGAAGACGTAAACAACATCAGAGACGCTAAAATTAAAAACAAATGGATTGAGGCCGCGAATGAGGAAATAAGGTCACTAAAGAAAAACAATACTTGGGAGCTGGTGAATCCGACACCGGGAAAACGCACCATTGGCTGCAAATGGACATTTAAGACGAAATATAATGCCCGCGGAGAGGTAGAGAGGCACAAGGCGCGACTCGTCGCGAAGGGTTACTCTCAAAAGTACGGAAGCGACTACGATGAAACATATGCACCAGTGGTAGCGCACACCATAATCAGAAGCTTCCTGAATGCCGCAGTGTATAAAAATTTAAAAATTACTCACCTCGATGTAAAGACAGCATTTTTACACGGAGATTTGGACGAGGAAGTCCTAATGACTCAACCCGAGGGATGTATAGTAGAGGGGGAGGAAGAAAAGGTATGCAAACTAAGAAAGGCAATATATGGCCTCAAACAAGCCGCGAGAGCTTGGTACATAAAAATCAATAAGTCGTTAAGAAATTTAAATTTTAGAGAGTGTGATTCAGATCAGTGCTTGTATAAGAGGAATGAAAATGGGGACATTTCCTATATAATCGTATATGTAGACAATATTTTAGTCGCTGGAAGCGAAGAAAACACGCGCAATATACACGTGGAGTTATCTAAGGAATACGAAATAAAGAATCTTGGGGAGGTATCACAATTTCTTGGGATAAATATTAAAAGGCTAGACAACGGAAACCTTGAGCTAGACCAAGAAAATAAAATCGATGAAATAGCGGAAAAATTTAAATTGCCAAACTCTAAACCAACATACACACCCATGAGCACAGATTATTTCAATATAGACCCACACAGTGAACCGCTAAATGATAACAAACAATATAGGCAAGCAGTGGGAGCACTCCTATACGTAGCCACGTTGACCAGACCAGACATAGCTGCTACGGTTAACATTCTGGGAAGAAAAAACGAAACTCCCAGAAAGGCTGACTGGGATGCAGTGGAAAAAAGTAATCAGATATCTGCGAACTACAAAGTACTTAAGACTAATCATAGACAAAGAAAAGCCACCCATACTAACAGTATGCTGCGATTCGGACTAGGCAGGAGATCGAGAAGACAGGAAGTCCACAACCGGGAACGTATTAAAATTAGGAAACAATCTCCTGTCCTGGACATCAAGAAAACAAAACTGCGTCGCTTTGTCCACCGCAGAGGCAGAGTATATATCTGTTTCGAACGCGACTCAAGAAATCCAATGGATAATTAATCTGCTATAAGACTTAGAGTTACACCAGACTTTACCGATTACAATACACGAAGACAACACCGCATGTATAAAGCTGAGCGATAATGAGAAACACCAATCTAGGGTGAAACATGTGGACATCAAGTACGACAATGTGAGATACTTAAAGGAAAACGGTGTCATTACACTAGTATGCTGTCCTTCAAAGAGAATGATCGCCGATATCCTTACCAAGCCAATCCCCAAACCTCATTTTGAGAAACTGAGGAATCAACTCCAACTTCTCCCACCACAAGGCTCAAATTAAAAGGGGGAGTGTTGGAAACAATAACGTCAAATGTGTTTCGTTTGTGAAATATGTTAATTGTGGGGTATGCAGCTAGGTGTCGCCTCTATCCAGACTAATTATTCAACAACCCTAAGGAACTGAAATTTCACCTCAAATAACAATATCTTCGTTTAGTCCTCATAGAGGACAGCACCAAATAAAAGGTGAAGGACATTAAGAACAGAATATCCTAATTTGAACTTTCGATAGACAATGCTTTTCCGTTAAGATCAGCGGATTTCTTTTGTAAAATTAAAACTGTTAAACAAGGCGTCGTGCCTGTACTAATGTAGCCCTTTTTTCTCTCAGATATGGGCGTAGTATCTGTGTGATGAAGACGTAATTTTGTCTTCTCATTTTTTGCATTCCTTTTAATCAGGAAGCGATGTATAGCTCCTGAAGAATGCAGTTTATTCCAAATCTAAATCATTTAAATATGTATTACAGTATTAATCAAGAATGTATAGTGTATTAATAATTTTATGTTTCTATTAAATTAGTTAATCTTCTTTAAAAGTGAAAGTCTGCATCACTTCAAGGAATTCAGTACACAACACTTTCTAATAAAATATAAATTTCAGAGCTTACACAAAAATAAAGTGAAACCAGTGTGTCTCGACGATTCAGCATTCACGTCCATACAGGTAAGGAGAATCTTATTTTCTCTTACTATATATTTCGATTGAAATTAACTTTAAATTAAAATAATTGTTGAGAACAATTATATGAAAGAAATGCCTTTTATTCAGTACTCACGACCTCCAAAACCGATACTTTCAACAGAGATGGATACTTCTGTTGCCACTATGACAAAAAAGTAATGGTAAAATTCAAATGTAAAAAACATATTACAGTTTTAAATTAAAAAAAATATACATATGGTTTTCACCTACATTCTGTAACCCGGGAAGAACTCCCGGTTGGAACTCCTTGTAATAATAAAATAAGTATAATGTTTATAAGTAAATTTGAATAAAGAAAGATAGAGGAAGTGTAGGAATGAAAAGGATTTCTAATTTAGTCAAAAAGATGAGCGTTATCATGCGAGACAAATAAAACATTTGATTGATAACATACTTAACCCTTTCGCTGCGCAACCCGAGATTTCCTCGGCCAACGTAAAAGTAGCAAAATTTGCGCAAGCCGAGATTTCCTCGGGGATGCATTTTTTTCGTCTAATTAACCCCCTTGATTATTCTCACCAGTTTTTTTTTATTGTAAATTTTGCCTTATTCAATCGGAGCATTTTCCCGATTAAATTAGACAAAAATTTTTGTTTTGAAAAACCGGCGACAAAAGAGTAAAAATTCTTAAAGGACGCTGCAAAGGAGTTAAATACGTAATTTTTGAAGCTATTTTGATAAGACAATTACGCAGCGCGAGGGTTAAAGTATACGTCCAAAAATAAAATTTAGAATTTCCTACTCCAGCATTAAACCTATGAGCTTAGTATGCATTCGCGGTTTTCAAATATCTCATCGGAAAACCTTCGGACTTTCCGAGTCGGGAAACTTTTGTTTTCTGGATACTCTTCTTAAAGGAAGACTACACAAATTTTATTTGACAAAATATGTCTAAAATGTTTATTTTATTTAGCATTTTAAGTGGAAAAGGGACTTTCAAACTCATTTTTTTTTATTCTTTTTAAATTTCACTTTAAATACCATTCAAGGACACACTAATATGCATTATGGCATATATTTATTACACAAGAAATTAAAAAAAATATATATAGAAAAATAAGGAGTTTTCTTGAATATTTTAAACGTTGCGAAGAACTTTTCAAAATGCCCCATACGCATATCAATTAAATCCCCAATATTTTTTATGCAAGTTTGTTTTATATATACAAATAAAACTGCCCATCGAATTTTATATATTTCAACGTAAAGGTAAAAAAATATATTTTCTAAGTTTTATGAAATTTTCAGTATTTTTGCATTCTATTTCTGCAGTTTACTATCTTTAACTTTTCCAATTATATTTAGTTTTAAAAAACGATGCACAGCTTTTTAAAATATATAATCACAAACAGTTATAAAAAAATATTGGGGATTTTAATTCATATGGAATGCGCTTGGGGCATTTAAAAAGTTCTTCATAACGCTTAAAATATTCATGAATTTTGTCTAAAATAATTTTTTTTTAATTTTTTGTGTGATAAATATATGAGACATTCTCACATAATTTTGACTTTTAAGTCCCTGAATAATAATTTTTATTTTAGTACATATTCTTGGTTTTTTTTTCTCATACAGGAAAACAACCCATTGCATGACTGTGTAACACTATTAACGAGATAAATAAGTTTTGGACGATGTTGGGGGTCCAAATGTACCACGAAATTCCTTACCATCCCATGTCCCTGATGCTGATTTTTAAGTTTGGAGCTGTCTGTATAAAATTGTTTCAATAGAAGTAATTCGATGTAATTTTTTTCCGAAACTGGGACTATTTGTTTTATATAAATATGTAGCAAAAAATTAACCTGCGCACATTTTTATGGTTGTTAATATTTTTAAAACTCTGTCCCTGTATTTTATATTCCTTACCATTCCTGTTGCTAAAATTATACAGAAAATCCCTTCAGATGCCGCCACAGAATTTTTTTCAACTTTTTTCTCATGCAGAAGTATGCTAGAGAAAGAATGGCTAAAATTCTTTGACAGAAAATTTATTGCAGAATTTAAATCAGCATTTAAATATCAGTTTTAAGCATCGTGGCTTTATTAATAGTGTTACCGTCCCCAAGGTTTATTCCTGCGCTTTTCGAAGTAAATTATTATTATTATTATTATTATTTTAATTTAATCCAAGGTTTATTCCAGCACTTTTCGAGATAAAGTATATATATATATTTTAAATCCAATGTAAATAACCTTTTCTAAGAATCAATGAACATTGTGGACTTAGTCTTAACATAATTTGCCTAAAAATAGGTGGTAATTTCCTTGCCATCCCTTTTTTTCCATTCCGTTCCTTTTTCCCCCTTACAATCCCCCTTTTTTTACCTTACCGTCCCCCTTTTTAACAACCCTTTAAGACAATTAAAGGTACTATATATAAATATTATACAGACATATATACAATAAACCCAACTGGAGTGAAAAATTAACCAGAGCCAGGAATAGAACCCGGGACCACGGTATACAAGACTGCTGCTCTAACCACTGATATACTCCAGCCGATACCTGGGTCTGCAATTTCTCACTAATAAACCATGTTGGGGTTTATGTGTGTATGTGTGTTTTAATATGTACAGTCGTGGAAAAAAAAAAAAAGTAAACACCCCCTACTAACTCCTCAACAAATTATCGTAGAAAAAAGTTACTGGTACCGAACGATTGGAAATAAAGTTTTCTTTTAAATGATGTATATAAAATTTGCTTAGGGGGGGGGCATCAACATATTAAAACGAATCAAAACTTCATTTTTTTAATGACAATACCCAATTTTAACGAGATATTTCAAATCTTCGGTTCAAACTATGCCTAGACACCAAATATCAAGTCATTTGAATGATAAGTTTTTGAATTATAAACATTCAAAATTTAGTGCTTCTAATGTTAAATTACATTTTCATATTTTCATTTATATCTCCTGAAACTATGCTCCTAATGTGCTAATTTTTTGTGTAGCAATAATACTAATATACCCAAACATAAATACGCTGAATTTCCAATTTTTATAATTTTATGATATGAATTATGAAATTAATATTCGAAAAAATTATGAATTGCAACCTATAATTTTTTTGATGGATTTAGATTTATCAAGTCCTGCTTTATGGAAATCCAAAATTTCACATTTTTCTTCCAACTAGTTTTCAAGTTATGCTTAAAAAACGGCAAAATGATGGTTTAAGGGGCCGTCTATAATAGAAGTGACTAGATATTTTGAAATTTCTTCTGCTGTCCTGCAATCTAGCAGGCTTCATTGACATCTTAAGGTGCCTTGATCAAGATGGGGGCTCTCTCGGTTAACAATCGAGTTCCGAACTTCAATTTGGATACAGTCCTTAAAATACGCTCGCTTTAAAATAATTAATTTCTCAGAAACTTATGGTACGAATTGCATAAAAATTTGTTTTTAGGCTAATTGAAGAGTGTAGAGTTCATTTATGCTGTCAGAATTGTGTACTGCTATTGAAAAAAACGAAGTTATGGCTCGTTTTAATATGTAGATGGCCCCCTAAGCAAATTTGATCTATAACATTTAAAAGTAGACTTTATTTCCAATCGTTCTGTACCAGTAACTTTCTTCTACGATAATTTGTTGAGAAGTTAGTAGGGGGTGTTTACTTTTTTTTTCCACGTCTGTATTTTAAGAAAATGTTATACCAAAATTTTGTACTAAAAATACTACATTGTTATTATTTCTTATTTCAATGTTCTGTGGGTATTATGCAAATTCATTATAAGTAAAAAATTAGTAGAAAATAAAAAGTTAGAGAGATAAAACGGTAAAGAAAATTAAACTCGTAAGTTTAAGTTAACCCCAGTTAAAAAAAAAAAAAAAAAAAAAAAAAAAAAAAAAAAAAAAAAACCGTCGCTGCTGACCATTTTTTCTTTATTTCGAATCATTAAGGCATTCGTCTATAAGTTTAAAATATTATTTTATTAAATTTAATTTCACCAGATTTTTATTCCTGAAAAGTCAAAATTTTGTGAGGATGGCTCATATGCCATAATGAATATAGTGATTGAATAGCATTTATTGTACCCTTGAATAGTATTTATTAAAAAAAATAGTTCCCTTGCCTCCTTAACTGTTAATATTTTATCGAAACTGAAGGGGTAGGGAAAATATTTTAACACTTAAAATAAGATAAAAATGTAAATTTTTAATAATATAATAAGAAAAAATTTATATAGTGTGTGAAATATACTACTAGAAATTATTCTTTTAAAAAAGTATACAAGAAAAAAAATTGAAAGATTTTAATTTTCCGGTGAGAAATTTGAAAATCATGAA
Organism: Maratus speciosus; assembly: GCA_963932465.1. Lineage (NCBI taxonomy): Eukaryota > Metazoa > Arthropoda > Arachnida > Araneae > Salticidae > Maratus > Maratus speciosus. Next base: position 614,995,800 of record OZ010788.1, on the reverse strand, counting down.
TGAATTTCAAACCCGTAGTTTTAACACAGGAGATGGAAGTTTTAAATTTGACTGGCAACTAGCCTTAAATCACATGAATGGTGCATATACAAAAGTTACATTATCTATTTTTTTAAGGTATTGAGTTATTCATATTACCGTGTTCGCCTTTTTAAGGCGAATCGGACTGTAATAGTGATTTCGACCGTAATGAACATATTAAGGCTGAAAAAAAAAAATGCTGAAAATCTCGTTTTGATGCATAACTCGCATTATCCAACAACTGTTTTGCGACAAAACGCATACTCTCAAATTCAACCAATCAAGGATGCTTGAAAAAGATCATTTAGATGTTTTTTTACAGAAACATTATTGATGAGGCAGCTACTAATAACAGTAAAGATGAACCAACTCGTAAGCCGAAAACAGAAATAAATTGCGTTAATGTTCAATGAAGTGAGAAGTAGTGTAAAAAAATTTTCCACTAGTTAAATGGCAGTAAAGAAGTTGAGCCATGTCTAGTAATCAAATTTTTGCACAAATTATTTTTAATAAATGTTTTTTGAGTTTTGATTTTTGTAGTTTATTACTCTCCAAAATAACATAATAAAAATTAATGTTCAGAAAATGTTTTCGTTCTTGTTGTTTTAAATTCACAACTATTTTGGTTCATAGCTATTAAACCATTCATAGCCCATACATAGCCATTCTAACCCATAAAGGTTTGCTGCAAAACTCGCATTTTCAATATTTAAATTTAAATTCTAGCTTTACTAGATTTTTTACAGGTTTAGGACTATGTGCAAGTAGTTGTTATAGCAACAAATATATGTCAAAAAAAGTATGCCAATATATCAGGTTTATTAATAATAATCAGTTTTTTGTACTTTTCTAAAAACTAAGTTAAGTGGAGAGTGGGAATTTTGCATCTACACCCTTCATATATACTTTTCAGTTTTTCTGAAAATTTTTATAAAGATATGTTAATTGCATTTTGTTCAAAAATAATGGGTGACAACAAATAACTCAAAGTTCAAATTGAAATTATCATAACTCTACAAAACTCCACCAGTATAATGTTATTATATTTGCATGAAAAATAAACACCACTGAAACACGTTTTTTAAGCTTTGGATTCTCTCAGAAAAATGCGATTCTTACATTAAACCCTGAAGGTATGGGGCATTGAAAGTTGATTCAGGTGCTGAAAATTCCACGATAGACGATTTTATCTCCAAAGCTGTGAAATGGTTCAAATAGCTTTGGCCATGATTCGGACAAGCCAGGTAGAGGTGAAAAATTAACTGTAAACATTTCTAGAAAATGCAAGGTAACAGTTAAGATTGATTTGACGCATTCCGAACTTTTCGATGAAAAAAAAAATATATATATCAAGAAAAATGAACGTCAAGTCAATAGAGAGATGGTTCTACAAATTATTGAACCGTTTTCTGAATATCAGTCTAAGTAAATGAATCAGTGCCAAAATCTTACGGCGGCCCCAACAAAAATTTAATGCTTAAAGATGGATAGCACCAAGGAAGCAGGCCACTCCTGATCAATGGTAAAATGTTTTTCAAAAATTTCACAATCGAACTGGTCCATAATCGATCCAGCAATCGAATTCGATCAAAATATGCTACTGTTCATCAACCATTTTAAAGATATGGAATAATTGGTTTGGGGTAATGGATTTGTTTAACTCGGGAAAAGGCCACTTTCTTTTGTAGATTAAACTGCCAAAATAAAACATTAAACATTTTGCTTCCCAGACCCCAAGAACACTTTGGAAATGTGATATTAGAAGTCTATGTGTGAAACCAACTTTCCAGCAAGACTCTTTTTCAGCACACCAGAACAAGATTAGCATAGGAATGGCGTAAGTCACATCTGACAAGAGCACAAAAATGGCCTCCTACTCTCTAAATATCAATCAAATGGATTATTTTGCATAATTATCTGTGGCATTATAAACCACATTTGACAAGAGACCAAAAATGGTCCCTGTACTCTCTAGATATCAATCAAATGTGTTATTCTTCACAACTATCTGTCACATTTGCAAGAGCAAACAATGGCTCCTGTATTCTTTAGGCATAGTTCAAATAGATTATTCTGCATAATTATCTGTCAAATTATAAGTCATACCTGACAAGAACGCAAAAATGGGCTCTGTACTCTCTAGATATCAATAAAATAGGTTGTTCTGCATAATTATAAGTCACATTATAAGTTATAACTGAAGACAGCACTAAAATGGCCTCTGTATGTTCTAGATATCAATCTAATGGTATTTATCAATCAATCTAATCTTATTTTGCATAATTAAGTGTGTGTCTTTTAAGCCTCACAGATGTGTGGAGCCTCTGAAAAAAACCCTCCTTGAGGAACATCCAAAACATCAGAAGATGATTTAAAGCTCCGTGCTGAAAATTTTATCAAAGGTTTGTGCTTCTTCATAAAAGTGAAAAGCGTCTACATCGCATTTTAATTTTTCTGCATGTAACAGATGTACAGTGCCAGCAAAAAAATCTTGACACCCAAGCCACAATCTCAATGTTCAGATGCTTTATTTTATTTTTTTCCCGTTTTAAATAGAAGAGGTGGGTGAGCGTTTCTATCACGCGTTGGTCACAAGGAGTGGTGGCCCTTGCAGGTTAAGATGATTTAGCGTTCGCCCTTTATTATTTTAGTTCTGTAGTGACTTGAAAAGAGGGCTTTTAAAATTATTTTCGCTGCAAAAGGAAACTCTTCTGGTGCATATAACGCGACGTAAAAAACTTACAATTGGTCAACAACCTCGTGCTTTGACTTTATTAGAACAAAATGTTCCTGTAAGTCGTAAAGCTTTGGATTTGCAAGCATCAGGGCAAACTATCTATGCCCTACAAAAGGCAAGGCCAATTTATCACGTGGCAGTACATAAAAAGGAAAAATCGATTCATGAAGACCAAGAAAGACTTCAGCCTGATTCGACTTCAGGTCTGATAGTTTATTAAAGCGTGAGGTATTGTTAAAACCAACTATAACAACTGCAGAAAAATAAAAATCAAATTTACTAATAAATGTATCAGTACGGACCATCTGCCCCAAACTTCAGAATGACTTCAAGCTACCAGCCCGAAGGGCAGCGAAAACACCTCTGCTTACTGATGTCATGAAAAAAATTAAATAAAATTTTTTGTAAGAAATATTTAAATTGGACAGCACAAGACAGGAAAAAAATAAGGTTTTCTAATAAAAGTGCTTTCAGCCTAATCAGAGGAGGTCAGATGACGGTGAGATGACCTAAAGGTTCCTCACAAAATGACACAAAGTTTACTGTGAAAACTGTAAAGCACCCAGATAGTGTCGTGGAATGGGGTGCTTTTAGTGGTGAAAAGGTAAGAGATGGACTATATTTCCTCCCCAAAAAGCCCCACCAGTGACCGAGAGGTTCTGCTCCCAAAGCTGGTAGACGAGAGGTGCTGGTTTCGAACCCAATCACGTCCGTCGGCCTAATCGTTCGGAGTTTTCGTGGTTTTCTTCGAACCTTGGATTTCCAAGCGTAAATACGGGTTAGGTTCTCTTAGAAAGACCCCCACGAAGGGCACATCCCCCCTCGGGCCTATATCCCTCAAGTAGATAATCGGCATTCAAAAATCAACCAACCAACCGACCAATCCTCCCCCAAAAATATGATTGTGAATGGTAGTAAAGATTAAGAAATCCTACAAGACCACTTACTGCAATTTTGGACCCATCATGGATGTCAAATTTTAATGCACGATGCAACAGCTGCTCATAAGACAAAATAAGGCAAAAATGGTTACATGATATTAATATAGCAGTACTTTAATGGTCAAGCAACTCACCTGAACTTAATTCAATAGAATATGCTTGGAACCACAAGAAAAATAAAGTTCAAGAGACACACCCATCCAGCACCAAGGAAGTTCAGGAGGCATTGAAAAAGTTGTTGGTTCATATGGACAAAGACTATTTCAAAAATTTGGTAACTTCCATGTCTAATAGTCTGAAAAGTGTCATAAAAACCAAGGGAAATATGACAAAATATTAGTTTTGCCAATAAAATCTTACAAGTTGGGTGTTTTTTACTTTTTTTCACATTTTTCAATGAGTGTCAAGATTTTTTTTTGCTGGCGCTGTATTATAGGTGCAGATTTATAGGTCGCAGTTGCCACGTGGCGACTAAATTTTTGCTGTGGTTACTAACTTTCAGTGTCTTAGTCGCCAGAGATCAATTTCCAGTGTTCCCAATCCCCGTTGCGGATTTTAGTTTTTTTTTTTTTTTTTTTTTTTTTTTTTCATATAGAAAAGCACCTGGTCTTTTCACTGGTCGAGATCAAGTATGACCTTGATAAAAAGTCAAAGCATTTTTGCGATCTCAGTTACCGTCGTGAACGCTGCCCCTGTGATGTACTGCTTTCTTGCCGAACATTATGTTGGAATATAATTCCGCGCATGTCCTTTTCACTACAAAGCTTAGCAGCTGCGAAGCTCTTCATATGAGCGCGCTAACGGTAAAGTTTCTCCTTTGGACACCAACGAAAGCAAGCATTTCTTCGAAGGTTTCGTCCGAAATCCAGAGTTGAAATAAATACTCCCTCACTGCAGATCGGCTCACGAGAAAGTCCAAAGTTCCCGATGCGATGGAGATTATTTAAATGCTTTGGATCATGGAGTCGAGAAGATAGAGGATTCCGAACTCTGAAGAAAAAAGAACAAAAAGAAAAAGAAACTCGCACGAAAAAATACTTAACGCGAGGTATATTCTTGCTCTGTAAATGTGTTCTGCAAGTGCGAGATTTTTATAACGCAAAATAATCTTACACATTCCGAATTTTTTTTTATGTGTATACTTTGACAAAATCAAAATAAGAAATAAAGTTTTCCCAATATTTCCCATTATCATGACTGCTTATACCTGTTTTTTTATTCAATTGTATCTTGTCTAACTTTATCTTCTGATTTTTCCAGATTTATATTATACGTTTTTAATATCAAAGTTTCAAGAATTTCAGGATTAAATTAAATATACACATTTGTTGTAATTCCTCTGTGTTTTGTAGTACATGTGTATTTATTAATTAAACTATTTTTAATTTTAAATCCTGTGTTTTTTTTGTTAAGTTTTTTCCATATAAACACTATTGTTTTATGAGTTTGTTTCACAATGTGGCCACAAGATTTTGGTTAGGAGCCAAAGTGGCGACTGGATTTTTGGAGTTTAGGAGCCACTGGCTCCTAATCTGCACCTATCTGCACCTATACACTGTAATACTCTGGCTTTAAGCAATTTGATTTTAATTTCCAATGTTAATAAAAGACTTATAAACTAGAAAGTCTGTCCAAGTTATTTTTTGTCGCTTTGTATTTCACAATCTCCAATAAAGGTCTGTGGCTAAAATTAAAATTTTCAATGAAAGACTGAGACACGATAAAACTTGTGAATTTTATTTTTTTCCAAACACATGTTATGATACACTATTTACAATCAAAATTTTTACCCAGCTATTATCTATGAACAGTGCAGCCTTTGCAAGGATGGAGTGAAAACATCGGAGTGAATTTAACTTGATTTTGATTAACTTTAGACCTAAAATATTTCCCAAAATCTTCTTTCATATTATATATTTACTGAAAGAATTACAATGCATGCATAATGTTATATTTTTTAGACACATATTTTTTGCTTTTGCAAAACCTAGTAAAATAGTAGATATTATTTTTAAATGCATGGTGTTCTTTATTTAAGTGATATCTTCATTTATAAATAAAAGTTATTAAAATCAACTGTAAACATTATTACGCTTTCTTAGCCAGATTCGAACATTGATGATTTTATTTGCAATATTTTTATTTATTTATGATTTATTTCATCTAAAAAATTTGCATAAAATTTTGGAATTTTTAAACTTTTTTTCAGGCATTCGTAATTTAAAAAAAAAAAATCCAATTCTATCTAATAAATGATTGACCGAAAGTTCATGACTGAAGTTAAAAAAGAAAAAGAAATTGATAGGAATATTGTCTCTAAAAATATTTTCTGTTACTTTTTTATGTTTCTAAAAGAAAGTAAAGCTGCATTATAGAGAAGAAAAATTTCCTTAATTCTAATGTTTGTTGGGAAATAAGAAAAATATCTTTATGTTTGTAGTAAATTATCTTAGTACCTTAATTTTTTCCATCTAATTCATGAAGGAAAAATATAACAATGGATGTATATTTTAATGAAATTTGACCAAAAATATTCAGTCCAAATCTGATGCTTTCACTCCATCCTACATGTAGACAATAAAAGCGTTTGCTTTTATTTTAGATTACAGAATCATTTCCAATTTCAGCTGCGTTTTTCGTTTTCACAGGCCTAATCATCAAAAATAGCATGTACTTTTCAAACACACCTCATCGTGTGTATGACTTTCAAACTCGTTAGGTTGTTGCATTATTACAAAAAATACACATATTTGTACATAAAGTTCTTCATGGGAGGTCATTCAATCAACAAATGATAATGGCACACGACATTCATTGTGATTCTTGCACCCTTTTGTAAAAAAATGAAAACAAAAATGGATGTTTTTCTATAGACAGAGGCTGGGTTTCCACTTAAAAGTGGTGTTTTATTGAATATCGGTCGTACTGACTGTAGTTCTAGATGAAACTTACATATCCAGTTATGTAGACGCTAACTGAATGGTTAGAGTTCCACACGATATTTTACATCTAATGGTCCTATCACACGAGGCGTCAAAGTTGCCTCTAATTTCGGGCAACACACTCTTAACACTAGGCTTCAAAAACAGTTGCTTGAAACAAGCAGCTTTTGTAAAGAATCAATGTCGCCTCTAACAACCAATGAAAAGCGTGGAAAATTGACGTCATGTTTTGACTGACATTTCATCTCTTCATTCGCTTATATACAGCGATGAATATTAGTTCAAGAACATGTTCGAATTTCTTCATGGCAGCACTAGCACCACGAGGTGGAGGCAGAATCTTTGACTGTTGTGTTGCGACAATTTTTGTCACTTTAAATTATCCCGTGTAATAGAAACCTTAGATTTGCACTCGATTGCATACATCGCCACAGGTCAGAGCTTCATGTCTGTTTCTTGCATCGGACACCAGACTTCATCATCAGGCAAGAGTTCTCTGCCCAGAACTCCTGACCTCTCTGGTGTAATAGGACGGCGTGTCTGTTCTGTTCTATTTTTTTCGCGGTTGCTAGGCAATGTACGGCCTGTAGATGGCATCTTTTGGTGAAGGACATGGTGATGACGAATCGCACTGCAGATGGTGGTGAGAAAGGTGCCTATCAGCTGAGAAAGGCGATGAGGACACTTCCTCCTCCTCCTCAAGAGTCATGTCCTCGTCAGAAGGAGATCGCTTGTCTCCTTCGTCGCTGACGGGAGCCGGGCAGTTTCGCTCCGGATCCGATTCCGTCCGAGACTTGGATTCCTGCTGTGCTTTTTTGCTCCGTTTCCATTTCATACGTCTATTTTGGAACCAGATTTTTACCTGAAAGAAAAAAAATTAAATTTATAAACAAGAATATCTGAATTTTCTAAAATGGCATACTGCTTACATATTAGTCCAAGAGCCGGCAGCACAAAAACCTATGTTATCAAGCACAAAAAAAAAACCTTTATCTTGTGGAAGAGTATAAGTAGGGGAAGCCAATGATCCATGTCTGCTGAAAGTGAAGTGGTGCATAAGCCAAAAATTAAAACCTCCAGTGGTTGACTCGTAGGTTTATCATTGTGTTTGCTGTACAAACAAAGGTATGAAAACACGTTACAGTTGTACGGCAAACACAATGATAAACCTACGAGCCAACCACTGGCGGTATTAATTTTTGGCTTATGCACCACTTCACTTCCGGCAGACATGGATCATACTTCTACTCTCCCAAAAAAGACCATAAAATAAAGGTTTTTTCTCTTGTGCTTGATAGCATAGGTTTTTATACTGTCGGTTCTTGGACTATGATGAAATAACAGTGAGTTGTGACATTGAAAACCTCGTATAGTTAAAGGGAGCTCTCTTGCAAACTAAGACAGGAATATTATTTCACGACTAGGAGTGAAACCAGAGAGGTTCCTCTCTAGAGAGGAGTGGCGTGAGAAAGGAAAAAGCCCATCCAGAAGTGACAGATAGAATCCCCTGAGATGGATTCAGAATCATTCAGTGAACGAACTCATACAAAGAGATGACAAGCTGAACCTCTACGATGACTCTGGTTGTATGCAGTGGAGGATCTCCCACACACGGGAACGCTATCGGAGCGTCAGACCAGATATACTAATCAAAATACCATATCTAGAAAGACCAGTATCTGTACTCTTTAAACAGTTGGTCTGAACGAGAGAGTTTCTGAGAGTTGAAAACTAATTGAAGAGTTAAATTAAAAACTCAGGTTTAATAATGAGTGATTTGATTCGAGACAAGCAGGTCGATTTGGTCACTTCCAGTAAAGTGATAATTTAGAGTGGTCCTACTGACCGACTCTGAATTTTCTATAGGCCAGCCCCGACGCACAGGAGAGGGGTTGGGGGGGGGGGGGGGTCTGCTGAACTTATAAAAAAGCACAGTGCTCTCTCATTAACTTCCAAATAGTACTCGGACATCTAATGGAATAGAACTTTCACATATTTGTAATTTTATGAAATTTGGTAATATTTCCTTTGTCCCAGGAAATCTTAATTAAGAAACTACTTGAGTTATTTAAATAAATCATAGTTATTTGTTATCTAAGTAAGCTGCCATTACGCGATTCACTTGCTGCTGCTTTTTTTTTTTTTTTTTTTTTTTTTTTTTTTTAAGTCGTTACAGGTGTGATACATATGCAAAATTGGAAAACTATAAGATATAAAAAGATAATCGCGTGGTTATAATTGAAATGTTTGTATGAATTAAGGCGAATACAGCCGCTCATATTGGGAGCGAAATGAACATTTTCTTTAAACTGTCTTGCTCCAAAAGATGAAAGCATTTGTTTGTGTGAAAAGTAATGGCGGCTTGTAGTGTTTTTGTTTAGGTTATAAATCTGCAGATGGCAGCACCGTAAGTAATCGTACGTTACCCATGTTACAGAAACTACTTGTTATAGGGTTGTAAATTTTTTTTGTTTACATTTGTGCTTAATGTTTAAACTGTTCATCCTAGTAGCGCTACCTCGTATAAAATGCGTTGTTAATTTTATAACTAATCATAGAAAAAGTTTAAATGGCGACGATGATAAAAGAAAACGATCTCACAAGAAATATTTTTTTTTGAAAAGTGGTGTGATGGAGCAAAATAGCTCAGTTGTTGTTTAGTTCCATTTTAATTTATTCTACTAATTGAATGAACTCGTAAGTGTTGATTTCTACAAAGAAAAAAGATCGTCATATGCAGAATTTGCGAGGTTGGTAAGTTTTCCTTTCTTTTTATTTCTGAGTTTAATAAAGAATATTTTCGAAATTTAAAGAATTTGATAAATCCATTGAAACGTTCGTACCTTATATTAAAAGGCTGGAACAATCATTTATATTGCATAATGTAAAAGAAGACAAAAAAGTACATGCTATTTTTTCTGATATGGGACCAAAGTTTTATAATTTGTTGTGTGATTTACCATTCACAAAAGCTTTGGAATCCTTGAAATACACAAAGATTGTTGATCTTGTGTTTAAGCACTTAAGCTCCGCCCCAAATAAATTTTGTGAAAGTATTACATTTCGCAAATATTTTCAAATTGACAATGAATCCATTCAAGGTTTTTCTGCTAGATTAGGGAAAATGACGGCTTATTGTACATTTTCTGGAGATACGTTAAATGAAAATTTGGTAGAACAATTTCTGAGAGGGTTGAAATGAAAATATTCAAAATAAATTAATTACTAAAGTCATGGATTTAAATCTTGAGGAAGCTGTTTAAAAAGCTGTGGCTTTACATAATGCTGAAACTGATATTTCTGAATTGAGATACAAAAATATGAATGTTAATAAATTTTCGTGTACTAAAAATGTACAAACAAAGAAATTTCAAAATTGTTCTCAAAAACAGAATATCAACAATAACACAAGCCATGCAAATTCTGAGGTAAATAAGTATAAATTGAAATGTTATAGGTATGGTAATGCATCACATTTAATTAGTGTATGTAGATATATCAATAAAATTTGCAATGTATGTAAAAAACAAGTGCATTCAAGTAAAATTTATGAAAGTAAAATTAATAACTCTCAGAAACAAATGAATCTATTAAATGCAGTTCCTGTTTTGCCTGTGAATTATGATAAAAGTGCAACTCTTATAAAAATACTTGTTTTAATTAAAAATAAAGCAAGAACTGAAATGAAGTTAGATACCGGATTCGGGATTTATGTAGTTACCTATTAAACGTTTTCGAAGATTTTTTCCAAATTACGAAATTTTTCCGCCTGTCGTTCAGTTAAAAATTGCAACTGGTGAAATATTTAAACCTGTTGGGTATATAAAAGTGAATGTTTCTTATGAAGATAAAAATAAAAATGTAAAATTGTATTTGATAAAGGGAGATAGTTTTCCATTATTATTGGGTAGAGATTGCGTTTCTGAATTTGATATTTTTCACCAAAATTTGAAATTGTCTATGTAAACGAAATTGCACATTCTTCTGGCAAATTACGAGCGTTATTAAATGATTTTTCTGGTTTAATTACTAATAAAGTTCTGGAAAACAAGTTTGAAAACAAAATTTTATCTTGAAAAAGATGCTACACCCGTAAGCTAGGACTGTAACTTAATGCATATACGTGCAGCAGTAAGGAAGCATTACAAAGATTACAGGATGAAGGTATTATTAAACTGGTTACTAACAGCAAGTGGGCGACTCCTATAGTTCAAGTGGTTAAACCTAATAGGAAAATTTATTTATTTCACGACTTTAAAGTAACGGTAAATAGTTTTTTGAAAATTGAAAAATATCCTTTTTCGAGGATAGAAAAGATGTTGGCTACATTAGGGTGGTTTGCATTTTACAAAAATTGACTCGAACCAAGCATATCTCCAGTTACATGCAGATGAAAAATAATAAGAATTGTTAATAATTAATACTCCAAAAGGATTATTTCAATTTTTAAAATTACCTATGGGCCTTACTAGTTCTCCTGCTATTTGGCTAAGAAAAATTGAGCATATTTTAAGTGGAATTGAGGGTGTTATAATCTTTATAGATGACATTGGGGTTACTGGCGAAAAGGACGAAATACATTTAAAACGTATAAAAAAAGTATTGGAAAGATTGCGTGAATATAATATTAGGATAAACAAAGATAAATCACTCTTTATGATGAAATTACACATTGTGGGTATAAAATTGATAAATAAGGTATTCATGAAACCCAAGATAAAATCGATGCTATTTTAAACGCTCCAAGGCCAGTAAATGTCTCACAGGTTAAAGCTTTTTTTAGGCTTAGTTAAGTATTATTCTAAGTTTGCACCAAACTTTTCTACAATTGCAAATCCATTTAAAATCAATTCCTCAGAAAGAATGTTGTGTGATTTGTATGGTCTGCTCCGTGTGAACATGCGTTTAAGAGTATAAAAAAGGAGTTACATTTGAAAGTGTTCTTACTCATTTTAATCATAAATTCTCTTTAACTTTAGCAACGGACGCTTCTCCTCATGGTATCTCCTCAGTTCCTTCGCGTGTGATGCCAGATAACATTGAAAAGCCTATTCGTTTTGTGTCAAGAACTTTAACTAAATGCAGAGAAAAGGTATAGAAAAGTAGATAAAGAAGAATTTGCTATTATATTTGGTGTAAAGAAATGTTTTCAATATTTGTATGGTAATAGATTTAGTTTGTTTGCAGACATTAAACCTCTTGTGTTTGTTTTTTCTCCTACTAAGAATATTCCTGCTCTATCAACTGGTAGAATATTTACAAACATTTCAATACGATATTCGTAATAAGAAAACCATCGAACATGGAAATGTTGACGCTTTCACATCTTCCATTACGTAGTAAAGATTTACCTCCACAATTTAACTCGAGTGATGTAATTGATGAATTTGAATGTCTTCAAAATAACCAATTTTCTATTTTGCCTTTAACTTCTAAAACTGTTTCTTTAGTTACAAAATCAGATTCCTTATTACGTAAAATTTTTTTTTCACCTCATTTCTGGTTCTAAAATTCCTAAAAATTTACTTTTTGGCGGTAAACAAGAAGAATTTGCTCTTCAACATAATTGTATTTTAAAAGGATCCTTAATAGTTATCCCAGAAATTAATAGAAGTCAAATGATAAAGGATTTACACTTTGGGGATTTTGGTATTGTAAAAGTGAAGTCGTTAGCTCATAGTTTTGTATTGTGGCCAGGAATAGACCAAGATGCTGAAAATCTTGCACAAAATTTTACTATTTGTGCAAATTTGAAAAATAATTCTCCTAAGATAGATGCACATCGTTTGGAATGACCTACAGCTCCATGGCAAAGAGTTCATGTTGATTATTATTATCGTTCTGTTATGGGTAAAAAGCTTTTGCTAGTGGTTGAGGTTCATAGCAAATGTCCAGATGTTTTTATTGTTTCTAATATAACTACAGAAAATACGATTACTTGTCTTTCTTCTCTTTTTGCAGATACGGGTATCCTATATCTTTGGTATCAGATAATTCTTCTTAATTTACATCTGCAGAATTTAAAACATTCTTAAATAATCATGATGTAAAACATATGTTGAGAACTCTACCATCCAGTTACAAATGGTCAGACTGAGAACTATGTGTAAATTTTTAAACGTGGATTAAAAGCCTTAACTTCCGAATCTGGTGCTTTGCAAATCAAATTAAATAACTTCTTTTTGCAATATAAAAGATGCATTATGTTACAATAGCGGAGATTTCTGCATCTCTATTTCTAAAGTGTCAGTCATATACGAACAAAAATAGATTTTATAATTCCAAGTGTTATAAATTTTGTTCATGACAAACAAAACGCGAGAAATTCCAAGGTAAAAGAATTTAAAATTAACCAGAAAATAGATGTAAAAAATTACACTCCAGAAGCGAAGTAGAAAATTTGTCGCATTAAAGCAAGGCAGGGCAAGTTACGTTATATAATTCAAGTTGGTTCAAATATTTGGAAAAGACAAGTTGATTAAATAACTAACGTATGATCGAAGATTTCTTCAGCTAATGAAACAAATTCCGAAGAAATTTATACAAGAAATTACAGAAGTGAAAACACACTTGTTAAACTGGGTGATTCTCAACCAATACAGCCTAGTATCACAGATCCTGAACCAGCTGACTCTACTGACCCAAATACTGCAAGTTCTAAACCAGCTGACTCTCAATTGATACCTCCGATTCCAAAACCTACTGTTCTCAATAGTTTAATTGATGATGCTGTTGAATCTATAAAACTAATTCTTCTTCTTCTTCTCCACAGGTGCCTAGAAACTATAAAATGAATTGAGCTCCTACCCGTCTCAAATATTAAGTGGGGAAGAATTGTAGTGTTTTTGTTTAGGTTACAAATCCGTAAATGACAGCACCATAAGTAATTCTATGCCATCCATGTAAAAGAAACTATTTCTGATATAGTTGTAAGAAGTCTCACAATGTTTATTTACGTTTGTGTTCGTTATGTCCTGCAAATAAATGTTTAAAATCTTCATCCTACTAGTGCTACATCGTACAAAGTGTGCCGTTAATTTTACAGTTATTTATTAAAACAGTTTAGGAATTTTATTATTTTACTTTCTGAACAATTTATTTTAGGCAATATGGAAACCGTTTTAAAACATACTCTCACGTTCAGATGAAAGTTCTTGGACTATGGTACATGGATTAACTTTAACTCATGCTTTCAATTTCTCATTGTCAATGACAGAATATCTTCCTATTCAAAATTCTCATTTCCACCACAAAATTTCCAGAACCAATCTTCAACTTTGTGCATTCAATAGTTGTGTCTGGGCCAAATGCGTGGTTAATATCGCAAATTGTTCTCGCTGCTTATTGTCTACTTTGCAATAACGAAACACAAAACTATAACATTAAATAAGTAAACAAAAATCTGCTTTTCTCAATAATAGATAACAAAACGTAATATTCAATTAAAAACTTATTAGGAAACTCAGGTTGAAAAGTTCAATAACAAACATTACCATTATTTTTAGATAACCTAATATACTAATCTTTCATGATTCCTAAACATTCAATAAGTTTATGCGCGATTATTTTAAATGCAAAAAACTGTAAAGTTAGTTAAAAGCGAATCGTCCAGTAATCACGTAACAGTTATTTCAGGCCGCCAACTATGAATTATAACGATCTTCAGATGATGCTGACGATCTTGCTCAGCAAAAAAAGTAATTTTTCAATGTACAAAGTAACTTTAGTTTCTCCAGATTATATTATGAAGAAGATTCAGTTCTCTGGATATAGTTAACTGTCGTGATTCATCTTCTAACGGGAATTGATCTTCGTCATGTGTGATCTTTATTTCAAAAGAGATGTATCCACATTTAAATAAAAAAAAATATAACGCCTTCATCTAGAACGAATAGGTATTCGTTTTCTAAATTCCTAAACTAGAAATATAGATTTCCGAGTTATGCGAATAAAGTAAACAAATAGATTGAATAGACGAAATGATCGAGAGTTTCAAGTCTATAGTTTTCTAGATGATAAAACGATGCATTATATGATGAATCGTTTGAATTGCGAGAAATTATCACTTGATTTCTAGAATTAATTCATGAACTAGAATTATACTTACTAAAACTCACTCCTTGTGTTCGCAATTCTTTTCAGAGATTTTTAAATAAAGTTGACCACGATACTATAGGAAAACGCCCTTGAATTTTAATAGGGATATCTAGACGCTCTAGCAAAGGGAACTAAAATTTATAAGGATGACATAGAACTATTTTTTCTAGCGCCACAATTTATTATCTAGATGCCAGAGGTAGATTTTTTTTTTTTTTTTTTTTTTTTTTAATCAGTGCAAGGATTCCAGCATAGATTTATTTTATGGTTAACTTCTGATCTATTTAGTTTTCGTATTTGAAGAGCTAGCACATGGATAGTAGAAAGTTTTATAGTTAACGTTACTTAATAAAATTCCTAATTACATCCAGTGTGTATATTTTGAAATTATACTTCAATTTTACGTATTAGTATGCACTGCTAATTTATCTATGGAATTGTTGAATTCTTTTAACGAATAACAATTTCTAATATTCTGAGTAGATTTTTCTGGGAGATGAGGGGGAAAGGAGCTACGTAAAACTTAAGGAGAGAATTTTAAAAAACATACTTCGTTGACATCTTACGTCTACTTTCTGATGGTGAAAGCCGTATTTCGTTATTTATATCAGGTAATGAGTAATCGCGCTTATAAATAACCCCCTCCTCCTTCCATTATCTACAATAGAACCTCTTTTATCCGAAACTCTCGATTAACCGAAATCCATTTTTAAAGCTTTTTTTTTTTACTATCGCATACCTTGTGTGCAAAATCCATTTTGGAACCTTTTTTTTTTTTAACTGCCATATTTCTTGTGTGCAAGCTGTACTTTCCAAACTACGAGTACATATAAATATTTTTGATCCCCTTTCTTAGAGTTTCTTTGAATTCTACTTGATCTCCCGTAAGCTGCGGAGTGAAACGAAGAAAACGAACAAATTAGCAATTCTGAAGCTTTTTAATGTTTTGCAAAAGGTTTGGCATAGCTGGAGTAGCAGAAAGACTGTGATACTGGTGAACTAATAATATTAAAAAACTCCGTGATAGAGCTTCAAAACAAAGGCAATCGAAACTGCGACAAACAAAACATTTTTTCAAACCCTTGTGATATTGTAAAAGGTACTTAATTTCAAAATTAAAATTCAGGTAATTTATTCTTGTTTCTATTTTGCTATTGCTTTATTTTTTATTAAGCACTTGTGCGAAATAATACGAAATGTTGCATATATTTCTCCTTAATCTTAAAATTAAAGCATTCTCGATTATCCGAAAATTTCGATTTTCCGAAAGATGGTTGGTCCCAATTACTTCGGATAATCGAGGTTCTACTGTATATGATAACATGGGGTGTAGCGATCGAAGTGTTTCAGTGAAGCTTCCCCTTTAAAGCTTTATCGAACCTAATCTTTTCCAGTGGATTTTTTTGCGATTTTCTCAATTTTTTCTTGCAATTTACTTGTTTATATATTTTCATTTTTTTATGCGGAGTTCGTCTCGTGGTTCATTATCGACCCAATGAATCTTGTATCTCATTTTGAAAATTGCGGACACTTTCGATTATACGTTACATGCATTTCTAGAATTCCCTTGTCAATGGCAGTCCCCACTTCTAGAAAGGAGAAGTAAGAATCGAAGCAGGTTCTCCCATCTCTAATCAATCGACAGAACAACACCGTGGATGGAGCAGAAGGAGAGAATGAGATGATTCTTCTCTGCTGCAACTAACTGTGCGTGAATTTCCGAGACGATATATATATCCGAGATGAGAAGGACGCCACCTCATCCAATTAGAGGCACGCGCCTGGAGGGCAAGGGGGCGTCGTCATATTGAAGAAACAACAAGCACGTCTCTCCTCTGACTTGTGTTTTACCAAACTCGCAAATTTAATAAAGATGCAATCCAGTTTGTGTAAGTGGAGTTCCTATACGCACTATATAGAATAACTATCGTCTACTGCCATTTTATTTCAAATGTAACTACACAATCACAATAGAACGATGCAATCCAGGTTCTGTAAGTGAAGTTCTTGTAAGCACTTACTCCATTATGTATAGGATAACTGTCCTCTAACGCCATTCTATTTTAAATATAACTGCACAATCTAATCAGAGCAAAACTCTTCCGTTTTTATTCTAAAACCAATCATGGCTACAAGATTAAATGAAAATTCTATAATATTATTTAGATTCCGGTTAATATTAACTTTTTCATTCTTATATAGTATATATATTAATAGAACCTTCCTATTATATTTATTAACATTACCTCTATTAGATTGTTTTGATATTTGTATTATTTATATTGTTACAATATTAATGTATCTATGTAATTTTTATCCGATAATCTATTCATTTGTAAAAAACTGCTGTAACTGTAAAAACATCTATTTCATAAACATTTTATTGTACTTATTGTAATTTATACAATTTTATCGTAAAAATAGCTGTTTTTGTATTGTGTTTATATTGCGTCTGTCGTAAGAAAATTATTCTCAGACGTGAGGCTGTAACACCTATAAACCTTCCTGTAAGGAACCGAGGTAGGTGCTCTGTGCGCTGTAATCTAGGCGCGCAAGTATATTAATGGGGGAACTTAAAGACACAGCTGTAAAACAAATTCTTTTAGAATATAATGTTCTATTGGACAAGTATGACTAGTCTGTGAAATAGTTTTTCGCAGAAAATTTATTATCAGTTATGTTCATTCAATAGGCACATTTCCTAAACATAAATCGTCATTATCAGGATTAAACAAGTGAAAACGTGAAGCATATATATTTTTTAATATTTTTGTACATTTGCGAATAAATTCTGCAAGATTTGGATTATTCGATAAATTATTTACGAAAACTGTTTTGTCTAATGCATATAGGATTGTTCAAAATTTATTCAAGCTGGGTTACGTTACTAAACACGAAAAGTAAATAAAGAAACGTGTTGAAGAAACAAAAAGCCACGTGTCTCATCTGACTTATGTCTTATCGAGCTCTCAAATTTAATAAAGAAGCAATCCAGGTTCTGTAAGCGAAGTTCTTATAAGCACTGACTTCATTATGTATGTGATAACTGTCGCCTGATGCCATTCTATTTTAAATATAACTACACAATCATAGAAGAACAAAGCTCTTCCATTTTTATTTTAAAACCAAACTTGGTTAAAAGATTAGAAGAAAATTCTAGAATATTAAATTTTGCGTGTAGAATAATTTAGGGTCCGGTAAATATTTTTTCATTCTTATTTATAAAAATTAATATATCCTTCATACTTTTTTGATTAATATTATCTCTATTGGATTTGCCAGTTGGTATTATTTATATTACGAACTCTATGACAGACAGACAGAGGAGCGAGACGAATAGGGTTTCATCGGATAAATGAAACCCTAAAAAAAGAAATAATTGTAAAATTTGTTATATGAAAAGCCTAAAAATGTTCTGTTTTAAATTCTCCTGAAATTTCAAAACTAGGACTTAGTTCGTTTCAACAATCATCTATTCAATTGTAGAAGTAATACATC
The DNA here is from genome assembly GCA_963932465.1 of Maratus speciosus. NCBI lineage: Eukaryota > Metazoa > Arthropoda > Arachnida > Araneae > Salticidae > Maratus > Maratus speciosus. The sequence continues at coordinate 614,977,564 of OZ010788.1, read as the reverse complement.
TCAAAATAATTTTTTTAAAAGAAGAGAAAGGTAAGAGATAAGTGTGGTTGGTACCTGTGTTTCTGTGAGCATGAGGTTTGTGGCCACTTCGAATCTCTTCGGCCTGGAGAGGTATTTGTTCATCCGGAACTGGTTCTCCAGTTCCAGAAGCTGTTGGCTGGTGAAGGCGGTGCGAGGGCGGCGGGTCTTTCCCAGCACTTGACCGGCGCCTAACAAAAATAAAATTTTCAGTCACAACATAAGTTTTAGAATGTTATTTAATACGCATGAGTGTCATTTCATAAATCATGGAAATGTTGTTATTTCTTTTGATAAAAATGCAGAAAATTGAAATAATTATGTTGGTTTAAAGGGAAATTAAATTGATTCATGAATGATAATAGAGAGTGAATATAAGTCTGAATAAAAGTAGCACAAAATAGTTGGGCCAACGTTGCCTAATTGTTGGCAAATTGTCGGTCCACGATGGCTCATAATAGGAAATGTCCGTCTTGCTGTACTTTCAGCAAGCGAACCATCTGTCAACAAAGGCACAGCAGTGTCTTACCAGCTGTCGTCCTACCGTTCGCTGCTCAGAATCTTGCTCAGTTATGCTCCAAACTAGAGGGATCTCTGCATCTACGATTTCCCAACGGTTTCCACAAACTGCCAAAGAACCATTTGTCAACAAATTCCCAACAGTGGTCCACCCGTTCGCTGCTCAGAATCTTGCTCAGTTATGCTCCAAATTAGAGGGATCTCTGCATCTACGATTTCCCAAAGGTTTCCACAAACTGCCAAAGAACCATTTGTCAACAAATTCTCAACAGTGGTCCACCCGTTCGCTGCTCAGAATCTTGCTCAGTTATGCTCCAAATTAGAGGGATCTCTGCATCTACGATTTCCCAACGGTTTCCACAAACTGCCAAAGAACCATTTGTCAACAAATTCCCAACAGGGGTCCACCCGTTCGCTGCAAAGATACGCTCCAAATTAGAGGGATTTCTGCACCTACCATTTCCCGACCATTTGCCAACCCTACCATTTTCAAACGGTTTCCACAAGCTGTGAACAATTGACTAACAATATGTGCTACTTGGAATGATAGAAAAGACTTGTCTCGGCAGAAATTAAAAAATGGAAACCTTGATTTTATTACGTAAAAAGTGTAAGAATATACATTAGAATATGGAAAAATACTGGAATGCTACCCAAATATCTTGTAGATCCGATTGGAGAATTTATATTTAAATACGACGACCTGTTGAATTCATTGATTTACGGGTTATATCTATGTATAATGAACACCAGATATCCTGGCAGAGTACGACTCTGTGTCATTTTGATTCACCTGTTCCACACCAGGTGTAGATTATCCGTGCGTACTCCATAATGTTGAGATTGTGGAAATCATTAATTTACGGGCTATATCTATGGATAATGAACACCAGATATTGTGACAGAGCAATACAAGAGACTGTAGCATTTTGATTTATCGATACCACGTGTACATTACCCCGTGTAGATCCGATTGGAGAATTTATAATTATTTAAATACGACGACCTGTTGAATTCATTGATCTACGGGTTATATCTATGTATAATGAACACCAGATATCCTGGCAGAGTACGACTCTGTAGCACTTTGATTTACCTGTTCCACATCACGTGTACATTATCCATATATACTTCATAATGTTGAGATTGTGGAAATCACTAATTTACGGGTTATATCTATAGATAATGAGCACCCGATATCCTGGCAGAGAAATCCACGACTCTGATGAATTTTGATTTATCTGTTCCACAATACTTTTTCTATAATATCCATACGTTGAGATTGTGGAATTGAAATGACCATGGGATAATCAGTGAATATTAGTGCTTTTCAAACCATAATTTGGTAGCTACAAATTTGTAAAGAGGCGTGCATCATTTTGGATGAGTCCAAAACCATCAGACTTTCATACAGAGATTTGCACATACCACTCACAGACATTTTCAAACGAACCAGAGGTCTTATTGATTGCCATTTGAAGACACGTTCTTCCATAACGGTAGCAGCTCCTATGTCCAAATAACCTTGTTGTGATGAAGGATGTCTGTCATCATGAGGTTTTTCTTTATACGTGAATTCCATCGTCTATACCAGTGATTCCCAAACCTTTTGGGTTCATCGACCCCTACGAGTTATAGTATTTTTCTGTCGTCCACTATAACTATCGAAGAATTACATAATTTTCAATTAATAAAATAATTGATTTTATGCTGCCGTTTCAAAGCATATGTTCTTTTTAAAAGCGAAAACACAATTCTATGGTTTAAGCAGGATATATACTTGAAATATTCATTTGTTACGAATTTAAGACAGAATACTTAAAAAAAAAAAAAAAAAGAAACACTCCATATTATTAGGTAGCTTTCATTACAAAAAGCTACCTATTGCAGCAGTTCGGAGGAAAGCGATTTCAAAAAAATTTAGTATATTTTCATCGATCATGACCCCCAGACCCCGAAACCACCCTCCGTTCAAAAGTTGATATATACATATATATATATATCCATATATATATATATATATATATATATATATCCATATATATATACATATATCTGATCTTTGTCACACTGTAACTCTCGTATTTGTGAACCGATTTTGGATGAAACTCGGTATGTACATAGTACATACCAATGTCTCGACCGAGTTCGTTGGACAGCTTTATCCGCCATCTTGTATCAAAATGGCGGCCATTTAAAATTTTTTAAAAAAATTAAAATTTGAAATGTAGTACCAAAAAATTGACAATTGAAAAATATTTTTTCTTATGTATTTGACCTTGATACAAAGATTCCGGAGCAGTTTTTGTTTCGTCTATATCTTAAAAAATGGCTGAGTTATAGCACTTTGAATTTCTAGCGTGGCTGACATTTTGAAACATCCTGATTTTTGGCATGCGATAACAGGCGTATTCATAAACCGATTTGGATGAAACTCGGTGTGTACATAGTACATACCAATGTCTCGACCGAGTTCGTTGGCCAGCTTCATCCGCCATCTTGTTTCAAAATGGCGGCCATTTAAAAAAATTAAAAAAAATTAAAATTTGAAATGTGGTACCAAAAAATTGACAATTGAAAAATATTTTTTTCTTATGTGTTTGACCTTGATACAAAGATTCCGAAGCAGTTTTTGTTTTTCGTCTTTATCTTAAATGGCTGAACTATAGCACATTGAATTTCTAATGTGGGGAAATTTTGAAAAATCTGATTTTTCCCCTGCGACAGTACTCGTATATATCAACCATTTTAGATGTGAGTGACCATGTGCATAGGAATTACTAAGGTTTCGACAGAGTTCATAGATTAGCTTTGTTGCACGTATTATTATATTGTTTTAAAATGGCGGGCACTTCAAGATATTGCTGAATTTGGCGACCAAATATAAATAACTTTAAATAAAACTAGCTTTGATAACTCTGACTAATTTTGCGAAATTCTCATTCATATTCAGTATTGACAAAAATTAGTATTTAATCTTCTATAATGGAGTTCCACTAATTTGAGCTCGGTGTGTTTGAATAATATAAGCTGGCTTTTAAAAACTAAAGAATATGAAAGCTACCTCTTCCTCCCGGCACTGGCCGAAAGGACTTTTTTATCATTAAATTGTCGCGGCAAATTCAAGAACTACCATTCGACTGGGTTTTTCTTTCTGAATAGCTATGTAATTTTCTAAATAGAATGCGTCTCTATATTAAAAATTGCACTAACTTTCACTTTCGTTTAGTAACACACTCACTTTTTACACTTTGAGTTCTTTAGATGAAATCAGCCCCGGAAAGTATATAGTTTATGCATTTTTATGAAATTTTCATAGAAGAAATAAAAAATTGAGAATGTTAATGTAAATCTACGACAAACTTTAATTTATACCTTCTCAAAAATCATCCGATTGAAATATTTCTTTTTTAATGAGATGCATTCAATGGATCCAAACATAATTTAATCATTTTTTGATTAAAAAACATATTTTTAACTATAAAAATTATAAATGAGTTCATATTCACAAATTGTAACCTGCATTAACTTTTACATCGTCAAAAACAAGACTACGTCAATTTCCATCAAATATGACATTTCTTAAAAATAGCAAATAAAGCCTTTGTGCAACAATATTAAAAAGCAGAAAAACCAACGTTTAAAATGCACAAATAATATATGAAAAGCAGCAGACAGCTGTTTCGAATCTACTAGCGAGATTCTTCTTCAGTGCAAAAGGAACAGCGTGCTAGAAAAAGCAAGGCTGAGCAAAATCATAGACAGAGATGCGCTGGCTTTTATACCCTATGCGGGTGGCGAAGGCGCCGAAACAACCAATGAGAGAGAAGCAGTGGAAACGACTGGGTGGACAAGTAGCGACATCTACCGGAGAAGAAGAGAAAAGAAACCAAAAAAGGGGAATTAAATTAACGCTTTCCAAATACTTGGAAAATCTGGAGTAGTAGATAAGTCATTGACTAAAGAGTGAGAATTTTTAATGATATGGTAAGCTTCCCAAAAATCAAGATCAAGGTTAGAAGAACATTTTTGGATAATGATGGCTGAGGAAAAATCGAACCTATGTTGAGAAGACCAAGAATGTTGAGCAATAGAAGAACGTTTGAGCTCCTGATTTTTAACATAACCTTCATGCTCTTTTAAACGAAATCTAAGAGCACGTTTACTCTGACCAATATAAGAAAGACCACACTGACAAGAGATCTGGTAAATGCCCCAATTATCTAGGCGATCAACGGGGTGTTTGAGATTTGAAAAAGGGATTTTATTAACAGGAGAAAAAATAACTTTAAAATCAAACCTTCTTAGGATTTTAGCAACTTGCTGACTGATTTTAGGAAAAAATGGTAATACAACTGAAGTATTAGAGTTGGAATTAGAATGCTTTTCAGAATGGTCGGATTTCGTCAATTTCTTATAAATAGAATCGATAATATTAGAGGAATAACCACGATCGACAGCAATAGCTTTGAGGTAATTAAGTTCAGCACTAAGTAACTGAGGAGTGGAACAAATATTAGTAGCCCGAAAAACAAAAGTATTGAAAGCAGCGAATTTCTGGTTAGGGGGGTGAGAAGAATACCTGTGAGGTGGGAGATTAACAGCAAAAGGTTTACGAAAGACGGTAGTCTGAAAGCCATTTTCACAACGAATAACAAGGACATCCAGGAAAGAAAGACAGTTATTGGTCTCAATTTCTGAGGTAAATTGAATGCAGGGATCAATGGAATTCATAATAGAGAGAATATGATTAATATCCGAATTCATTTCAATCAGGACATAAACATCATCAACATAACGAACATAGAACGGAAATTTTAAGATTTCAAAAAGCTTGACCTCAAAATAGTGCATATAAATATCGCATAAAATTGGACTAAGAGGATTGCCCATAGCCAAACCGTCAATCATACGGAAGAAATTACCATTGAAAACAAAAGTATTATGCGACAAGCAAGCGCGAGTGAGAAGTATAAGTTCCTCGATTTCAAAATAAGAGAAATGGAATTCACAAAGCCTTTTCTTGAGGCAATCTAAAGCCCCCTCAACCGGAACGTTTGTAAATAATGATTTAAAATCAAAAGAAACCATCATGTGACCCTGCGGCTTAAAATTATGAAGTTTTTTAACAAAATCAAAAGAATTCTTAACAGTGAAACAGTTACTGCTCAAAAGTGGGGAAAAAACAGAAACTAAATATTTGGCAAGCTTATAAGAAGCTGTACCGATACTAGAGACAATAGGTCTAAAAGGAATGTCAGGTTTATGGACCTTAGGTAAGGCATAAAACCTGGCACAATGCGCAATAGACGGAATAAGGAACTTCTTAAAGTTAGCAGGAATAATGGAAGAAGACTTAATGGCAGACTTAATAGAGTTAATTTCACTAGTGGAAGGGTCTTTGCGGATATCCACATACGGACCATCATTAATTAATTTATGGGTTTTTTCCAAATACGTAGATTTGTCGAGAAGAACAATCTGACCACCTTTGTCGGCCTTAGTAATAATTAAGTTTGGATCAGAACGCAAATTTTTCAGACATTGTTTAACAGGATGTTTAAGATTGGGTTTATAAACATTAGAATTGAAATCAACAGTATTGGCAATGAGATGCCTAATAGACTCTTTTTGAGAAGAAGATAGAGCGCTATGCTTAAAGGCTCTTTCAATAGGAGCAATAAGATTAGGTAAAGAAGGAATAGCAGAGACAGAAAAATTGTTATTCAATTTGAGAGCATCGAGCTGATTGTTACTTAATGGAACACTAGAAAGATTGACAACAGCATTTTGGTTAACAAGAGGCAAATTACTGCAGTTATTAGCGACAGAACTTCCACAAAGCGCATTAAATTTCTTCTTTAAAACCGAACAATGAACAGAAGAAGCTGTGAGAACTCTGCTCCATGACCTTCTGTCAATGGACTGAAAATCAGGAGTAGAATTAGCGAGGCTGATATGTAAAGAATATAGCTCGCGCTCTATATGAGCAATTTTGTGGCGAGTCTCTTGAATCAAAGCTCTTAAAAGAGCTAATTTAGAACGAAATAAGACCTTCTCAATCCTATTTGAAGAAAATAAATTACAACGAATGGAAATGAATTTAGGAATAACCTTCTTACGCCTACAATCAAGTAGGAAATGTAAGTGTTCCAAAAACCTGTAATTTTTTAATCGTAAATTACAAAACCTATTGATTATGAAGCAATGGCGCATGAAGAAGCTTAATTTTTTCGCAATTTCAAGGATGTTGCGTCCAGTTTTATGAGTTCCAACTGTTATTACATACTGAAAATGTGTTAGGTCTTTAGCATTTGCTCTGCACACAATGAAAATAACTACCTCCATTTATTTCTCTTGCTTTTTATACACAACATTTATGTCAGTCTTTCGTGAATTAGCTGTCCTATTTGCATAATGTAACCTTTTTCAGATATTTAGTCATTGTAGAAAGCACCTATGGAAAGCTAGAATTCTTCAAAGATTTACAAGAGAACCCACTATGTTTCATTTGATGACATTCTTCGAAATATTCACCTGCAGATGTTCCAAAACGTTTGTACCAACCTCGGGAAAAGCGCTAAATACTGTCAGTTGTATGTGAGTGATGGTGTTTGTAACGAATAATTCATCCATATACTTTTTAAACATTGTTCGATACTAACCAGTAAGACATGTGTAAAAGATAGCCGACATTCATTACATCAAATACTCGAAACTTAGCGTTTAACAATTCTATATGGAAAAGCATTATCAGCCGGCATTTCATTTAGCTATACTTCTCACCAATATACAGGGTGTTTCACAAAGGACCCCTAACTTTAAAAATCAATAACTCGGAAACGGTGATAGATGGAAACATGAAACCAGTGGTATGTTCAATAAAAAAATCGTAAGAATAATACATAAATTTCAAAATTTAGTTCAAAATAGCCCCAATAGATGGCGCTGAGAACGTTACGAATCCTTGGGCACATTCAAGATGAACGCGCGCCGCGTGTGCGAGCTCAGGAGACAGGAACATGGAGTGGATCTTTATCGTAGATGGAATGAATGTTCAGTACATTCAGGAAAGGATTTTGGATTTGATTAATTATAGTGCTAATTATAAAGATAATCTGTTGCAAATGAAAGGTCAGCTAGATAGCTGAATGGACAGAGCATTGAACTCGAGACTAGGGGTGATGGGTTCGAATCCTCCGCGCCCCAAATTGTGTTTATAATTTTTTCAATTTATTGGTTGCTTTATATTTTTCACAATAAATAAGATATTTTTGATAAAGATAAATTTTTATGTTAATAATACAGAAGCACATGTGAATTTTTATCGAGACTAGGACTCAGATCATATTTTACGGTGTTAAAATCAACATGGAAAACATTATAAAAATAAAATGTAATAGATGTACATTATTTTAACTAAAAATATCTGAACACATATTTTCTAGAAGAGATAAAATATATGGGGTTTGTCGTCTAGTTTTGTAGTGAATAAAGTATGATTAGAATGTTTATAAATTTTCTACTGAAAGTATAAGTAAGTACTACAATAAAGACCCACTCCATGTTCCTGTCTCCTGAGCTCGCGCGTGTGGCGCGCGTTCATCTTGAATGCGCCCAAGGATTTCTCAGCGCCATCTATCGGTGCTATTTTGAACTAAATTTTGAGATTTATGTATAAGATTCTTACGATTTTTTTTTTATTAAACATACCACTGGTTTCATGTTTCCATCGATCACCGTTTCCGAGTTATTGATATTTAAAGTTAGGGGTCCTTTGTGAAACACCCTGTATATTTCGCCAAAAAGAACTACTGATTTGATGCATGAACATTGAAGAGCCTTACTGACATTTATCTGAAATTTTCTTTAGCGAATAGGCTTTTCCGCACGTCACTACAGGGTAACCAATGCATATGAGGTTTACAAACGTATACATTTCATTTTTCGTGCTCTCACCATGATGTTCACGATCTATAGCAGTACTACCATGACTTATGAAATGAACTAAATGACAAGATACTAAATAATAATGTTATAAATTGACAAGGTACTGCTTGTTTTCTGATAGCACAACCTTCCACGCTATTGCGCATGCGTCAGGTCTGCTTTGATTTTATCAAAATAGGGGTGAGCTGCGTTTGTTTAGCTGCATTTTTTAAGAATGCCCTTTTGTGGAAATATATCGATTTATATAAAAACGTTTTTGTAGTTAATACTTATAAAAAACGAAAACGCTTAAAAATTAAAAAAAATTATACAACATTTTTGCTTTTCACAAAACAAATTTAATTTTTTTTGAAACTGATCGTTTCTTTTAAAAAAAGGAAGCAATTTATTCAAAGACGGGATTGTTTTCTCCTTGACATAAAAATCGTGTACAGTTTGTCAATAACGCTGCGATCGAATTTATCTATACACGTTTTTTCAAAAACATTCTTTTTAACTCTTTTTTTAGGTAAATAAAAAACAGGATTACGCTCATCTCCTGCTTCTCGTCGAATCTTTTTAATAGTATTAATTTAAATCTAGCCAATTTGACTGGCTGAGCAATTAATTCTCCTTTTTCTGCTTCTAGATCACAAAATTGAATGACATTATATATAATTTTCTTACTACCACTCCTTTATTTACGCTGGAACTAGTCATTTGAACACTAAATATAAGAAGTTTTAATTTGAATTAAAACGAGATTTTAATAGAATTTTAAACTTTGTTCTGTAGGAAAAAATAACAAACAAGTAAGCACCAATCTTAGTAATAATGAAGATGAGAATGCCGAAGTAGAATTTCGGAAAATGCTCCTCTCAGCATAACACCCCTTTGAATAGTAGAATCGTCCCAGAGTGCTAGTTTCGAAAAGGAACAGTACCTCAAAATTATTAGTATATAAATATTTAAGGATGACAATAGGCATCAAGGCAAATATTTTTTGAGTAGGAAACTGGTGTCACAATCCACCTGTTGTGTCAAAAATACAAAGCATCTCTACAAATCAAGCCCTCGATTCCGTTCATAACCTCAGTAATAATTATTTTAGATATTAAGATATTTTAGGAACATTTTGGGTACTTGTCTGTCATGGGGAGAGAGAGACGAGATAGAGAAAATAAACTTGGCAAGAGAAGGAAATTTTTCATGCATATTTTCTGGCAACCTATTCACTGCTTCATACACACAAGCAATCGTTTTCAATATTTATTCATTTTATTTAATATAAATAAGCCATTTATCTATTTTTATGTACAAACGGAAGCCATTTGGATCTAAAAAACTAAAATATATATGCATATAAATAAATATAATACCTCAAAAAGACAACTAACAAGTTCTTTTAACAAAATCTGATAAAACTCTAAAAGTTTTAAGATGACATCATACTTTTAATTTATGTATACAATACCTAATATATAGTTTAAAAGAAAACATTTTCGAACAATAAAGCGACGGAAACTCGAAATTTAGAGATAGAAAATAATAATCCACATATTTGTCACATGAAAAATTACAAAACATCATGTTTACATATTTACAAAATGTCCCTTAAAATAAATCCACCAACTTCATTATCTAAATATAACACTATAATTGTTACTACATTTACTCTACGAAAAAAATAAGTCTAACATCAAATATAACAATGGTATAGGATCCTATAAATAAGATATTAACTGAACTTGAACGTAGATGTTATAAAATATGCATTTTGAATTTACAAATGGTAGAGAAATTACTGCATTGATACTTGAAACAACAATAATTGTAAAAATATAAATAAACTAGAAAGGTAGCCCGTCAAAAATGACGGAAAATGAGATATCGAGATATATACAGTTTTCTCTATTTCGCCAAGGCCCCCTATACTGAAAAAGTACCGCGAATTTAATTTCTGTATTCGGCTATATAAATATAAAGCACATTAAAATTGGACAGTAAGGGTCTTAGATAGTACCGCGCTTTCTAGTGGCAGTTATTTTATTAGTAGTATCGTATTGAAGATGTAAAGATGTACATTTTCGTATATTACACTTTAAATTCTGACCCATAGATTTTGAAAGAAACCTTAAATGCACGGAGTTTAAATTAAATTTCGGTGAGCTCGATTATGAAAAATTAGCGGGTTTCAATGGAAATTTCGCTAAATTAGCCAGCTATCGTCAAGTTGACGTCATATATGGAAACTTAGTTTTGTCACCAAATTTGGCGATATCTTGCCAAATTGGTCAAAATTTGGCTCTCTTGTGGTAAACTATTGTGGTTGCTATTAGTACTTTTCAGCAATTACTCATTGTTGAAGCTCATGTCGATTTCTCCATAGAGACTTGGATTTTATATAAATAGATGCGCAGTAAAATGCTCAAGGCAGCTAGATTGATTATGTATTTTTAGCACAAGCTAATCAAATAGATATTTATGAGCCTAAATGGACTAAAAAAAAGTAAAGTATCATATGCAAAATTCAATGAAAATAATCAAAAATTTGTTTAAAAAATGTCCATTCCATACCAATTCGCGCAAAGCATAGCAGATTATAGAATGGTAAATAAATATGAAAATCAAACTAACAAGTTCTTTATTTTTAAACAAGTATAAAATTCAGCAGGTTTCTTTTCATAGCTGTTTATATCATTTGCCAATAAATCTCACTTTCTTATGCCTAAATTGCCCCAATATGCTTTAAAAAGCGCCAAGCCCCCCCCCCCCCCATAAAGAAAAAGTACCGGAATTTTCATCAGTTTTTTATATAAAATGTGATGACATCATGGATAGAGTTAGAAATGCGCAGCAATTTGCTGAGTGTTGTTTTGAACGTGAATGGTAACTTTTATGGAATAACTTCTAAAAAAGATTGCAATAATAAAATAAAGTAAACAAGTCAATCAAATAAAGTGTCAAATTTTCTGCTATTATAATTACAAGGAGTTCCAATCCGGGATTATCGGGTACAGACTATAGGTGAAAAACATATATTTTGTTAATATATCTATTATTTACGCCGTATTATTTTATAAATAAAGCATCATACGACAGTATTTACTCTTATTATATAAACTATAAAAGTATGAAAAATATAAAGACAAACTTAAAGAACACTTTTCAAATGTGTATATTGTGTGTATTTCAAATATTTTCTTGTGGAATACGGGATTTATAAATCTAATATTGATGAATTGATTTATAACAATTTTGAATCTACATCAAACGACTTTAAAAATAAGAAATAAAGAGGACTTATTTAACCTATTTTCCATGAATTTCTGATGGTAAGACAAATGACTAGCACTTACAAAATTTAAAATAATCCTTGATAAGCACAAACTGTATTTATTATGAATTAGATGACAACTATGAATAACTAACAATAAAGATTAAGTTGTTTTGCTATAGATTTGATTGTATATATACCAATAAAAATATAACTACAGTGAAACCTCCCTATGCGACCACCTCCCTGAACGACCATTTTTACATGGAACAAAATTTATTCCCATAGGCTCAATGCTAATTTTACCTCCATTCAGAGACCATCCCAGTAGAACTCCCTCCATGAGTGACCTTTGGGGAAAATAAAACAAATTCCGTTTTTTACTGGTCGCTTGAAGAATGTTGTAGTAGAAAAATAATTCCGGAGAGCGTATTATTCATCAAACTTCTAAACTAAGTTTAGATTTTATTTATTTTATTCCGATAACTTTTAAATGTTTAAACACCTTTCTGCTTTTTTAGGCAACGAATTTAACTCTGATGACAAATTAAGAATGTCGGCCAATAAAATCCCCTGCCCTATTCTGTCAGGAAACTCTCAAAGAAATAGATAAATTAATGAAATCGTCATTATTTGTCCCCCTCAAAAAAAAAAAAAAAAATTGCATTTATTTACTGAACTTTGAAAGTACTCGGTAACAAAAGTTATAAAAGATAAAACGGTAAAATCAAAGCAAATGTATTCATTTTTTAAATTCTGCAGTAATTAATTTATCTAATTAACATTTGTTCTTATACTTAAATTTTCATATTTTTCCCTAATGTGAAAAATAAATTTTAGTAACATAATTGTTACCTTTTTTCAAAAGTTAAAATCTATATTTAAACTCGACCTCCATTAAGAGACCACCTCTCCGAGCGACCCATTTTTATTGGAACGGAACGTGGTCACTTTAGGGAGGTTTTACTGTATCTGATATATAAACTATATTATGGTTGTGGTTTATATCTGTATATTTTATTTATAAAATAAATATTAAATGTTTGCAACTGCGTATGATTGTTCGCAAATGTAATTTTCAAGATTTATTACGTAACTGCTAATTTACGTAAGTCGGGGGATGCCTGTAATCGCTTTTAGCAATTATGTATTCAGATAAAATTTGAAATTTATTAAAAGCGATATTTTCGTATCGGTCTCGTTCCAGGAATTAACAGTCTAAGAAATCGCTGAAGATCGTTAGCCTTTTTTATTCTGATATTTTCAGTGGATTTAGCTTGGTTCGATTATATGTCTTAATCTTGTGTTTTATTTATATTTTATTCTTTTATTTTTAGATTGATAAAGTTTTAATTTCTTTATGGAATATAAGCCGTAAAAAAATACTGAACTATTTTATTTATTTTAATTTGAGTGCAAACTTTTTATTTTTTGTGATTTTCTGTCTGCAAGTGACAGAAATGGATTTTGTAAAAAATCATGCGTGAAAATTTTTAGAAAAATAATAAAAATTGAGGAAATTGCAATATGGTTTTGAAACAAATTGCGATATAGTTTTGAAACAAATTGCGATTTAGTTTTCAAACAAATTATATTTGAAAGTACTTTTTCTTTTCTCTATTTGCCGGTGTAAAAATTAAAAATGTGCCATTATTAGAAATTTAAAAAAATTGCAAAAAAAGTTGATAAAAGTGAAATTTAATCGTCTGCTGTTTCTACCGTCAAAATGATGTCAATGTTACGCACAGATACATTTCTTTTTTATAATATAGATAAATATTCCACTGAAAAAAAAATCAACATTTTTAACAAATTGTTGCTTTTGAAAATGAAGTAAGTCCACGCGCGCCTATCAAAACCATGATTTATTTTTTCAGCTAACACGGATAACCATTATTTCTGTTAAATTTGCGCTAAATAAGCCCCTCCCCCCCCCCCCCAAAAAAAGTCTACTGTATGCTTACGCTTATGAATACTTTTAACCCTTTATCTACTGACGGTACTTAAGTACCATTAAAATAACTTGTTATAAAGTTCATTTAATACATCGATTAGTATAGTAATACGGCTTAGAATGATAGATGCATTACTTTATCTTGTTCCAAAGGCATTATTCGCTGCACAAAACAAAAATATTTTTAAAAGGATGATTTCTTTTGCCTTTGCATCTTTCTTGGCATTAGGAGACGGGGATTTTTCAATTCGGAAATGTTTCTATATTTCTCTTGTAAGAACATTATATTTGTACATTTTCTAATTCTGCAAAATACTAAGAAAAATATTAACATAAAAGATTTGAGTGGGGTTATAAATAGTGCACAAAATCCCTATAAATTCAAATTTAATTAATTCTTCTAAATCTTTCTAAAATTTATTAAAGGATTACGTAAATGTTCTAATGTAATTTCAAAAACACGAAAAATGTTTTAGAAGATAAAATTTTGATGAATTCATAATTCAGTACATAAAGGGTTAAACCCATTCAAATGCAAATCATTCGATATGTAGTACAATAACATAAACTAGACTTGCCACACTTTCAAAATCAACCGTAAAAATTATAAAATAGCTTACTGTAATCGACAATGCATTTAAAAATGTGTTATAAACAATATTAACTGGTTTAAAACATTTACAATTTATATAGAGAACTCTGTGAAATCGACGCAAATGCATGCCAAAAAAATCTCCTAGATTTAAAAAGTATACAACATTCTATTGCAATACAAGATTTAAAAAAAAAAAAATCCCCAACTAAGAATACATTAGATAATTTTTTTTTTTCACTTTAAAGCAAAAGCCCCTAAAATAGGCTCATTAAAAAAAATAAATTTCTCTGAAACTAATCGCACGAATTTCATGAAAATTTGTATTTGAGCTAATTGAAGGCCGTAGAATTTATTTATGGTGTCAAACTTGGGTATTGCTATTGAAAAAAATAAAAAAGTTTGGGTTTTGTTTTGATATGTAGATGGCCCCCTAAGCAAATTTATTATACGTCATTTAAAAGTAGACTTTATTTGAAATCGTTTGGTAACAGTAACTTTCTTCTACAATAATTTGTTGCAGAATTAGTAGGGATGTTTTTTATTTTTTATTTTTTTTTTACACGACTGTACGTTGACTAACATAATGAGTTTGGTTAACTGCTTATATTGATCGTACTTTGACTAATAGACTGCCGTTCCACTAACTTGAAACATTTTTTAAACAGGCTTACATGACATTCATTCGTAAAAAATATAAAATACCCTACTGTAATCGACAATACCTTTAAAAAAGCGTTATGAAAAATATTATCTGGTTTAGAACGTGTACTATTTATAAAGAGAAAACTGTGAAATCGAATTAAATATATGGCAAAAAAAATTTTCTAGATTTAAAAGTATACATTATTCTATTGCAATACAAGATAAAACAATCCCCACTGATAATGCGTTACATAATTTTTTTTTTTTTTTTTTCAATTCAAAGGAAAAACTATTAAGTTTAAAGAGGTACTCTTATTGAATAGAAAATTTTAAGAGTCCGTTTATGCAATAATAATAATAATAATAATAATAATAATAATAATAATAATAATAATAATAATAATAATAGAACGGGTTTCATGTCTATCAGCCCAAAGACGATATTAAATTCTGTTTATTTCATGCGGTAATGTAAAAGTAAATTAATAAATGAATAAATAATAGAGAACATACTGTAGTCTAGCTCAGTCTCGTTGAAAAGCTGTGAAGACCCAAGATGTCGGAAGAATAGGGTAGATGGATCTATGGATTTATAGAAATTAATTAAAAGTAATCGAAATATTATTATATAGCTATTCATTTTCTTTAATATCAATCTTTATAAATAAATAGTTCATAGAATGTATGATATCATTCACGTACAGTGTAAATTCATCAAATATTATTATTATTATTATTATTATTACAGATATACACTGAAAAAAATGTTTGATAGTACATATTGATTTTTTCGGACATTTTTAAGTTTTAAGTTTCTTGAAAAAGAGTTGAATCTACTATTTGTTCTGTTATATTTTTGTTTATGATAAATATTATTATCTTATGTAAATCTTTGTTATCTTAAATCTTTTTATATTATAAAAATCTTTGCTACAAAATACACAATATGAACTTTAAAAAGCTTATCGTTTTACTTAAAAGCGGACAAAGATAATAATAATACTAGTATATAATCCCCGTCAAAAATGACGGAAAGTAAATGATAAATCTTCAAAACAATAGTTAAAAAAATATTTTTCTGACTTTAAAAAAAAAAAGAAAAAAAAAAGATGCCTTATGCATTTTGTTAATCAAAAAGTATTATCCTTTGATTTTTTTATGATTAGAGCAAAGAAATTATGTAACCTACAATTTATTAACCAGCGCTTAAACGCGCCATTTCCAGCTACACATTCTATGACGAAAATGCTTGTTTAGGTTCCCCCTACATTAAAAATTTGTTGTTTAGCTTGACTTTTTTTTTTTTTTTTTGCTTAAAACTATGTTAAAATTCATAATTTTATCTGCAAGATAATTAAAATATGTTGTACCGATAAGAAATATTCATTTTATTTGCAATGTCTTCAAATCTGATAAAATGCATTGTAAAAAAAAAGTACGATTACAACAGACGCCAAAAGAATTAGCAAGAAACATAAGCTCCTAATTTATTGGGAATTAAAACGGCCTACAGAGACGCTGCTCACAGTCTTCGGTACAGAAAAAAATTGTCCCTTTAATTTCAATTTAAATAATGCTAAAGTGCCATTGAAATAATTCTTTATTGTAAATGCATTTGAAAGTTTTAGGTATTCAAATTCGGATAATTTTTACTCTGTCATATAAGACAGAAAACAAATGTCACAGGAAATCTGAAATTGTGCAAAAGAATAATCATTCTGAATAAATTAAAAATACATGTAATGCAGTGTGCCTAGAGCGAAAGTAATATCTTTTCTCCACCAGATGGCGATAGTTATCCGTTATTTTTAATTTAGAACTTGTTGTTGTTGATTTGGCCCTTAAATTTAAAACTTAATTGGATAGTTTTTGAAGGTTTTAAACAAAGTTAAAATATTTAAAGATTTTAATACACTTTTACAAATATTTAATGACCAGCATCGGCGTTAATCTGTATTCTTTTTTATAGAAGCGTTCAAAGAATCATTCATTTGTTTGTAGATTTGCTGGAATTTGAATCTGAATGGCAACAATATCGTTTGTTGAGATCTGATTTCTATGTTTATAATAGCTTAATTTTAATTTAGAAATTAATACATTATAAATGGATATGATACACAGAGTTGCCAAGTCACCGGCTTTTTGCACACCACTATTATCTTAGAGAAAATGTTGTTCTTTTAAATCCCCAAATTTTCCATTTAAATAAAAGAACATTTTCTGTATTAAAATACTGGTATCCAAAAAGCCGGAGACTTGGTAGCTCTGCATACACATGTTTTATGTGAAAATATGCGGAACAGACATAATTTCAAGTAGAAAAAAATTATCATTTTACTGTCATATGTTAGGATATGTTTTTCATTAAGCCTAACATGGCGTTTAGCTACGGTTGATTCGCAGACCAGAATGGTTCGCACCGGCACGGTTACCAACAGTTTCCTGCACTCAGATTTTATTGTAAGTAGATAGATTTTACAAGTTTAAAATATACATTTTATTTAAATTTTCTAGTACTTTTGGACTGCAATCCCTCGGCCATCGTCACATAATATTTTTATTAATTGCTGTATTTGTAGATTTATTTATTTAAAAATTTTTGTTATCTTAATCTTTTTTAATGAAAAGGAATTTCTTATTTAAGAACTATCAAGAAGATTTTTAATGATGTGGTGGGGAGTATTAATATACACCTCCTAGTTTTGCTCTCTTTTTTCGAAATGAAAATATTAAAAAAAAAGCTTTATTTTCATTTATTTTTATTTTCTTACAGTTGTTTTTTGGTTATATTTAATTGTTACTGTGTTGGATAAATTTTTGATGTGAGGAATTGACAAAACTTAAATAAAAATTTCAAGTTGTGCATGGTAAATTTAGTATTTCCCATAATATTATCTTGATGATATGATTATGTATATCAATATTTTTTTATTTATATGTACGGATAAATGGAAAAATAATTAGATGATAAATAAATTTAGTATTTCATATTATATAGTGACCCGCGCGCAGGATTTTAGAAAGGAGGGGATTAAATATGAAGCAATTTTTAAGTTAACCCTTCACTGCACGATTTTTTCTATTTTTATGAAAAAAAATTATTTGAAATCTATATATCGGTCTAATAATGAGAAAAATAGTAAAAAAAATTACATTTCAAATTTTCAACTAAAATTTGATATTTTACGGCGTGTACAATATATATACAATTAGGGTTTTAAAATATTCTATTACTATATTTTACAACTAAATGAGCTTAAATTAATTCATTTTATCTGCTTAACACTCTGCAACTTTTTTCATATTAATATTTTTAAGTATTCAGTAAAAATGATGAAATTAAATTTTACCTTAATAGCTTGATCGACTTTTTTTTTTTTTTTTTTTTTTTTTGTCAAATACAGCCATCTGACATGGACAAAATAAGTGTTATCTCATTCTTTGGACTGTTCTTGATCAGGGATAGCGATCATATAGGCCAAATTCATGGCACATAATAAGATTTACTGTGTTTTTAGGTATGTGCAAGATGTGACACGTGGTGCAGTGAAGGGTTATGATTTATATGTAAAACGAAATATCAGCTTTAATTACACACTGATTTACGCTAATGACGTATCGACTTTCATTAAGTAAGGAGGGAAGGCGTATCGAGGCCAAAAGTCTTTGACACATTTTAAAATTCAATGGAAAAAAGGGGCGGGGAATTGAAACAAAAAAATGCGGTTTGGACGAAAATGTTTCTCATGATTAAAAAGTTATTTTTAAACACATAAACAATTTTAGTTCAAAAAATATCCATAGAGGGCGCTATGCCTTCAAATCTTAAAAACAAATCACCAAAAACTAAGGTTAAGAAGCTACAAAATATTATTTTAATATAGCAAATTGAAACAAGGCACAATTCCCAATCAAATGGTTATTTTCGCTTTTTTTTTTTTTCTCTGAAAATTCTGCGATTAAAATCTGTTCTCTCTTTTGTCTAGGTGACTGTAGAATGTAATAATTTATTTGTATGTAGAATAAAATTGAGTACCATTTGGATGTTAGACTATAGAGAGCGCACACATTGAAATATTGTAGCCTATTACTATTGCCTTCAAGCCAGGGCTTAATTTCTAACAAAAGAAGTACCAGAGCCCTGATATTCTGCGGTACTAAAACCGTAGCGCCCTCCCCCCCCCCCCCCCTTCCGCCATCTCTCCAATCCGAATATTTAAATTTCATACATTATTTGCAAAATTTAAAGTACCCTCTTTTTTTGCGAAATAAAAATTTTACATATATCTACCTACATATAATTAACTGTCAACTATTTCATTTTTAGTTTATCCCTCTTTCCGTATAGAAACCTTTGCCTCATTTTAGGATAATTAATCGGAGAATTCTGCAATTAAATAAGGTAAGAATTATGATTCAGAAATGGTGTTAACACAAAAAAGGAATTGATTGCAGCTATGCACACCTAGATTCATCTATATATAATGAATGAACAACTAGCAAAAACATTTATGAGAAAATTTTTTAGAAAATCTCATGCGTCGTTTCATCTCCATGTCCTAAGTGTGCAACACACTACGTCACATATAAGTGTTTTGAAAGAAAAGAATGCAGAAACTTTTTGATGGGAAGGAAAGGAAAGGGCAATTTAGGCTTAAGTTTTTCGGAATCGCTGTTGCACTGAGCTCCTGAGCCCAGTTTTTATGAGCTCCGGTGAATTCCGACCAATATTTAAATATTTATTAAAAACAGAGAGGTACCGGAGCTGAGCTCCGGTGGGCTCCGGCGCAAATTAAGCCCTACTTCAAGCAAAAGTTGCATATTTTATCTCTATTAATCTATTTACTCCGAGGGTGTTTTATGCTTTTTCCCAACTTTGAAGGTATGAAGATATAGAAGATATATATATAAAAACATATACATATTTGAAGATATAGCGCCATCTATCGAAAATTTTATGAACTATTTTTGTTTAAACTTTCAATCATGAAAAGCATTTTTGTCCAAACACTCTTACGCCAATTACTCAATTTTTTATTGAATTTCGAAATGTGTCAAGGTTTTTTGGCCCACTATGTATATTGATGTACACTTACTGAATCTTAATTTAGTCTTATTTATCTATCCATCTATCTTATTTATTTTATTTATTCATGTATCTTAACGCATTTATATTATCAAACTATTTATAACGTAAGACCTATTATTAAGAGCAAAAAGATAAACTACAGTTCATGTATAAACTTGTTCTCAAGTATATACTAACTCAAATTATAATATGTTTGTTCAATAAGTGGAACTAATATACGGAAATGACAATTCGTCTTTGTTTGACATTTTGCTTCCATAAATAGAGAAGTAATTTTATGATCATTAGCCTCATGAAACGATAAATTTCAGTGAGGTTCAAAATGTTTCAGATGTTCAAAATTCTATTAAAGAACGAAAAATTAACAATTAAAAAAAGGTTGAAAGGGGTTACCTCAAAACCACTCCCTCATACACGACCTTGATATTAATATTATTTTTTAAAAGGTTAAAAAATATCTAAACAATAAAATTAACAAATACAGTATTTCACACATGCTTGGTGATATATTGAATATCAATATTGATCAAGATTCTTTTAGTCATGAAAAGAAATGTGAAAAAAATATCTTTAAATAACAACTGAACAAATTTAATATTTCACAGACTATGTACATGATGTCCATAATTAAACGACCCTACTTTAAAGCCGTCTACAGACGTAGCTATAGTTCATAAAGTTCTGAAATTTTGTGCGAGGCATAAAAAAAAAAATGGAAATTTGTTTAAGAAAAAAAAAAAAGGTCGGAAATTCGCCACCAGAGGGCGGTTTTTTAAGGAATTACACATTTAGCATACATTTACGATACTTTAGAAATTTTATTTGTTAAATTTGCCTGATTTGAAAGACAACATTTCCCAGAACACACTGCGGCCAACTGTGGAGCTTGCTATCTTACACTCTAGATGATATCTGAAAATGATGAGAGTCATGCAGAACATGTTTGGTTGTAATAAAATTTGCAAACTATCGTAAATGTATGCTAAATGTGCAATTCGTTAAAAAACGCCCTCTGGCGGCGAAATTTTGAAGAAAAAAAATTTCGCTCAAATAAATTCCCGTACCCTTATTATGTCCTCCACAAAATTTTGCAACATTCTGAATAACAGTTTTGTCTGTAGACAACTTTAAAATAGGGTCGATTAATTATGGACACCCTGTATTTGGTGATACAATGTATTTTAATATTTTCTTATTCAGGAGATCTTTCTTTAACCTTCCTACCCTTGTTGAAATTTTACTCAACCTTCATAAAAACATTTCACACCAGAATTTTTATTTAAAATTAATTAAGATATCTATTTAACTTAGTTGTTGCGATTTTTATTTATTTTACTTTCATAAAGAAATTTCTGGTTCGAATTGAATGAAACGAATTATAGAAATGGGTCGATTAGACCCATTCAGAGTAAGGAGGTTAAAAAAAAAAAACTTAAATTGTGAAATAAAAAAGATCTCTTAGAAATACTTACATTTTAAAATAAAAAAGTTTAATATTCGATGCCATACAATATCCATATAATTCCATATAATTCCGTATAAGTTTCATGATATAATGTGTATTAATTTATATTTACGAGAAAAAATTAAAAAGTCGTTTTAAAAGATTAAATAGATGTAGGGTTTCACATAAGATATTTTTTTTTAATAATATAATACACCAACATTACTTTATTTATGAGAAAATTTAATATATATGCTTAAATGAAGAAATAAATAAATTTAGTATTTACATATTATAAAATTGACACTATAAATATTCATCAATATTTGTTTTATTTATAAGAAAATATTTAAAAAGTGTCTACAAAATAAACAAACAATGAATATTTTACATAATATAAGTTTGTTGATAGATCACTATCCTTTTATTTATGTGCACGGATTTAAAAAATATATACTTAAATGATAAATAAATTATTTCATATGACATCAGTTGGTGATATAATGTATATTTATCTGCATGCTTTAATCTGTGACAAAGATTTAAAAAAAATTAATACTTCACATATGCTTGGTGATATTTGGTACACAAATATTTTATTACACATGAGCGAAATAATAAATAAATAAATAAAAATTAATTTAACACTGTAAAATGAAATTAGGTTTAGTATTGCATACAGCATGAGTTTTGTGATATAATGTGGATCAATGTTCTATTTTTGAGAGAAGTTAAAAAAAAAAAAAATGTTAAATTAATTTAGTATTTCAAGTAAGATAATTTGGGTTATAATACATATCAATATTTTTGTATTTATGGTCAAATATAAAATAAGCACTTAAATAATAATAATAATAATAGTATTTCACATATTATTATATTAAACTTGGCGAATGATGTATATTGATATATTTTATTTATCAGCAAGTATTTAAAAATGTACATAAAACAAACAAACAAAATAGTATTTTACATTGTATAAATTTGCTTCAATATTAGTATTCTTTTACTTATGAGTAAAATAATTAAATAAATAAATAAAAATCAATAAAATAAAAATAGACTTAACACTGTAAAATGAAATCTGGTTTAGTATTCCATATAACACAAGTTTTGCGATATAATGTGTATCAATATTCTATTTTTAAGACAAGTTTTTTTTTTTAATTAAAAGATTAAATAAATTTAGTATTTCAAGTAAGATAATTTGGTTTATAATACATATCAATATTCTTGTATTTATGACCAAATATAAAACAATCATTTAAATGAAAAAAAAATAGTATTTTACATATATTATATATTAAACTTGGCCAAAATGTATATAGATATATTTTATTTATCAGCAAGTATTTTAAAATGTATATAAAATAAACCAAAAAATATAGTACTTTACATGGCCTAAGTTTGCTTTAATATCAGTATTCTTTTATTTATGAGCAAATAATAATAAAAAAAAAACTTAAATAAATGTGTATAAATGGGTAGTATTTTACATAAGATAATTTGGTATTGTAATATGTATCAATATTCTTGTATTTATGAGCAAATATAAAATAAGCACTTAAATAATAAAACTAAAAAATAGTACTTCATCACTTATTATATGTTAAAAAGCTAGAATAATAAATATATCGATATATTTTATTTATGAGCAAGTATTTAAAAATGTGCATAAAATAAAATTGACAAGAAAAATTGTGATTTTTGCATAACATAAATTTGCTTCACTATCAATATTCTTTTATTTATAAGCAAAGAAAAAAATTAAATAAATGTGCATAAATGTGTACTATTTCACATAAGATTATTTGGTATTGTAATTAAGGTAAGCTGAGGTAACTGACACACGAGGTAGCTGGGTCATATACTATTTTATAAAAAACCGTTGATGTCTTTTAACTTTTGTCAACATTGCACCCCCATCTCTATTTCTTAAAGAACGTGTATCAACTCAATCACAAATCTGTCTTTTCTGTGATAGGTTGTCGAAAATATAGGTTTCTTTTTTTACAAACAATGTCGATTTGGTTGAACTTCCTCGGCCTTTTATTAAAATACGGTAAGTACTTTTATTAAACAATAATTTTTTTTTTAAAGATTAGACACATAAATACATTAATATTATTAGGTATCTATGCATATTTACTTTATGTTCCAAATCTAAAGCCAGTGTTCCAGTTAACCCATAATTTTTTTAAGAATGGGGTAACAGGGATATGTATCAGGGGTAACTGTACCATGTTGGATCCAGTTACCTGAACAGTTAAAAATATTTTTTTGGATTTTATCTTACTACGGGAAATTAATCCCCCTCCCCCTTTTTTTTTTGCTTGCAATAAAGAAAATTATATAATACTTATTAAAGGTACATAATAAAATGTTTAAAAAGCATGTCGGCGGCTATAATACCAAATTTCTTAAGTGAGATAGCCAAACCTGTTGACAGATATTGTGAAATATAATCTCCAAACAAGGACATTAAAACAATCAAGCTAAGTAAATTGTTTTTCATGTGTCAAATGTGATTTATAAAAGCAATCATCAAAAGTGATTACGATCTAAAGGAAGGAAGTGAAAGTGATTGCACAATCGTAAACAGACATTTTATTATAAACATTTCACGATACTTAAGAACTATGGACATTGATAAACTCTTATTTTAAATTACTATTAATATAAATATTGATACAAATAATTTGTTATTAAGAATCACGTCACTAATTTCCTGTGCTTTATTGCTGATAATATTTATACATGTTTTTCTCTATTTTTCACTTGTAATCTTGACTCTCCAAAGGAGAGATGTAACTTCTAAAGCTTTATTAAATATTAATTTTTATTTCTATTTATAAGTTTCCGCACAAATTTAAATTTTACAAGTCACACAAAAAAACATGTGTTTTTTAAATGACCTGGATGATCACACGTTCATTAAATGTGAATTACATCAGAGATATGAGAAGATGAAGACATAATTACCCTTCCGGACGCAGATTACCAGATGATAAACGGATATACATAAATACAAGGTAAGCCCAATTTATCTTACCTATGTTTTGTTTTATATTGAGAAATAATTAGTTTATTTTTGAGGATAAAACTGAACATCACGCAAGTACTGATAGCAAAGTTTAAATATTGCTATCAAAACCTTGAAATTTTTTACGATACAGGCGTACATAAGACAAAGTGACAAGAAATTATCAAAACCAATAAAAAATGGTTCTGTTCGACATAAAAACATGGTTACACTCTCTGTAGATTTATTGGACTTGTCGAACTTTTATTGAGGTAAATAAAAAAGAGAATGAGATACTTAAGTACTTATGTAATCCGTTTGTTCATTGATTTACCTTGTTTATTTTGTTTCCTAAGATACCCATGTAACTTTTATACTTATTACCTATACTAAAGTACATAATTAATTCTTATGTTTTTGTGTAAATAAAGCTAATATTAACAAGTTGGAAATTGCACGTCAAGCGTGGCAGATGAGGTGCGTTCTTACTATAACTAGTTTTATAACTATTTTTTGCACCGAATATTGTACTGAATGCCTATTTTAACTGCACTTCATAAGTGCATATCCATTTCATTCTGTTCGAGAGGCTGTAACATCATTAAAAGGCACTTGAAATACTTTTTTCCCATTGGCCGTCATGTAACGGAAAACTTTTGACTGTCCCTGTAACTAAACTATAATCCGATTTTCATAAAATTTTAAATGACTCGACAACATTTTGCAACAATTATATATTTAAAATTTCAGACCATTCAGTTGGGTAGTTTTTGCTCTGTTATTTGCGGACGGGCGGACAGACGAACGGACCGAACGACGACTATAGGTGCTACGTATTTATATAATTACGAACGCACCTAAAAAGAAGAAAACCAACGTTTAAAAATGCACAAATAATACATAAAAAGCAGCAAAAAGCTGTTTCGAACCTACTAGAGAGATTCTTCTTCAGTGCAAGATAGAGCAAGGCACAGCGTGCTAGAAAACTTGTGTCCAGCCTAAATATATAAAAGACTGATTTCAACAATTACCGTCCATAGCCAAATATGTATTCCAATTCTTTTGTACAACCCTGTATTTGATCTTTGATGGGTTTTTTCATGGTTGGCATATAATACTATATATGCGAAAATTTAGTTTAACGAGAAAACGCATAATAAGTTGATATTTCACTTTCAGCAATTTACACCAATGGAAGGAAACATACCTGAATACCGTTGTACAGCACTCTATTTTACCTACTACCTTTATATGTACGCCACTATTTAGCTAACATTTAATTTAAACTAAAAAACGCTTAAAACTACTGAAATCACACTTCCAGAAATTATAACCCATAGACGGCCATGCATTCAATTCGTTGCGTGACCCTGTATGTCATTTATCTATATTCTACAAACATCTTTTAGTATAATAAATGTAGGTCAGCGTAAAAATGCATAACTCATTTAAAAAACACCTTTAAACAATTTACGCTCATACACAGCAACCCTTATGAATTCTTCTGTGCATCCCTGTATATGATCTAGAGCATTTATACACACTAAATGGTATGCAAAAATTTAGTTAAACTTAAAAACGCATATCATAACTAAGAATACACTTCCAGCAATCATCGCTAATATACAGTACTTCGGATACAGTATTTTATCCGAAATCTTTTGTGTGTCTCTGTAATTGCTATGCACTTCATGTTATACAGGAAAAAACTTGCAGTAAACCTCAGCACCGTATATCAATTTCATTATATATGAAATAGTTTAACATAATTAAAATGCGTCGCAAACAATTTCTCCGCTTATACAATTATGTAACGGAATTATTTTGTGCAAGCCCTGTAAATGAACAATAAAGAGTGTTTGCACCACATAGTCTATAAAATGCATATTTTAGTGCACTTCAGAAATGCCTATCAATTTCATTATGTTGAATGAACGTAACATCATTAAAATGCACTTGAAACGATTTTTTCCCATTGCCCGTAATGTATCGGGATACTTTTGACTGCCCCTGCGTAAATGCATGATACAAAATTCATTTTCAATAGGGATCGTGCGATGCTGAACGTCAATAACATAGAAAAATTTCAGGGTAATCCGAGTATATTTACGAAAACGAGAACGCGGACAGACGGGCAGACAAACCGAAGTCATGAACACTTTTCAGGCTATGTTGGAAAGTGTTAAAAAGAAATAATTCTGATTTTAAAGAACCAAATGTAAAAATATCTATAAACAGGATCTGAAAAAAAAAAAAAGAACAAATGCAAAACGAGATTGAAAATTTTTATAACCCTCCCGAAACAATACAACAAGCTATGGTTGCCATAAATTAGGGTTGCCACAAATAACAGTTTATCGCCAAAATTTTGCCCTTTTTTCGTAGGTTAATTTTCACTTTTTTTCTGCGAATCACAAACACATGTTTTTCGTAAATATCAATATAGTACAAAATTTCCCTAAAGAAATTAAATAAATAACAAATATGATTTATTCATACGATTAACAAGTTATTGAATTTTGAAAAAAGTCAGTCCATTTTAAGACACCCGGTATACAGGGTGTCCACTCTCAACGGTGTCCAATACCTAATTCCTAAACCGTTAATCATAGACGTTAGTTCCAATTACAAAAATGTTTTAAATGAGGTAAAGAAATATTTTAAAAGATTGTTGGGTAAATAAAAACATTTCTTAAAAATTTACGAAATTAAAATTTTTATACCGTCCCCCGATCCTATAAATTAGATTTAGTAAATATTTTTTGTTGCACTGATAAGTAAGACAAAAAAAAGTCCCGTTATTCTACGATTAAAACTGACCAAGTAATAGCTGTTCAAAGTTGGAGCATATTTTTTACTGCAAATTAGGGATCATTCACAAATTTAGTAGAAATATAATTTAGTCAAATATATTGAAAAAATGGTTGAGAGTAAAATTAACATTGCAATATAAATTTGAAATCCTTAATCATCCTGACATATTAATGCAAAATATACAATTTGTAATAAACATATAACATGGAAAAAAAAACAGAAATTTTGTTAAATAAAATGATGAAAATTAACAGCCTCAATTATTTACAAAATGATACATCTGTTAAAATCCGAAATTGACCTTAATTAATTACCATCACGTAAATATTTTTTGCAAATCGAAAATTTTAAACTTAAAAAAAGAAAAAAAGGCAAAATTTTGATACTATAAAATAGATGTGATTGTTGTGTGTTTTCACTTTTGATAATTGATTTTTACGTATTTTTTACCGCTGAATCCGAAAATGAACTTAATTTTTAAACATCACGTCAGGAGTTTTCGTAAATTGTAAAGTTCGAAGTTAAAAAGTTCAAAGTTGAAATTGAACCTCCTCCCCGACTTCACAGACCACCTCAGCTGTTTAGCTATAAGAATCCTAGTATAAGCCAAAATATTGGATAAATTATTGAATAAAATAAAATAAAATAAAATAAAAAATGTTTTACATCTGTTTTATAGTAAACAGATTTTCACTATATTTTAACTTTGACACTTTCGATTTGCAAAAAAATACTAACTTGGTGGTTAAAAATGAAGGTCATTTCAGATTCAGTGCTAAAAAGTACATAAAAATCAATTATCCAAAGTTAAAAAACATAGCTCTATTTTATAGTATCCGATTTTTGTTATTTTTTAACTTTGACAGTTTATGATTTGCGAAAAATCCTGACATGATGGTTAAAAATTAAGGTAATTTTCGGATTCAGTGTTGAAAAATACACAAGAAAACACAACCATCGCAGTCTTGTGTTATCCAATCTAAAACTTTTTCTTAAACTTATTGGCGGTTATCTATCCGAAATTTTTTGTGTTATCCTGTAAAATAAGTATAAATGGTAACCGCCGAAAATCATAATAATATTAAATTGTCATCGGATTTACGTCAGTATGTAAAATTTAATCTCGATCGCATATTTGAAAGTGAGTTAAAATTCGAGTACAAATTTTGAACTGGAAAACACACATACGATAGTTGAAGTTAAATAAAAACTTATAAAAATAACATAATTTTTGTTAAAATAAATCATGAAAAGAAACAATTTCAAATCCTTACAAAATAAAACATATGTTAAAATACAATTATTTTAGCCAATCTGAAACAATCGTAATACTGGTACGATTTTTTACACATGAAATAAGTTCTTCGAATACCTTAAGCACTTGGTATATGACCCCTCAAATCATGGCCGAACTCGTTTGTGTTCAGATGTAGAAAAGTGGTATAAGTCATGCATTTTTAAAGTTTCATAACTCGGTCAATTTTAGCGTTATATGAACGGGACCTTTTTTGTCTTACTTGTCAGTGTAATGGGAAAATTTTACTAAATATAACTTTTATAAAAATTTAAATTTCGTAATTTTTGAAGATTTTTTTTTTTGACCCAAATCACTTTTAGAATATTTCTTTACATCATTAAAAACATTTTTCTAATTGAAAATATATGTCGATGGCTAATGATTTAAGAATTAGCCATTGGACACCGTTGTCCGTAAATCAAGGCAAAAATTTAGCATGCTTTTGAGTTTATTTTACTGTTTTCGTGAACTCAAAATAAAAGTCTTGTCGACACATGAACGGTGAACGGGTTTACAGATAATGATGTTCATGTTTTAATCATTTCTTTACTAAACTGAAACAAATAAAGAACAAAATAACAATTTCAGGTATAACACTTCGACCAGACCACGGAAGCGATAGAACATCTGCGATTTTATCTCTCGCCCAAGAAATAAGTCAACAAACGCTATCATGAAATCTGTCACCTCCCTAATCAAAACAACACCTGCACAAACCACACCCGTCAAAGACGAACAAAAGAACGAACACAGTTCTATTTTACAAAAAACAGTTTTCTTTTATGATATTTTTTTAAACGATTTTTGGAAACAGGTAGAATTCAAAACAAAATCGGAAAGGGAAAATTCAATCTAATAATGAAACTTGGGATTAGAGTCCTGCACGGGTCGGGTTGAGCCGAAAATTCCATTTGAAGTCAACCCGCAACCCGACCCGAACCCGGCAAAAAAAATTCTCGACCCGCAACCTGACAAAATTATTTTCAACGACCCGCAACCCGGCAAAAAAATTTCTCCACCCGAACCCGACAAAATAATTTTCAGCGACCCGCAACCCGACATATGTCAACCCGCACCCGACCCGAACACGAAATACATCAACCCGCAACCGGACTCGAACCCGAAATTTAAAAAAAGTTAATTATGTTTTAATGCATATAGAATACGATTAATAAAAATCTACATTCTACATCAATAAATATTACTATTAATATAAAAAAAAATTCGCCCTCAATTCAATGAATATCACAGGTAGGATGA
Source organism: Maratus speciosus (assembly GCA_963932465.1). Classification (NCBI taxonomy): domain Eukaryota; kingdom Metazoa; phylum Arthropoda; class Arachnida; order Araneae; family Salticidae; genus Maratus; species Maratus speciosus. Next base: position 614,947,704 of record OZ010788.1, on the reverse strand, counting down.
ATTATGCCCGAACTTTGATGCAATGAAAGCAAAGAAAGTAGAAAAATAATGTTTCAATCGATATGGTAACGGCATAAAACTAAAAATCTTATCTTTAAATATGCTTTAAAATTAGTTGCGGTTTCAAAAGTTCACTTATAATGATACACCTTATTTTACACAATTGGCATTCTGCCTTTAGTTTATCATCATTATCAACAGTTGTTATTTTGAAAATTTTCCTGTCTAATGTAGCGCATCCTGTATCATCACAATTAAATTATTAACTTGATACATTTTCAATGGGAGCTCTAGAAATATTAGTCATCCTTTCACGAGTCTTCGAAATAAGAAACTGCATTATTTCTATAATATATATATTTAAAAAAAAAAAAAAAACACAGCAAAACGCTAAATGATCCTTCCTGTCTGTCACGGAGTAGTTTTTTGCCCTAACAACGTTTGAAGAATCAAGACTAGAATTTTAGAACTGTAACTATCCAGCAAAAATACTTTAGCAGTGCAAAGCATTCGCTATAGCACCAGTAGGAAGATAGGAATTTTTATTTCACTTAAAGGGTTCTCAAGACTCTTAAAATTGGAAAAAAAATGAACAAAAAACCCACCATTTTCAACATTTAATATCTTAAAATGTATGTGATTTGAAAACACAGTTTTTATTGGGATGAAAGATATAAGTATGTTCTTTCATGTCATGTACTTAAAAATTGCAAGATGCAGAACCAGTATTTACAGGAGGGCTCCAAACTGCCAGACATTTGTCGAGCAGAAAATTGATATAACAGCTTACGTGCAGGATTACTAAATAAATTTGCAACAAGAATGAATTTTTTCTGCCAAATTATACTTCGGATTGCAATAATTACCCTGAACCTAAATGAATTTGCATTTAGAACATTTTTATATTTTTAATGCAAAGTTATATTTAGCTAATACAAAATTTTGAAATTTCAACAGTATAATCACCTAAAAAAAATTTTTTTTTAACAATAAAAATGAGATTTTAGGTTCAGTTTATAGAGACTATCATGAAACATATGCTTTGACTATTTCATGATATTCAAAACATTTTGAGATATCCTGCGTGTTATGCCCCAAAACGTCATTTGGAGAAAAATTATTTCAAAGCTTCGGAAACACCGCTTCAGCTATTGAGAGGGTATAATTCTAAAAGCCATAACTTCTGTTTTAAAAGGAATTTCAAGAAAACAATTGTATCAAAATGTTCAGAAAATATAAGAGTTTAAAATCTAAAAAAATTTAAATTTCGAAAATTTTTAAGCTTTAAGAGTCCTGAGACCCCTTAAAAAGTACCGATTAGGTGAGTAGAAAGAATGGAAAAGACTAGAAAGGATGAAAGCAGAAGCCTTAAGAAAGGTTAAGTGTTCATGCCTCTGCTAAGAATATAACAAAACATTGATCAAAACATTTTCGTAAGGTATGTAGACAAATTTCACCAAGATGAACATAATGAGATGAAGCCAAACTGTATGACAACTATTGTTGCCAGGTCAAGTGTCACAAAAAGTGGATGTTTAAAACGAAATTTTTCTCCTGTTTCTTAAATTCCGTCTAAGCAGGTTTGTTTACACATCACATTTTCCCAAATAATTTTTAATATTAATATTAAACCCTGTATAAAGTTATTCTGTCCTTTTTAAAACTGGTTTTATTTCACCGGTCAGTGAACCGGTGAAATACCGGTCATTTCATTCAATCATTTCATCAATATCGGTCATGTCATAGCATTAGCAAACGGTGAACCGGTGAAATACCGGTATTTCACCGGTCAGTGGTCACCACTTCAGTTACGCGAAAAGACCCGTTTGCTAATGCTATTCCTATGGAAGAAATTTATAAAGATATCTCGGTCGTATTTCAATATTTTTAGATGATTTTTTTTGCAGGGGCTGGCTGAGGTCGATCTGTAAAAAGGCCGTTTTTTTACTTTTTCGATTTTCATTGGGGATTTTTTTCAAGAGGATGCTTTCATTTTAGGAACCGGTTCTGAAAATGAAAGTGTCCTGATTAAAAAGGCTTGTAAACGAAATTGAAAAAGTAGAAAACGCCCTGCATACCGATCGACCTCAGCTAGCGACTGCCAAAGAAATCATCTAAAAATAGTGAAATGCGACCGAGATATCTTTATAAATTTCTTCCATAGGAATAACATTAGCGAACGGGTCTTTTCGCGTGACTGAAGTAGGGCTTTAACAAATATTTCAATATAAAATAAAGTGGGTCCTGCCTCCCATATGCGATTGCTAATCATTTTGATCATTATCGTATTTTATGCCTTGATCCATTTTTTTTCTCATGATTAAAATCAATTATTTTTCAAGTTTCTTATATATTACATTTATATCGCAATTTTATTTTGATAACTGATTGTATAACAAATAAAAGGATATATGAAACTTTATTCTAGATACAACATTTAAATAATAAAAAATCATTTTGTAAAAAATGGCTCATCCCTCCCCAATCTCCCCTATACTTCTTATTACTAAAAAATATTTTTTTTCATAATAGGGTCAATAACCCTATTAACTGACACCGTTCCTTTTCTGAAAAAACAATAACTGAAAAATAAGTTATAACAGTTAAGGCAAATAAGTTGCCACTAGATAGCATTTTTTGCAGAATTTTACAAGAAAATTTTTATTTGAGTTAGATTTTTGCTGAAGTGTCAGTTACTGGTTATGTGTCAATAACTGGGGGGATTTCATCCTAATTCAGTTTGTGGAACATCAGACTGTTTCCAATATTCCGCATAAGAAACCCTAAAACTGATGCAAATATCCGTAGGTATAGGAAACCCCATGTGTTTCCAAAAAGGCATGAAATTTCGTCTAAGTTCCAACTTTAGACGGGAAGATCAGAAGAAATCGATCAATTATAATTCATCTTAGAATGTGGTACTTTTTAGACAGCGAGTAAAAACCATAGACCACCTGGAGTCCTTTCATGGGCCGCAAAAGTGAAAGTAATCAATGCTTTCCCACTCAGAGCTGACCAAAGGAGTAACGGGTGAAAAAAGGTAGGCAGGGATAAGGTTGTCCTATCGGAATACAACTCGCAGATGAATTGACAGTAAACCATTGCTAGTTGCCAGAAATTCTATATATTTTTTCTGAGAGAAATCACAGGATATGGGAGATCCTTGATTAAGAAATAGTTGGTTAAGTTTGAACTCTGGTGTGTGTAGGTTACAGGTCGTTACCTGGGTCGAGAGATAAATCTATCAGAAGGACGCTCATTTTTTCTCGGAGGTAGAATCCGAGGGTGAAAGACACTTCTTTCACGCGGCGAGCTAAGCCGGCGAGGTCAAGAGCAGCAATAGGCTGTCAAGCGGAGAAGAGAGTACTTTAACTCTTCATAAGTGACACTTCGAAAGAGTAGATCAATAGAATCTTGGAGACTCTTTAATACGCTGAACTATCTAATTACTACTTGAGGACTTTGGGATAACTGCCACATCAAAAACTTTGTTTATCATCAAAAACTCACTATTCAACTTAATTTTGTTGTGTATATATGCTTTATTTAGTCAAGAAAACATTTTAGTGTTCTATACGAATAAAATCTTCATTCTTTAACTAAATACTTGCCATACGCTTCTGAAGAGAACCAGCACACTACCGACCTCATCTGAGTCCCCACAAGTTAATTTTTTTGAAAATTAAAAAGAAATTGAGTAAATAATACTGATTGGTAGATTTTATTTATGCATCAAAAAGATGAAAATTAATCAATATTTTTAAATTTTTAACTGCCTTCTTGTTGAATATACTCCATTCTAAATACATTCGAGGCTTACGTGCATTCTTTTTTAATTACATGTCTATGGCTGAGACTCTTGTACAGTCGTGGAAAAAAAAGTATTTTATGTCTATGTAAAGTGCGAATTTTATGTCTTTATTTTTTAAAATAAATTAGAAATTGTGTCAGAAAGTTTAGCACTGTTGAGCAGCATATTTGAAAACTGCCTTAAATATATACAGGGTGATTCTAGATTGTTTTTACAAAATAAGGGGGGGGGGGGGGTGATAGCACCCATCCAGACGAGTAATAATTACCATAGAACATGGAGTCGCAAATCACTTATTGAGTCACAAATATAGGGTGTGTCACCCTAATTGAAGTCGGTAATAATTTTGCGAAAAATAAAAATATTACAATAAAATTGTAACGATATGTACAGTCGTGAAAAAAAAAAGTAAACACCCCCTACTAACTCTGCAACAAATTATTGTAGAAGAAAGTTACTGGTACCAAACGATTGGAAATAAAGTCTACTTTGAAATGATGTATATGAAATTTCTTACGGGGCCATCCACATATCAAAACGAACCCAAACTTTGTTTTATTTTTCAATAGCAATACCCAAGTTTGGCACTATAAATAAATTCTACACCCTTCAATTAGCATAAATACAAATTTTCATGAAATTCGTGCGAATAGTTTCAGATAAATTAATTATTTTAAAATGAGCCTATTTTAGGGGCTGTATCCAAATGGAAGTTCGGTACTCGATTGAAATGCTACAGAATGACTTTGTCACTTCTGTTAATATATTATTTCTTGCCAATGTGATCATTTCACTCCCTTAATATGTTTCGACTATTGCCAGCCCAAATGTTTAAAAAAAAAAAAAAAAAGAGTAAAAAATATTTTTTTCAAATTATGCTTGCACATCATAGACGGCCAAACTATCATTTTGAAGTTTTAAAATCATAATTCGAAAACTACTTGGAAGAAAAATTTGAAATTTGAAATATTTTTTTCGAATAATAAATTCATAATTCATAATTCTTATTATATATATTTTTAAGTCACAGATATATTAATACTTGTGTTTGGGTTTTTTAACCACCTAAAAAATATACCACATTAGGATTATAATTTCAGGAGATATTAATAAAAATATGAAAATGTAACTTAACATTTACAAGCTCTAAATTTTGATTGTTTATAATTCCAAAACGTATCATCAAAATGGCTTGAAATTTCATTTCTATGCACAGTTTGAAATGAAGATTTAAAATATGTTGTTAAAATTGGGTGTCGTCATTGAAAAGGTAAAGTTTCGTCTCGTTTTGATTTGTACACGGGATCCTAAGCAAATTTTATGTACATCATTTAAAAGTAGACTTTATTTCCAATCGTTTGGAACCAGTAACTTTCTTCTATTATAATTATGTTGCAGAGTTAGTAGGGGGTGTTTACTTTTTTTTCCACGGCTGTACCTAGGTCAATTTTTGTTTAAGGGGACCGGGAAAGCCCTATCTCCACAATGTTAAATTCCCCAACTTTATGTACCTTTTTCTCAGAAATGGTGAAAGATAGAGGTCTAGATTTTTTAGAGTAGTTAGAATAACATGATTTACGTATTTTAACAGACCATTTTCTTTCTAAGTGAAACTCAAAATTAATTATTAATTATCTATTGAAAGTCATTTTTAAATTAGCATTTTCGGTAAGATTTCACTGACTAAAATAAATAATTCTCAACAGATCTTTAAATCCTGTGGTAAAGTATACAATATAATAAGTATTTTTAAAAAATTGAGTTCTTAAGTTTAATAGAAATTGAAAAAAAGGAACATAAACATGAAAAATCGAAGTTTTGAGAAAAAGTCAATTAAAGGTTTAAATGGCCATTAAGCTGTGAAGTACTTTTAAAAAGAATGAATAATTTCAACACTTATTTTTTTATATATAAACATGTGTGTCACATTGTTGGAAAGATAAATAAGATAAAAAAGTTGATATAAAAAAGTAAAAATCGATTTTTTGGGTGAATTTTGCTTTCCCGGTCCTCTTAACGCGTAGAAACTGAACTACTAATCACTTTTAAAACTATTAACTTAATGTGCACATATTAGTGATGAGTTCGGGTTCTTTTTTCGGAGCCCAAACTAGACTACTTAAAATCCGAATCTGTAAAACTATGTGCTATCAGACACGAGATCGGTCGATACCGATACTGACAGTAGAAAATTGTTAATAACATCTTAAAATTGTTTCAATGTTAATTTTCTCATTTAAAAATCTCTTCTTACTTATAGACCGGGAGCTGGTAGCACAGACAGTCACCTCATCGAGTTCACGGCTGAAATTCCAGAATTAATTAAAACTCGATTACATACAAAGGCACACAAAGGTATGAAAACATGGAGATCTGGGAGCAGGAAAACACAATCGTAAAACTAAAAGTCAATCACTAAAATCGGGTTTTAGGGTGTTTTCCACCAAGATATGATTTAGCAGGCCAATTTCGTTTTAATATGCGAATAGAGTTTTATCTAATTCTGGAATTTCAGCTGTGAACTCAATGAGGTGATTGTCTGTGCTGCAGTCTCTCAGTCGATTGAAATTTCTATTAATCTTAAATACTTTTCCATTACTACGTTTCAAGATTTTCATGCGCCTGGAAATCTGTTTAAAATAGTAAATTTGTAATACCAAACCACTGGCAGAAATCTACAAAGGTCACGATTCTTTTTCTTTTTTCCTTTTTTTTAATATCATTATGCAGCTATGGCTAAAAGACGTTAGTTTTGCTTAATTCATCTTTAAAAAGTTAAACTTAAACTTACACTATGTGCAAAACTACTTAAAAGATGACAGAATACTAAAAAGATGTTAAATTATTTTAATACCTTAGTACTTTCAACTATAAAAAACATAGTCTTCGTCTGAGGAATATAAGAAATACTATGTGAATCTTCTATCTACGTGAATTTTGAAAATTAGACGCCAACAACAATTGTATTTCTTATATTCCTCAGACGAAGACTATGTTTTTTATAGTTGAAAGTACTAAGGTATTAAAATAATTTAACATCTTTTTAGTATTCTGTCATCTTTTAAGTAGTTTTGCACATAGTGTAAGTTTAAGTTTGACATTAGTTTTGTTTTTCACTTATTCTGGAAAAGAACTTAAAAAAAGAAAGAAAGAATAGACGAGGGATATCCCCTTCTTTATGTTACTTATTGCAATAATCGTACTAACAAGGAAGGTCTCCATACAGGAAATACTCAGAATATGTTGAAAAAAATGCTAGTGAAACTACTCATGTATGTAATACGGGATCAGTCAAATTTAACGGCGGAATTTCAGTAGAAAGTCTGTAAAAAAATAAAATACATTCGAATATTTGGCGCGAAAATACGAAAGTGACACGCGATTTGGCGAGCAGGATTTTCCCTCACCAAAAGCAAACGATTTTAATGCATCTGAAAATTTATTAATTGTTTTTTAGAATGCACGGTTTTTAATGAATTCAAACTTAATCAATTAAAGAGGTTATTATATTTTTTTTATTACATATATATGTTGCTTATTGCTGTAGTTATTTAATTTCATCACTGTAAAAATATTTTCTATGCTTTGCAAGTTGAAAATATCTATTTTAAGTTATAGTCAGCTGACATTTGATTTAACATTTCCATATCGAAGACGAAGTCGTTTCCATAGCAACAAAATCGAGTCGACAGTGTTCTATCTGCCTTATTTTTGAGCTTGAAATAATTTAAATCAATTTAAATTTTGTTTTAAATCGTAAAATATGATATTTAAATTTTAATATAAATATATATCACAAACAATAGTTAAAACAAACTAAAAATGACAAAACTATTGTTAAAACAAATTAAAAATGACAAAACTAAAGTTATTTAAATTAAACTTGTATAAACAAATTCAACATAAAAAGTTTTTCCTATATAAAACCGTATTTTTTTTTCATCGCCAACCGGTGATAAATCGCCAAATAAACGAAAATTTCGTTATTTTTTTACGGACGCTGTATCGGGGTTCCGCCAAAAAATTTTTTATAAATATATATATCCACATGAGAAGAACATTCTGTAATTTTTTCAGATTTTTCTGAGTATGCCCGTATTGAGACCTACCTTGTAAGACTTCAAAACCATTTACACCAAGAAATGTCAGTTTTGCGCTCTTGTTTCATGAAAAGGCGATTTTATAAAACCTAAATTAAATTTTCGTTTTCTTAGGAAAGGTTAAGAAAATCTATTAACTTAAAAAATATAAAAAAGGGTTTAATGGATGTGTCTTAAAAATAACCGTCTTCTCGCGGAAAAACCTCTCTTTTTATGACTTCTTAAACTACACAACAAACAAAAATCGGACATAAGAGTGAACACCTTTTTAAAAGCATAAAAAGCCTGTGATCGTTTTCTTGGCTTGCGTTGATTTTAGTGAAGGCTTTATTTAGGACGCCAAATCGCACGTGCTCCTATCATAGATAAACATACAATATCGGGCACTTACGGCAAAATCTGTAATGGCAACAGTGCAAGCGTCACTACTCTGTTAAAAATATGCAGCAATTGCTGCATACTCACTCCACCACATTTATCGAATGTTTATGTTCTGACCAATGAGAATGCTCCATAATATAGTCAAGTTACAGTTTCCTATAAGGAAAGGGCATGTTTACAAACAAACACTTCCGTCAACCAATCTACCAACTATATTTTTGCCATAAAGATCATTGCAGGAATAGTCTTGGCGACGTAGGCCAATCATATCAGAGACGTGTTAAACGTAGACCAATCAAATTTCCCTAGCTCATGCGTACAGGTAGGAGTCATAAAGAACGGACAGGTTTTCTTGCTGAACCAACAGTAATTCAACCAACAGTGACGTCAGCTGCCCTTTCCTTATAAAAGCGATGGAGTGACGATGCAGCAAATGCCCCAAATTTTTAACAGTGTAGTGACAAAGTGGAAGAACTCATAGAGTAAAGAGAAAGAATAGAGATGAAGTGTGGTGGCTGGAGGTGACGCCAAAAATGTAACCCTAAAATCCGATACATTCGGCCCAAGCACAATCACGTGCTTTCGCAAAAAAAAAGAAGAGAACTTCTAGTAATACACTTTTTAATTCCTAATACAGTGAAATGCTACTTTAGAATGCTTAAATATAAGCAGATAATTTTCATTTAGAGAAAAAAATGCACGGGAGATGTGAAAGAACCCGGTCCCTGTTCCACGTGCTTGTTTTGTTTGGGCCGTATGAGAGCATTTAAATTCGAGCGATAATGCGCATCACATTGCAAATCGTTTTTACGGCATACTGAATCTCCACCTATCCCTTTCCTCCATGGGAAAAACTAACAAACCTCCGAAATCTACCTATATGTCGCTGAAATACTATGTTTGTGCTCTATGTTTTGCACATCGATTCTTTCCTCCTCGAGGCAGAAGCAGACGATCATTGGAAGAAAACGATCATTGGCGCGTTTCTTAAGTGTAATTTTAAATGATACTGTATTTACTTGATTTATAATAACAAGTAATATAAAAATTTTGTTTTTAAAGTCAATTCCTACTTAGGTCATCAAAGAAAAATTTAATATAATCCCTTAAGCTAATGTTAGTTTTTGTTGCATTAAAATATCTCAATTTGTTGATTTTCTATAAGCAAGTAGGTTTACAATGGAAGTCTATGGGAATTTGGCGAAATATTAGAGATATCGCCAAGTTGACGTCACTTTTGGCGACTCATTTTGGTCGCCAAATTTGGCGATATATCGTCAAGTTGGCGTCACTTTTGGCGACTCATTTTGGTCACCAAATTTGGCGATATATCGTCAAGTTGGCGTCACTTTTGGCGACTCATTTTGGTCGCCAAATTTGGCGATATATCGTCAAGTTGCTGACAAACTTGGCGGTATTTGCGACAGAACAGGGTCCCCCCTATGGTAAACCCCCTTATAGAAATAAAGATGTATTAAATTCTTCAATAACCAAAGGCCGCCATTCTGTCTCGCATGTAAAACTAAAATTAATTAAATAAAATTTAATTAATGAATTAATATTTGAAAAAAACTGTATTAACATCAATTGTCATCCAGTAAAAGTTTTAAAAAATTTATTTCAACTTGATAGGATAAATAATAAGTATTTTATTAACGATTGAAAATTTGAACAAGATATATAAATAAATAAATAAATAAATATAGGGAGAGTGTGAACTAATAGTAGGAATTGAATAAAGATGATTTATTTAGCTTATTTTTTTATTTTACTTGTATCGTTCAATTCACAAAATAATAATAATATAAAAGAAAAACCTTTGAAGATTCTGTTGGAAACGTAAACATGTCATTTTATGAGACTGAATTGTAAAAAAAAAAAGGTCAAATGTAGGTATTGTGTTAATGTATTTACATCAGATAAAATTTTATCATGTGTAATATCTTTCTATTTTTTCAATTTTAGATTTATATAATTCTAAAAATTTTAAAAAAGGAATTTTTCCCCATCAGTAATTTTATTGTTATTCCTTACATGTTATTATTGCAAATATTGTTGAACTGATTGTACGTTATTTAAATTTTTAAAAAATCTTTATATTTTCTCTGTGATAGAGTGAAAATACATAAATTTTAAAAGATTATTGTAACGATAGATTTAATACATTAAACTTCATAAATTAATAAAACATCCACTATAGAAATATTTCCTACCAAATGGGAATATTTATGAAAGGTTCTGGGACTCGTAGAGTGCAATATTTCATATATTTTTATATTATACCATAGCTTCTTTAGCTTTAAATCCAATTATACCGTATTTACTTGATATACAGGGTGGTTATAATTAAACTTCCCCTATAAATGGGATCCTACAGCGCAAACGGGTAAACGGAATGCAATGAAATTTGGTATGTAGACTATACACAAGATGCGCTTACGGAATTTGGAAAAAATTTATAGTTCCAAAATGTCCACCAGAGGGCACCTTTTCCTGAAAAAACATTAAATTTAACACAATAAACGACCAAAACGGAATACAGAAACAATATTAAAATCAAGAACAAGAATTATGAGTAATAAAATGTAAAACCGGCTGTTTTGGCCGTTTATTGTGTTAAATTTAATGTTTTTTCCGGAAAAGACAACCTCTGGTGGACATTTTTGAACTAATTTTTTTTTTCGAAATTCCGTGAGCGCATCTCGTGTATAGTCTATATACCAAATTTCATTGCATTCCGTTCACCCGTTTGCACTGTTGGACGCTGTTTATAGGGGAAGTTTAATTATAACCACCCTGTATATAGCATTCAAGACGAATTTTTTATCATGTTTTTCGTTGAATTTACATCGTTCACCCTTCATGTACGTAAAAGAAACAAAACTCCGTGTAAGATTCTGTTGAAAACATAAACATGTAACATTTAAAAAAGAAAGATCACAATAAGGTAGACGCTCAATAGCAGAAATATTCCTAGAGTGAGAAGAGAAGTTTCTTCCCCATTGTCACTAAAGGTGCTGCAATCGCAATCGCATTACGCTCTATGAAAGTGTCCTATCTTTTATATACAGTAAACTCTGTGTAAGTGGACTCTGTGTAAGACGAAAATCTGTCTAACTCGGAAAGATTTTCAAGTCCCTGCGAATCCATAGACATAGAGTAAAATTTGTCTAAGGCGGAATATTGTTTACAACGGAAAATTTTCTCGGTCACGATCGATTCCGCCTTAGACAGAGTTTACTGTAGTTATCTATAGCTCTTATTTTACTCTGAATCTCTCTTAATTTTGAACAGATTATAGTTGAAATCCCGCCAATTATGACGGTTAGCAAAAGAGAAAAAAGAACAAATTTCTCATTTATGAGAAATTTTTCCTCGTAATGTTTGTTAATTTTTTTTAATTATCTTTTACATATAATTAAACTAGTTCAAAAAACATAAATAAATAAAAAAGCAATTTATTTATGATTCGTAGTTCATTCGATGATATCATAACAATTTCTTGTGCGGTAAAAAGTTCTATTGCAGCAGACGATTATCGTTGTTCATTTCAGATATACTCATCCAGATCAAACTACATTTGCACATACAAGATGTATTTAATCAGTTTAAAGTGAAAATAGTTCAGAATAAAACATATTCACTATTATTGATATGAAGTGTTATATATATCGTAAAATGAAAATGAAGTAAAAAATGATCCCGTCGTTTTACTGCATTATAACCTCTATTAAAAAAAATAATAATCGATACTTTTTCATAAATTACTTTAGCGTCAAACAATTAAACTTTGTAGAGCACACAGGTAAGCTTTTTTTATTATTCAGATGTTTTGAGTAGTAAAATCTTGCATTAAATTTTGGGACATTTTTTGCATAATTAGAATAACACCAAGGACTAAAGACAGACCTAAGTGATATCACCCAAAGCGATATAAGTAAGCGTCCTAACTGTTTTCTTCTTTATGAATAATCTATTAATTGCACATCTATGAAATAACTGCGCATGCGCAAACGTCGTGTTTTCATCTGTTTGTAGCATTTATATTCTGACAGTAATAGAACATTCTATTAATTTTTATTCGTGTTTTTTTGACTTATTTATTATAGTTAATTATTTAAATAAAAACAGTTCTTTTTAGAACTAATATTATTTGTTAAAATGGCAAAATGTTGGCCATCGAATAACTGTGGTTTTCGAAATTGTAAGAAAATTTTTTTTCTTATAGAATTCAAATCTGTCCTTTTCCAAACAGTAAAAGAAGTTAGTTACGTATTTTAACTTTATTAAAAAAGATAAAATATTATTTAATATATATTATCAAATGTTGTTCATTTAAATACGCTCGATTTTAATTATTTTCTTTTAATGAAATGAAAAATGACGCATAAAAATTAGTAAGTAATTAATATGTAAAGATTGAATTTTGTAGTCTTATTTTTTACTCAATTCTTGATGTGCTAAAGTTATAAAAAATGATATACACGGTTGCATTCCCGATAAGAATACTTTATGAATGTTTAGAGTATGTATAGAATTTAATTATAAATAAAATATTCAATTTTAAGTCCATTTGTTCGCTTATCAAGCGCAAACAATAAATTTCCAATATTCTCTTAATCCCATTACACTCATCTTATTTAACTTACAAATATTTCATCCATTTAATTTAAAATTAATTTCATTTTATATTCGAAATCACTTTAATTTAAAATGCATGCATTAAATGTTGTACTATTAAAGTAGCAAGTGTTGTTCATTTGTTTAAATATTTTGCTAGTCTAGGCAATAACTTCAATAATTTTCCAAAAATCGGCAGATTAGTTTTTTTTTTTTTTTGAAACAGACAAAGCCATTTAGAGAATCCCTGTTAAGAATTCAATTTCGAATTCCAGATTGTTACTTACTCACAGAAGATGAACCTCGTTAGCCAGATTTATTGCAAAATATTTTTGTTACAGCTTTTTTTGATAAAAATATGTGTATTTAAAAAAAAAGTCGCAATGTCATTTTAGTTTAAGGGCAAAAGGCAGTAATACTTCCGTAGCATTAGTGCTTTTCTTCCGAAATTAAAATGATGTTGCGACTATTTTTTTTTTAATGTACATAATTTTATCAAAACAAACTGTAATAAAAATATTTTGCAATAAATCTGGTAAACAAGTTTCATTTTCCATAAGTGAGTAAAGATTCAGAAAATATACGCAAGAGATGCGCAGATAGTAAATATTCTGTCATATATAACGTAATACTGAAAACCCGCGTAATTGCATTATTCAACCCGTCCACCAGATGGCGCAGCTGTGTCAATATACTCCAGATTCCAGTATTGACATAGTACGCTTACTTATATCGCTTTGGATATCACTAAAAATATGATTTAAAGTGAATGCAGTTAGATCTAATACTATAAAAAGAAAGAAAGAAAAGCATGTAAAAAAAAGTTAAGAAAATTCATTTCAAGACCCAATTCTTTTGATATTTTAATAATTTATACATCTAAATTTTAGTTATAATCTGTGCAAAATTTCATTCACTTTTTTCTGTGTTTTTTTAATATATTTATTCATTTAATCGTATTTATTACTTTCTAAGTATATACTAATTAGACAAATCATCATTGTTGGAAGTTTAATCAGATTTTTTTCTTTAATCTTCTTTATTTGCTGCAAAATAGAGAAGTAAGCTTGAATTAATAACCAAAACTATTATATCTTTAACAAAAAGAGAAATTTAACCTTTACGTAACAGTATTTTATATTCATTTTTAACAGATATTCATTACTACAGCAGCGATAAAAATGGAAAATTATAATATCGAGTAGTTTTTCGAGTTTTCATAAATCAATAGAGAAAAATAAATCACTTGTGCCAAGAAAAATACGAAAAGTTTTTGAAATTAAATTTAATCAGCAAGTAGTTTCTTATACATAGCTTGCGATTTTTAAGCATTAAAAATCTGTTCGAAATCGCCAAGTTCTTATAATTTAAAAGCATAAAACTGATATTTTGAAAGACGTGGCTTTCCAAACGTCAGTCGGTATAAAACTGAATTTGAAATTCGATGTTCACCGCTCAAGAATTCCCTTATAAAAACATTTCCAAAGAAAATATTTTCCAATAAAAATGTTTCAACGATACACATCGAATGTATCATCGCGAACATTCTATTTATCGGTTTTTATATTGTCGTTTCCAATGCTTCAGCGATTTTTTTTTCTGTATATTTATTTTTAAAGGGGGTAGAGTTATAATGGTGGCGAGAATGTAGTCAATTTTTACCCTTTTTCTGCTACAATTCCATATTTTTCTTTTCTTTCTTTCTTTTTTTTTTTTTTTTTTTCACAGCTTATTTTTCATACTTTATAGCATACTTTCAATTTTTAACATCTGAAAAATCATAAAATATATAAGATTTTCCAAACATTTTTTGACGGTTTTTAAAATGAAGTAAAAGAGTATTAATAATAATAATAATAAAAAAACAGATGAAAACATAATTCTCAGTATATTTTGATGCAATTTATCGTTCACAACTTCACGTAATATTAATTTTATGTTCAGCATAAATTGAAACTCCGTCTTTTCGGTTGGCATGTTTCAGCTCAGCGTCAAAGTGCGATATTTTTGACCTCGTGATTAATCTTTTTTTTTTCTTTTCTCCTTTTTAATTTACTTTGGGACATGGCATGCTAATTGTGGTAACTTTTTCAACAGTTACTTCACATTAGCAAACAAATGTTCATTCATAACATAGATTTTTTAAATATCATGCTGAAAGTTATAAAAATTCACTAAAACGAGCTACAGTTTTCAAACAAATTTCATTCGAAAATTACCTTTTCTTTATCTATACGATGACGTAAAAATTGAAATTATGCACTACTTAGGTGTTATGTATGGGTGATAAATAACCTAATAGGCATAACCGGTCGATACCCCTATTACAGTTATAAACCAAAATAGCAACAGGTTTTTGGCAAGTGCCCAAAAATAAACTACAAATTCAGGACGGACAAATTACAAGAGAAAAAAATTCCCTGCCGGCCCGGCCTACAGGCGGAGGTAGATTTCGAAGTTAAGTATATTAATTGCACAACCAAAAACTAAATCATGATTAGATATAAATCCACTTTAACAGTTTTATCTGGCCGCTTTTCACGAGTTTTTATTTCATTTTTATATAATAGCTGGTTTTATCAGAATCATGTTAAGGCGGTATTCAAAAAAATACTTTTCCATGCTCAACAACTCGAAATTTTCTGGCACATTTTCAGATTAATTTTTAATAGAAAAAATACGAAACTTGCTGGCGTGATTTTTTAAAAGATTTATAAGCGACATGTGTTTTTATTTTTCTTTCAATTAATTGAAACTTGATTAATAAACAATTATTTTCTCAGTAGGGCAATATTTTTCGTTTCTAACACAATCGCTTAGGGAAATTCTGTTCAAAATGCCCACTTTGACATCATTTTTTGAAATATATTCTGCCTGTATCAAAAAATCGATCATAACGGTACATTATATAGTTTCTGAAGAAGAGAATCTATCAATTGGATGCGTTTGAGAGCAAAAATGAATTTAAAAAGGAATAAGAAAATAAGCAGTTTGGATTTGAATACACCCTTAATAAGATGATTTTTTTCTTCAACCGCTATGTATTTTTAATTTGTTTTGGCTGTAAGAATGGGTCCTATCAAAAACTTGTCTATATAAATGTTGAAGACAATATTAAGAAGATATATGATAAATTCATCGGGATTTTATATCTTGTGAATTGACGGAGTTTTGGAAATTTTTCTTCTTCACCTCCCTTTTTTTGTTTTCGTTTTTAATTTTTTTTGCGGTACGAATTGGTCCTATCAAAAACTTGTGAATATAAAAGTTGTAAGTAAAGTAAAAAGTTGTAGTAAGGAGGAAGATAATATTAAGGAGATGCATAATAAAATTAATTGGACTTGATATCTTGAGAATTGACGAAGTTAGGAATTTTTTTCTCCTAAAAACCCTATTTTTTGCGCCCCTTGAGCCCGTTTTTAATTTTATCAAAAATCTGTGATACATAAATTTTTTGTCCTATTTTTAGAAGTAATAAAAACTTTAAACTGATTTGATATGTACAAAAAATTAAGAAGTTATGGGGTTTTTTCGGTTTTCACAACCCCCCCCCCCCCCCCACTATTTCCATACCCTTTTTCCGATTTTGTCCATTAACGAACTTGACCGAGATTTTATGCCCCTTGATTTTATGTATCAGTTTGCAAGAGATTTGTGCAGAATTGTGGAAGTTATCGTGTCCAGAAGAAAGTGATATATATATATAGAGAGAGAGAGAGAGAGGGGAGATTCTCAAAAGGTGGGATCATTAAACGTTAACAATATGTAATTTTTAAAATTTTCAAATTTAAGGCCAATTTTTCTTTAATGGTATAGTATTTTGTCTATAAATATAATATATTAATATTTTTAATAGTATGTCTACAAAATTATACACAAACATTAAAAGACAGCAACTATTCTGGAAAATTAATTATTAAAGCATTTAATTAGCAGTTGTGTACGTTACAAATTTTGGACATTTTTTTCGCACGTACGTTACAGATTTTGGACGTTGTGCTTAGTATTTAAAAAATTCTTAAGACTAAAAATGTAGTAAATGTGTCCTATAATTGTATGGGTATACATATATATATATATATGTATAATTAACTTTTTGTTATCTAGTAATAATAATAATAAAATCAAATGCTTTGTCGCGTACGTTACTTTCGAACATAACAAAATACAAAAAAATTCTTTATAGAAAAGTCCTTCTATCTTCAAAAAAGCAATAAATCAGCCTGCCATCTCTTAACGAAATTATCAAAAAATCATCCGTTTCCTTTATGCGTTCGTTGTTTACCATTAGAACCACCTGGAAAAAAGTTAAAACTCTTCTTCTTGGTGGTACATTGGAGCAGTTAACGTTATGAATGTCCGAAATTGGCCTCTTTAGCATAAAATAATAAAATTTTAAGATATTTATACAAAGCTTTTACAATAAATTATGTCATTTTATGTCTCTGAATAGAATTAAAAACTCAGTGTAAAAAAAATAATAAAGTCAATGATAATTAAAGTTATGCTTGAAAGGCTTAAAGTTATGACGTGTGTCCAGTGCCCACATTTTGAGAATTGCCCAGAGAGAGATAGATAGATAGATATATAAAGTTTTTTACTGAGGGTGGTTTTGGGTTCTAGGGGTCATGATCGGTGTAGATCTGCAAAATTTTTTCAGAAATTCCAATATAGGAACGACGCCAATAGGTAGTATTTCATACAAAATCTACCTAAAATAGGACTTTATCACATAAATCAAAAGGTGACAGCAATTAAATTTATTTTTGCAAGAGATTAATCTTTAACTGATGTCACAGAAAATGTCATATAACTAGTGTGAAGCGGTGTGTGAGACCGCTTTATCGAACGATGAATAAAAGCCGCGATTAACTCAAAGGATGTTGTTTTTGTACTAAACTTTTTGTACAGGATTGTTATAATTAACACATTGAGTGCCACGATGACTGACACTGAAGCGCTGAAAATTTACAATGTTTAAAGTAATTTTTAAGAAAGTATAATCCTGTAATAAATAAAAGGCAGGTAAATTTTAAATATTTGTTCAGTAATTACTTAAAACAATGTATATTTTTTCAGTTTTGCATCATATTTTAGACGTTAGCCATCGGTGAATGACGCGTTTTAAACGGAAAGTTTGCTGTCAGCCACCGGTGGCTGACGTGGCGCTTAACGTGTAAAATTTCACCTATTCAAAAGTCTCTGGTGTTAGTACTAAAGTTACAAACGAAACAAAATTTCAGTAGTGTTTGTAGATAAACTGAAATTTGCAAGTTAAATTATAAAAATTGAAAAAATTACCGGTTTGTGAGACCGGTAACATCAGTTATAGGTTAATTTGTTAAATCGAAAATTTCTTTAGTATTCGTTCTTGTTTTAGTACAAACTGTCAAATACAGATGGCACTGTACTGTCTCAAATTTATCTATAAAGTTTTATCAAAGTTCACTCAGTTTTAAGACTTCATTCTGTTTAGCAGTCAAGCGCAAAATACATGGATATTTTACGTTTTGAAACTGTAAAGTTATTTTGAGAATTCTTATAGTTTGAGGCATTCTGTGAAGTGTTATCTCTTGATGACACTTGGTTCTAAAGCAAGAAAGAGTATTCCAAAAATTCCCGACTTCACGCATCGAGCTCCTGAAAGAATAGCTCTAACAGTTGCCACGTTTTTTGTTTTTTTTTACTAATCTCTTTCAAAAACTGCTACCGTATATACTCGTGTATAAATTGACCTCCCAATTCGTAAGCAAAAATTTAAAAAAATTAAATTTCGTGTATAAGTCGAATCACATTTCTGGTAAGTATGTTAAAAAATGATTTGTAATCGAGGATAAAGAAAAAATAATAAATTTTAATTAAATTAGTAAACATTTTTTTTACGTTTCTAATCGGATTTTTTTAATTCAACGTTTTAAAACTGTATAACTCTGTAAAACCGAAGAAGCTTAAACTATTTTGAAACCTATTCACACCAATTTAATGATTCTTAAAAGGAAAAAATTCTTTCAAAAATCTATTTAAGTCTTATTTAAGGGGGTAAATAACTTCTTAGACTGCTAAAATATAGTACTTATTTGTATTGTAGAACTTTCAGGAGAGATATCTAGAAGCATTCTCAAGTTGAACTCTTTAAAAAGGTGGTTAAAACGTTAAAAGAAACGCCCAGTATTGAAGGGAATTCTGTCTCAAAAGAAAATGGGTACAGAACAATTACAGGGACATTATTGTTGAGCTTTTTTTGTCAATGATAGGGAAATGACCATTGTACGCTTTTATCTGTCTCCCCAACCTAGACCCATATGTGATTACTTGAAAGACTTGCCCATTCGCCGATTATCTGCGAAAGTTTTTTATTAGCTCGTGTATAAGTCGACCCCCCATTTTTAACTCCCAAATTTTGTCTAAAATTCTTCTACTTATACACGAGTATATACGATATATTATTTTTGGTCAACTTGTATACGGTATTTTTCTTAAATTCATTAGTACGCTAGATGCGTGGTATCCCGATTTATTGGCACTAAATTGCATATGAGGTCTTACGATCGTTTTGGAACAAAAATAAATCTAGTTTTTTAGAAAATATTTATAATACTAATTTTATTAAATACGAATTTTTGAGTAGGAAGTCATATTTTGTTAATGAATAACTTAATGTTGCTTAAAAATATTTCTGAATAAAAAATATAAGTTTTATATTCAAGGACGTCTTTGTCAAAAGATCTGACATTTAATTTCAGACCTTGTGGAATGAAAAAGGTTTTATTTTGATAAATCTATATAAAAATATTTCATTAACATACGTAATACTATTGCACGATAAAATATAGTGCGTCTCAAAAGTATATGGACAGGCGTTTCTTTGAAGTAACAGTTCAAAAAATGAAGCCATGATCACGAAAAAAATAATAAGCATATGGAATTCTAATACAAGTTTATGGCAAGAAAGAAATACAGTATAGGTTTTACAGAATTTTTGTAAAAAAATAAAAATCAAAATACGCTGTCTCAAAAATATATGGACTTTTCGAGTTTTTTGCATTTAAATTCACATTCTGGATCCATTCCTTTGAATTATCTTAAAAACTGTATCAAGTAAGCTTCAAACTAGTATTTGGAGAATGTGTGGCTGTAAAGAGAACCAATTATGCTCTACGTTCTGCTTTAATTCCTGAATAGTTGAAAACTGACGACCATGAGCATATACATCTCGTGCAAGTACTCCCCAAAGGTTAGCATTTGGATTGAGGTCTGGGCTGATAGCTGACCAGTCTATAACAGTCACTTGATTCTGCGTAAACGAAGCTGTTGTTGAATGACTGATGTGAATTGACGCATAGTCCTCTTGGAATTTTCAGTTATACCTTTCAAAAATGTTTCCAAATGGAAGTAGATTGCTTTTAAGGACATTTTAATAATTCTCAGAGAATTGCTGACCATGAAGAGAAGCAATATCCGTTGTTCCATTGAAACAAATCGCGCTCCACACCATGAGAGAATCCCCTCCTTGTTATTTACTAAAGAACTCACGAGATTCTCGTCGCAGCTCATGCCGATGGTATGCCCAGCCATCAGGGCCATCCAAATTGGTTTTGTTTTCGTCACTGAAGAAACAACAATTCATCTTCCCAAGGCTTGTATTTTTTAGTTCAAAGAACGCGTGCATTTCTATGGTGCACCTTCAGCATAGATTCCGTGCACATTCTGCGATATTTATGAATTTTGCTTGCGTGTATGCAACGGTGAACAGTAGATCTCGTAATAGGAAACGCTAAATTCTTCGAAATTTCACGAATAAACTTCTTTTGGGCTGAAACTACTCGAAAAATCTCTCTGTCTTGTCGCAGAGTTGCTTTTTTTGGTCCACCTGAACGTTGTTTTGCAATCGCATTGTTACTTTTTGATAAAATTTCATAAATTCCGGATCTGTTACTTTTTATTTGTTTAGCAATATCAGAAATTTTAACATTTGAGTCTTTAAACGCCAAATTTTAGCTATATCAGCAGCAGAGAATTGAACGTTGCGAGGCATTTTCCCACTGTTCGATAATTGAAGAATGAGCAGTGATTTTATATTTAGCAGTGGCTACTTCACAATTACAGAACGCAGAAAATGCAATTTTTTTTTTTTTTTTTTTTTTGATACGGTGGAAATAAAAGCAATTCTCTTTATTGTCCATATATTTTTGGGACAGTTTATTTTCAATTTTATTTTTTTACAAAAATTCTTGTAAAACCTATACAGTATTTCGTTATTGTAACAAACATATATTATGATTCCATATGCTTATTATTTTTTTCGTGATTATGGCTTCATATTTTGAGCTGCTATTTCAAAAAATCGCTTGTCCATATACTTATAGACGCACTGTATAATAAATAAGATGTAGGTATACTTTAAAAATACAGTGAAATCTCCCTGTGCGACCACCTCCATTAAGTGACCTCCTCCCTGAACGACCATTTTTTTCATGGAACGAAATTTATTCCCATAGGCTCTGTACAAATTTTACCTCCTTTCAGAGACCAACCCAGTTGAACTCCCTCCATGAGCGGCCCATTTCTTTGAAGAAAATGACACAAATTCAGTTTTTTCCTGGTCTGAAGAAGGTTTTATTAGAAAAATAATTCCGGAGAGCCCATTATTCATCAAACTTCTAAACTAAGTTTAGATTTTTTTTTTTCGGTAACTTTTAAGTATTTAAACCCCTTTGTGCCTTTTTAGGCAATGAATTTAACTCTGATGACAAATTAAAAATGACGGTCGGTAAACTCCCTTGCCCTATTCTGCCAGGAAACTTTCAAAGGAATAGATAAATTAATGAAATCATCATTATTTGTTCCCGTCCCCAAAAAAATTGCATTTATTTACTGAACTTCGAAAGGACTTAGAAATAAAAGTTATAAAAGATAAAACCGTAAAATCAAAGCAAACGTCAATGTATTCATTTTTTAAATTCTCCAATAATTAACTTATGTAATTAATTTTTGTTTTGATATTTACATTTTTATATTTTTTCCTAATGTGAAAAATAAATTTTAGTAACATTAACTGTTAACTTTTTTCAACAATTAAAATCTAGATTTAAACATGACCTTCATTAAGAGACCACCTCTCGAAGCTACCACTTTTTATTGGAACGGAACGCGGTCGCTTTAGGGAGGTTTTACTGTACATAAACTTGCTCAATGGTATTGCATAAACAAGAACTGTTATATGAACATGTGCAAATCAAATCATCGTAATTTATTATAAGGAAAAAGGCTTTATTTAGATGAATCTATATAAAAATATTTCATAAACATACGTAATACTATTGCACCATAAAATATAATAAATACGATGTAGGTATACGTTAAAAATACATAAACTTGCTCAATGGTATTGCATAAACAAGAACTTTTATATAAACTTGTGCAAATAAAATCGTCGTAATTTATTGTAATGATGCCTAATAATGCCATCATAATGATGGTTGCTTTATCCTTAATTTTATTTGTACAAGTTCATATAAAAGTTCTTGTTTATGTGTTACCATTGAGCAAATTTATGTGTTTTTAACGTATACATCTTATTTAAAAACATTTCATTTTCATTAATAAATGTGTAAAAAAATGTCGTTCTTACTTGATAAACAATTATTACTTTTAGTGCCTTTGGTAAAAAGTTTTAACCGCTGTCTTACAGAAAGAATTACTTCTAAATCTAAGTTTTTCTCCGAATTCAGTCCCTGTGAATGGTGGGTAATAATTGTAAAGTTAAACGCAAGGAATTGAATCTGATTTTAAATCCTTGGTTGAATGTTTAAAAAAAAAAAAAGAAAAAAAAAGAGCTTCATTGAAATGTTTTCTAAATGTGTCGGCATATAATTATTTTTTCTTTTTCTTTTTTTTCTTTTTATGGGGGAGGGGGGGGGCTACAATAAATTGATCCATTAAGCTTGAATATGTCAAAAATATGGTTTTATTTATTAGCATTTTCTTGAAATATGTAATTTGATCAAGGAAAAGCCATTGAAAATGAAAATAATTTTTCATTTCGATATTAATGAATAAATGACATCAAAAAATATAATGATAGATATTATTGCCCATTTCCTTTCTCACAGAATAATAGGACATAATATTCACTTCGAATGAAGACGTGATGCGTGAAACAGTTTTCAACAGCTTAGATGCAACCCAAACATTTTTCTAATATTTATTTCAATGAAAATTAGGTTAAACAGAGCAATGATTTAATTTAAGTACTGATAAAAAAGAATTTTTTTTAAATTCAGTCTTTAAAAATGGCTTATTAATAAAATCATCCAATTAATGAGGATATAATTTGAAAATAATTAAAGAAAATAAAATTTTTCGTACGATTTGTTTACTTTTTTTACTGCATTGATTTTTATTGTAAGCGCAAGTGCAATGTAACTTGATAAGCATTACAAAAAAGTCTGGTGATTAATGCAATTTTGCTTTCCTAATCAAATATACAGTGTAAGATGATTTATTTAGATGATTTATGGTGAGACATCACGTTAATTTCATTCGCATTTCTATTGAGATGCATTATTTCATACGCATCTGTTTGATTGCTGATTTGGAGTTACAATCAGATTCATTTCATCGGTATTTATAGCAGGATGTCTCTTTTTTCTGAATCCGTCATCAGATTCATCCATTGAATGCATTTTTATCCATTTGTACTTTTTCTCAATGCGTTTAAATGGTTTGTTATTTTAAAAAGGAGCTTAATACATCAGATTCATTTCATCTACATTTCCAGCTGAGTGTCTCTTTTTTTTCTCATGCGTCGATCTGGCTTTATGGTTTGAAGAAGGGGGCAGTCAGACATCAGATTCACCCCGTCTGAATTTTCATTCACTTGTACTTTTTCTCACTGTGGGTTTAAATGGTTTTTTATTTTAAAAAGAATCTTAAGACAAGAGATTCATTTCATCTATATTTCCCACTGAGTGTCTCTTTTTTCCCAAGCGCGTCGATTTGGCTTTATGGTTTAAAAAAGAGGGCAGTCGGACATCAGATTCATTCAGTCTGCATTTTCATCTATTTTGTACCTTTTCCCAATGCGTTTAAATCGTTTATTATTTAAAAAGAAGCTTAAGACAACAGATTCATTTCATATATATTTCTAGCTGTTTTTTCCCCCTAAGCGCGTCGATCTGGCTTTATGGAATAAAGAAGTAGGCAGTCAAACATCAGATTCATACAGTCTGCATTTTCATTCATTTGGTACTTTTTCTCAATGCGTTTAAATGATTTGTTATTTTAAAAAGAAGCTTAAAACAACAGATTCATTTCATCTACATTTCCAGCAGTATATCTGCTTTTTTTTCCAAGAGTCGATCTAGCTCTATGGTTTGAAGAAAAATGTGGTCATACATCAGATTCATCCAGTCTGCATTTCCAATTAGATTTAACATTTTCTTATGCGTACAACTGGTTTCGGATATAAAGATGATAACAGTCAAACTTCACATTCCTTTCATTTGCATTTCCAGCTATATGAACTCCATTTCATATGCATCTATCTGGTTGTCTGGTTGTAGAGATATAATTTGGAGTTATAATCAATTCATTTCATCTGCATTTCCAACAGGATGTCTCTTTTTTCCCCAAGAATAGATGTGACTCTGTGGTTTGAAGAAGAGGGCGGTCAGACACCAGATTCATCCAGTCTGCATTTTCAACTGTATGTACCTTTTTTCCATGCTCTTAAAAGTTTCTTATTTTAAAAAGAAGTGGCAGACATATGATTTATTTCATCTATATTTTCAGCAAGATATCTTCTTTCGCATGCGTTGATTTTGCCGTTTGGTTTGGTGAAGAGGGTTTCTAGGTTATCAAATTTATTTCATCTATACATATCAAGCGTAATTCAGCTTTCTGGGTCCATTCATCTCATAACTTGTGTGAGAAACAGGACAGTTTAAAACGTCAAATTTATTTCATCTGCATTTTACGAAGCATGTTTTCCTTTGACATGAACCAATCTAGACGTTAGAGAGGATATGTCCAAGAAAGCATATCCACCAAATAAGTCTTCTTATTCGCTGTTACCAGATTTCGATTTTTTTTTCCGAGGCCAGTTTGGATCTATTAACTCTCTCTCTTATCTGAATGTTATATAAAGTTCGTAATTTAAAGAATTAAAATCAGTGTTAAGCTAAATTTTATATTGACTGGTATCTTTTAACCATTCAGGTCTCATACAGGAAAGAAATAATAAGTTTTTTTATTTATTTATTTACACAGTCTAGAATAGCATTGAAATTAGGCCAATTCAATGAATGAATGTTGTCTTTGACTTTCCTCACGGCTCACTTTATTTCATAAGGGCTCTCTCATCATCTTTAATGGGCATGACTACCTGATCTTCCGTGTCACTTCGTCGGACGTGCTTTTATTTCAAGCAAGCTGTAACTTCAAAAATAAATAAATAAATAAATAAATAAATAAAAATTAAAGACCTGAATCGAACAAATGTCGCTTTATTAAGAACCCGTAAACGCATTTCCCTTCTGTTCCAGAAACATATCAGTTAATTACAACTGTATTACAGATTTTTCATCCAAATTTATTCTGGCATATCTTTTGTAAAACTGTTTTTGCTAATAAACAAAACCGTAAGCTCATTGTTCACAAATAACAATGATATAAAACAAATGGGCCTGTGCTCCTTATCAGAGTTGAATCTGGTTTGAAAAAGTTCTATTACTCCCGTTAAGGCTCGCTTTATCTCATACGAGCACTTTCATCGACCTTAATGGTCATGACTACCTGATCTTCCGTGTCACTTCGTCGGACATACTTTTGTTTCAAGCAAGTTGAAACTTCAAAAATAAATAAATTAAATAAATAAATAAATAAATAATAAAGACCTGATTCGAACTAATGTCGCTTTATTAGAATCCGAACACGGATTTCCTCTTTGTTTCAGAAGCATATCAGAGAATTAAAATTATATTAGAGATTTGTCATTCAAATTTAAGCAGGCGTATCTTTTGTAAACCTATCTTTGCTGATAAAAAAAAAAAAATAAACTCATTGTTCGCAAATAACAATGATATAAATCAAATGGGCCTGTGCTCCCTTATCAGAGTTTAATCTGGTTTGAAAAAGTTCTATTACTCTCATTACAGCTCGCTTTATCTCATAAAGTCATACACCAGAAGGCATGTACATTGGAAGCCTACCTTTGCTGAAAAATAAAACAACCCTATTGTTTACAAATAAGAATGTTACAAATCAAATGGGTCTGTTATCAGAAATATCATAGTTTAATCTGGTTCGAAAAAGTTCTATTACTCCCGTTAGGGCTCGCTTTATCTCATAAGAGCACTCTCATCGACCTTAATGGGCATGACTACTTGATCCTCCGTGTCACTTCGTCGGACGTGCTTTTGTTTCAAACAAGCTCTAACTTTCCAAAAAACGACCTGAATCGAGCTAATGTCGCTTCATCACAACCAGAACACGCACTTCCTCTCTTCTCCACAACTATGCCAAGAGAGAAGAGAGATGGACGAAAAGCAGAATCTGCCGAGCTCTCTCGATCAATCTTGCTCCGTGTCTGAAGAACATGGACACGCCCCATTTGCATAATCTCCATGATTTAAAAAAAAATTGTTACTCTGATTTCAGAAAAGGGAGCAGCGCCGTCCGTACGGCAGAACAAGTAGCATCAGCCTGCAAAAAGCGTTCTCCAGGGGCATGCGAATCTGTTTGAAAATTGGCCAAGTTATCCTTTTTTGCCTTTTCCAGTAGTAAAGAGAGAACGAAACACCCCCACCAGTTTATTTATTTTACCCAAAAAAGGATTCAAGTTTTAAGCGAAATGTTTCACGCAGTTTATTATCGCTTTTTATTAAAAGATAGCAACAGAATTTGAGATCAGGAAATTGAGTGAGATGAAGCAGTTGGGTGTTTACTTAATGCAAAGGAAAGGGTAAAAACGATGTGTCCGGTGTTCGATATCGACTAAATTGAGAAAAATGCCTTTTTATATGCTACACACTCATTTGGAGTCTGTTTCTTTGCTGATGAATTAAGGACTGGAAATACAAAACGCTGAAGTACGAAAAAAAAAAAAAAAGGAAAATCTTTTTTTACGAAAAAAAAAAGTGTCTTAAATGTCAAGCTTAACAAACAGGAGAACCCTTGAAGTGCCAACCCTAGTAGAAATAGTTCAAAAAAGAGTAGAAAAATGCCGCTGGTTGAATTTGCCACATGAAGTGAGGGGGAGAACGCTGAATATGCCACATTGAAGTGGAATGGAGGACGCTGAAAATGCCAATGACAGGATGCGCAGCGACAGGTAGCTATTACACAACTTGATCATGTTGTTATTGTTTATATCAATGGGATATTTTTAAGCAATGTGAAAAATATTATATAAACAAATAAAAGAAATGTTTACAAATGATAATACAGTCGAACCTCGTTATCCCGACATTCTAATGACCGGGAAAAAGTGTCATCATAAGCGGAGTGTCGCGGTAACAGGAGTTGGAGAAAAATACGTTTAGAAAAAGCTGTAATTTTAAGTAACTTAAAGCAATTTTAAATTAATAACTGTTCTTGCAGTTTTAAGCAAAATAAACACAAAAACAAAATTGAAATTAATAAAAATCAGATTTATGAAGACTTGTTTTTTATTGTTACATGAAATATTGATGAATTAAAGTTTGCTAATCACTAGATGTGCTTCCTACAATTCTTTTTTCAATATTATACATTGAATTGTAATCGATATTCGTTGTTTCAGAAATGTATGTTAAATAATTTCTGATCGATTCAATGCAATGCAAATGCTTCGGTTTTAGTCAGATGAAAAATGCCGTATAACCACAAGAAAGCGCCGCCTGACCAGAACAAAAAAAACCGCCAGTAGACTGATACGTCTATCTGGAGCTTAAGTGGGTCATTTATAGTGTGTGGTTTTATTTCTTCAGATAAACGATTGAAGTAAAATTTCTCATTTATCTCAATAGGTATTTTAGACACTTTGCGGAAAGTTTGGCTAAGACATTTCTTACCGCTTAATTTCCGTACTTATAAGATGGGTTATGAAAAATGGACAATTTTCCTAAACCGTCGGGATATCCGGAGCTGAAAATTACTCAACGACGCAAAATCCGGAGTTTATTTACATTAAAATCATATACAGAAAATCGGTACTTTGAAAAACTGTCGTGATAAGCGGAGTGACGTGAAAACCGGTGTCGGGATAACGAGGTCCAACTGTATTAGGCATTTAAACTCTAAACAAAAGGAATCTAGGCACCCACATTTTAAAGTGTTGAACTAAGATCCCAAAATGAGTGAAGAGGAAACGCTGTAAGTACTAGAAGTAGGATTTTTCTTTTTTTCGTTTTCTTGGAAAATTTCCTCATTTGGACTTCTAGCGTTTTCTATTTTTAATCCTAAATTTTAAAGACAATTCGTGAAATTCAAACTCCAGATAATAACTATTCAGAGAACAATATTCTGCATCTCCTACTCTGCTCTGTCTCAAACTAAAATAAAATAAAAACGATTATTTGGCGATTATGGGTATATTTAGGTATTATAAGATATGTTTTGCTATTGATAACAGGGAGAAAAAAATCCCAAATTACAATTTTACGATAAATTTTCTTTTTTTGATCTATAAAAAACTGCACTGTAATCAACAACAAAAATAAAGTTCCCGGAAAATAATAGGCAGATGTTTGGTCAAAAACAACTTCCTGGAAAATTCTGGTGTTTTATTATTCTGAAGCATTCCTGATCAAAATTGGCAACACTTTGTGAACTGAGTTGCTTAGAAGTTTTTGATCATTTCAAGAAACGATTGAAACTTTTTTAAATTTAGCAACAATTAGGTATTATACTACCCTTGACAAAAAATATGAAAGCAGCGCTCACTATTCGACAACTTACAATTAAATAGACCACGAGGTGGCAGCACAGACAATCACCTCATCGAGTTCACGACTGAAATTCCAGAATTAATTAAAACTCGATTCGTATTTTAAAACGCAATTGGTCTGCCAAGTCCTATCTTGGTGGAAAACACCTGAAACCCGATTTTAGAGTTGACTCGTAGGTTTACCATTGTGTTTTCCTGTTCCCAATCCCAGTCCTCCATGTTTTCATACCTTTGGGTGCAGGAAAGCACAATGGTTGAATTTGGTTCAATTCTATGCATAATTTCATATACTTTTTGATGGTACAATGGCGACAGACAGGCGGACACACGGACAGACAGACATTTTCTATAAACATGTTTTTTTTTATATCTGACCCCTAAAACATGTAAATTTATCGAAAACCAGAAGTCGAAAAAAATTTCGATTACAATACTTTCTTCTATTGAAGATAGAAGAAAGTAAAAATGAGCAGATTTTAATAAAAAAAAATATGTACCTTTTAAAAGGAAAACAATTAAACGAAAATTTAAAGTTACGATTATTTTTCTAAATTTTTGTGATTTTACGAAAATGCTCTCCACAAAACGCGCAAATAAAAATTCCAATTTATTTTTGTTTTAAATAACATTTTACACTTTATGCTTTCTGGTTATGAAATAAAAACGACGTCTTTCTCATGGCTATAAATTTTTTGCCGTATTTCAAGATACTGCAGCAATCAAAAAATGAAAATTTCTGCGTCTCACTTTGACTCTAGTGCTGAAACAATCACTGCAAATTTTAATTCAGATTTTAATAAATTTTATTAATGGTTTTGAATAATTTATTAATTATGAGCCCTTACAATAGCACTGAATTACTTACAGTGGTGGCCAAAATTTTGGACACTTTTAGGTAGCTTTCATTACAAAAAGTAAAAAGCTACCTATTGCAGCCCTGCGAAGGAAAACACTTCCGGAAATTTTGCTATATTTTCGCCGATGGAGACTAATCTAACTATAAAAAGAAGTATTATAATTTAGCGCTATCATACACTTTTCAAGATTTTCCTTTATCCAAGGCAAACCTTGTAAATATATATTTCAATCTATCCTCATAATCTACCATATTCTACAGCACCTCCAAATATTGTACAACAAAATATAATATCCAATACGTCAGGAGATCTTCACAAATTAATACTAAACATGATACCATTTATATCTTAACATCAATGCTAACAACAACAATTAGATTGAAAAGTATATTGATTTTAGTGAAATCATATTAACCAAGATTAATTCAGGATTATGTTGATCTACAGGAGGGATTAAAATTTAGGATAAAAATATCTGCAAACAACACTAGTTAAACTAGAATAGAATCTCGTTTATTCCATCAAAATTACAGTAAACAAGTGGGTAAGTGTGATCACAGATCACACAGAAGCGCTTTCGTTTAATATTCCTTCAAAAACACTTTATCCTTTTGCAAAATCTGTTAGTTCCACATTTCGCAAGTAGGGGCGCACTCTATTCTAAACAAACCTCTATCCAAACAAAACTCCGTTTTACAATCTATCCGTAGATATATTAGTCGAGGGGATCGGGACCATACCCGAGATAATTAGGCGCCCCCTGGCAGTAAAAAGTGGAACTAAAATATGTAAGGATGTGGTGCATAATATGAAAAAGTAGTCAAAGGGGTGTCGTCAAAAGCTAGAAAAGTGCTCCCTGGGTGAAAAGGGTGGAGATTAGAAAAATTGTTTAAAATACACAAATTAGAGACCGGAGGGGTAAATATCAGACTTTTTGAAATTTTAATGATTTGTCGTGTGATCGCAAGTGTCCAGCTATAAGTATTCAAAATTTCGAATCTTCAAACTTAATTAGGGGCTCAGTTAGAAAAAAAAAAAAAAAAAAAAAAAAAAAAGCTTAAAATAGACAAATTAGAGACCAGACGGCTAAATATAAGACTTTTTCAAAATTTTATGATTTGTCGTTTGATGTGAGGTGTTCAGCTATAAGTATCCAAAATTTCAAGTCTCCAACATATATAGTTTCTCAGAACGGTCTCTGTGACAGGCAGACAGAGGAGTGGTGTGAATAGGGTTTCGTCAGATGAACGAAATTCCTAAAAATGATCGAAAATAACAAAAAGCACGAGCAAGAAAAATTAACAATCCTATTTTAACTGCATTAAAGATGCCATTGCTTCGGGGAAAACACGGGACAAAGAAAAATAGATTGAATACCTATAAAATACAATTTAATCTAATATAACAAAGCATAACTTTTATGCTACATGTGAAATACTAATGCTTCGGTCGATCGATGGTACTTATTCTTCTAAACATTTCGATTTTGCAAACATATGATGTTCTTCCCCATTTTTTACTAGTAAACATGGTAAGCATCATTTCGAAGCTGGCTTCTCTAACAACGAATTATATGCGCATATGGCAGAAGAATATGAATGGAGAACGTTGGGGTATTAAATATTTTGGAATGAAATGATTTTACAATCATTTAAGGATTTTTATAACTTCGTATTTACATAAAAATAGATAACAAACTAAAAATAAAAGATAACATAATAAAATAAATGGTCAAGTGCGAGTATTAATCGTGCTCAGAGGATTCCGTACAATAAATAAATGAATTATTAACTGTATTATTAAAAAAAAAATCGTTGATAATAGAATAATAAGACTTTGTAAAAAACTATACAACGTTAGGGTTGAGTACAGCTGTATATACTAGATAAGTAGGAATGGGTATACCATAAAAGTTCCCACGTTTTTCCAGATAGGTTTTTAATTAACTTTTAAAGACACGGCAGACGTATTGAGAGATCCACTTAATGCAAACTAGTCGCGAATCCCATAGTATTTATGTGATTAATTCTAATTAAATTACGTCTGTTTTTAACAATTTGGCGTTTATTGCTTTTATAATGCTAATGGGCATTGCATTACACAAATATATCATTAAAAGTTGTTATCTGGCCTTTAAAAGCCGATGGTACATAGAGTACGCCGCCCCTGTAATTATATATATCGAAACCGTCCATGTCTTTAAGGGTTAATATCTCGGCTAATTATCGACGACTTTTTTGGAAAATCATTATCAACAATGCATTTATACTTCTGCTACGATAGGTACTGCAACCGCTCCTCAACACCTTTGCTGAATGCCTGAAAATCGAAATTTGTGTGTAACGGGAAAATACTCTTTTGTCAAAAACTATGTGATCTAGGGTAATCGCTTTAGTTTTCTTGCAAGGTTTAAGTTAACGTCTACTACCTCTAGTTTTTTCATAATTTTAGTTTCAGTTGATTCTGAAATAGAGGGGGGGGGGATACATATTTTTGCATTACTATTTCGGCGATACCTCTGGAAATACAATATGTAAAATTTTTAAAAAAATGTATTTTTGAGTTCGGCGTTATGAAAGCTTTAATACGATACCCAACGTGATATACAAAGAAAAAATATTTTTTTCAAGTAACTTAATTAGCCCCACTACATTTTCTTAAACATACTTGTGAATATTTAATAATCTATAAATATGTGGGTCAATAGTCTTTATTACTTCCCCCAATTTGAACTTTCCGCGTTCCATAGTTTACGAGTAAAATGGCTGTGCTGGAAACACAGACACGGGACTGATCTTATAATGGTTCCGTTTTTACTTTTTAAGTACGGAACCCTAAAAAGAAAACATAATATATTGATGTAAAAAGAGTTACCAAAAATGAAAATTTTGGTTGGATCAAAAATGATAACGATATCAAAAGACAACCATCCCCTACCCCCAGATATAGCTTACGATATCAAGTAATTAAGTGCCAGCCCCCACCCCCTCCAATCCCCTCTAAAATGATATATGTACTACCCTCTAACGTTATTTATGTACAGCCCCATACCTTAATACGGATATCTTCTTATTTAGTGAACCTGTAAAAGTTGTTTTCCAGTGTAGGAAGTCCAGTGAAGGTAGAAACAGTTATCGCGCTTCTAGTTCGATTCATCTCACATGAACTTTATGACTTTAATACTCCGATAGGGGGGTTATGTATATATAACGTTATCATTTTAGGGGGGGGGGGGGGATCTGGCACATGATATCGTCAGATATCTCTAGGGGGAGGGGGTGGTTCCTTTTGATATCGTTATCATTTTTGATCCAACCAAATTTTCTCATTCTATTTGTAACTTGTTCTTTACATTAAAATAGTTCGTTATATTTTTAGGGTTTCGTTCATCTGACGAAACACTATTCGTTTTAGTCTGTCATCTATTTTTATGGAAATACGATGTTATTATTCAAATCATTAAATGATTATAAAATTATTTAATGATTTTGTTCTAAATCATTGTTTTTTATTCAATTATTTAATTCAAAAATTATGAATTTGGATTCCTATTCGGATTCCTATTGGATTCCTATTTGGAGGTTTTGGATTCCTATTCTTCTGTCATATGTGTATGCATATATAATCTGCTGTTCGAGAAACCAACTGTGAAGTATGTTTGAAATTATACTTGTGTTTACTTGTAAATAAAAGAGAAAGAATGTTGTTCACCTGTTTTGTTGATAAGAAGTTCTGTCTGCCCCCTCCCATGCGGAGGCAAGTGCAAGAAGACATTATTACTATTGAATGCGTTATGCAACAAAACACAGTAATTAAATACTTTTAAATAGTAAGTATTTCTTTTAAGTGTTATTTGACATAAAGTTATTTCATACACAAAATAATATTTTATTGATTTCTCTTCAATTGAATCAATAAAGATTCGAAAAATAAATGTATAACAATATCTGTATATAAATTCCAAAAATGAAAATAAATTTTAGGCCTTGATAACGATATCATTACGGGGGTGTGTGGAGGGGGAGTTCGAGGTACGATAACGTATGATATCGTAAAGGGGGAGGGGTCCAACAATACCAAAAAGTTGATAACGTAACGTTATGTACAGCCCCTAGGATTCAGCAGTGCTCACAGCGCGACTGCGGCCGTCGAGTACATTTCATGTGGCCCCACATGTTCAGCATATAATTCAAAAATATGTAAATGTATACGTATAAGTATAGTTTGTTAAATAATTTTTTTTTAAGATCTCGCGATTGTTTTAAAAATCTTATACGATTAAAAAAAAAAAAAAAAACCATACGACCTTAATAGGAAAAGAATTTTGTCAACCTCTTCACGCCCTTGGCCACCTATGTGGACGTTTAGTTTTTAGGTACGTTCATAATTATATAAATACGTAGCACCTATAGTCGTCGTTCGGTCAGTCTGTTTGTCCGTCTGTCCGCATATAGCAAAGCATAAACTACCCCAGCGAATGGTCTGAAATTTTAAATATATAATTGTTGCAAACTTTTGTCGAGTCATTTCAAATTTTATGAAAATCGGATATATAGTTTAATGACAGGGACAGTCAAAAGTTTTCCGTTACATTAAGGCCCATGAGAAAAAATTATTGGACTGCATTTTAATAAATGTTACAGCCTTTCGAACAGAATAAAATGGATAGTCACTTATGAAGTGCACTAAATTATACATGCAGTGCAATATGCGGAGCAAAAAATATTTATAAATCTAGTTATAGTACGAACACACCTCATTTGCCACGTTTGACGAGCAATTTCTAACTTGTTTATAATTATAATTCCTGTCAATAATAAAAATAACAAAAATTGGATAATAAAACTTATTCTCTACAGAATCCCTCAAGAGAAGTAAACATTTTAGGGTTTGGCTGTACTGATACTGTTATTTCCGATGTACAGTTAGAGATTTTTAAAAAAGCGTGAAGTCATTTTTCGGCAGTCAGTGTCGGATTATTTGAACAAACCGTTAATATTTGATAAAAATAATATCAGATATATTAAATATATTAAGTTTTAATAATTTGTAGAGATGCAATAAAGACATTGACTGTTAGTTTTTTATTTTGTAAGAAATTATTTCACTCATAAATGACCATTAACGCTCAGCGGCCACAAATGTGGAAGTTATTATTATTATTATTATTATTATTATTATTATTATTATTATTATTAATTCTTATTAATATAAAATAAGTAAATCGTAAAAAAAAAGAAAATTAAAAGAGTCATTTTTTTCTCATCATAAAAAATAATAGTTCCTGAAGAGGTTAATAACACCAGTATCGTAATAGAGCATTACAAATATGACCAAAAAAAGTTCCAAATCATTTTCAAAAATCTCGCTAAGCTAAGTTATCACTTTAGGGAGGGCAGGGAGGTGGGGGTCTGGCACTTGATATCGTAAGATATCTCTAGAGGGAGGGGGGGTTATCTTTTAATATCGTTATCATTTTTGATCCAACCAAAATTTTCCTTTTTTGCTAACTTTTTTTTAAAAAACAAAATAATCTATGAAGTTTTTCCTTAGTCTGTTATCAATTTTCATGAAAATACAAGGGTATTATTAAAACTATTAAGTAATTATAAAATCATTTTATTCCAAAATATCGATTATCCCAAGGTTCGGCATTCCAATTCTTCTGCGATATGCGGATATAATGCGTTGTTAGAGAAATCAGGTTCGAAGTGATACTTGTTTTGTTTATTAGTAAGAAAATGGAAAAAATGTTGGTCACCTGTTTTTTTTTTTTTTTTTTTTTTTTTTTTTTTTTTTTTTAAGTATTTCTGCTTAGCCCTTCTCTGTCAAGGGGGCAAGTGCAGAAAGACACTATTATTGTTGAACGCATTGTGTAACAAAAAGCAATATTTTTAAATAGTAAGTATTCCCTAAAGTATTATTTGCTATAAAGTTACTTCATGTATAATTATAATATTTTATTAACTTCTCTTCATTTAATTCAGTAAAATATGCGAATTATAAATGTATATCATTGCAAACATATATATATATATATATATATATATATATATATAATTGTAAAAATAAAAATAATTTTTAGACATTGATAACGATATCATTAGGGCGAGGGGGGAGGGAGGGAGAAATGATAACGTATGATATTGTAGGGGAGGGGGTCCAAAATTGCCAAAAAGTTGATAACGTTATATATGAATAGCCCTTAATTAGCCAATTAATTTCAACTGCATGCCAGTTAATACTAAGTCTTTAAAATTAATGCTTACGTGTTTATAATATGTATATAATATTAGTTCATTATAATATCAGCTATTAACTCCTAGCACAAAATTAATACAAAAGTAATGCTTTTAATAAATTTCAAAATTGTATTTCAATGCGTAATTGATATTATTCATTTAATAATGCTTTTTGCTGTTGTTAGTGGGCAATCTAAAAAAGTATATTAAATGTAAAATGTTTATTTAGAGTTCCCAATTTAAAAAAAAAGGGCCTTCATCTATATTTTGTAACCCGGGGAATCCGGGTTGGATCCCCTATAGTAAATGGTGAATGCACATAACTTATACATATTAACCGCTTCCCTTAGCAATTTTTTTGAAAAAAAAAACCCTGCAAAAAATCATCAC
Organism: Maratus speciosus; assembly: GCA_963932465.1. Taxonomy (NCBI): domain Eukaryota; kingdom Metazoa; phylum Arthropoda; class Arachnida; order Araneae; family Salticidae; genus Maratus; species Maratus speciosus. The sequence continues at coordinate 614,911,375 of OZ010788.1, read as the reverse complement.
ATTTTTTGCAATCACATCAATGCATTTCATCATTTCCATTTCAAATCACAAAACTTGGAAAACTGCCAATCACATATTAAGGTACTTGGACCCATTATGGCCCGGTTCCCAATATGGCCCACGTCGTATATTTCATTTACTTTCTTTTTAATACAATAGAAGGCAGTATACGTTCGACCCCCAGGACGATAGAAAGTGGAAAAAAACAATAAAGGCGAATTCGTATCACATGGGCGATGCTACTGGCAGGGGAAGTGAAATTTTCGGCCAAAAAAGGCCGTGTTATTATTTCTTAAAGGTAAGGAATATTTCGTATTATTTATATTTGTTAGCATTTAATATAAAGTAAAAATGAATATAATAAAACCGTTAATCTACTTTAAGATACTATCAATAGTTTTATCATTACTTATTAGTATAGCCGTTTTTTAGGGGCAAAATTAAAAAATGGCGGAGGTTCCCATTATGGCCATGCTGGACCATGTGTTCATGACTTCAAGCGTATATATATATATATATATATATATATATATATATTTACGAACATAATTTTGTTTCACTTCTGTTCTTCAATTAATACAATTCTTAGTAAAAATAAATATATTTTTTTAATTTTTTTTTGGTTTTAATTTAATTTTTTTTGTGATTTTCCTGGCTTTCAAAAAATTGCAATTATTATATATATGATATGTATATATGTTCATTTCTAATTCATCTTTAGAACTTTACCAATTTATTCATATATTTGTGATTTCAATTTTATTATATATATATATATATTATATAACATATAATAATTTGCAATTTTCTAAAAATTTACAAAGTGGGCCATATTGGGAACAGGGTGTTCCCAATATGGCCTATATGACACATTTTACATTTCAGCTTATATAATTTTTAATAGTATAATTACAAGTATAAATTCTTTTATTTTATTTACCACATTAATCCCTCTAAGAAACAGCACAAATAGTTTCTAGAAAAAATAATATTAACATGGTGAAAAAAGCAATCAAACCTTAGGGTGGCCATAATATATAATTTATTATTTTACCTTATATATAATTTATTATATTATATAAGATTATTTTCTTCTTTTTTATGCTCCAGGACGAGTAAAAACAAATCGTAGTGACAAATTATGCCATGCACGAATTTTCTTGGGATAACAATTAATTGTAATACATACGAACCCGAGACAACTCGGGATAATCGGGGAAGCGGTTAACTGGTAAGATTAGGAAGGGGCTGGTTTACAAAACTGCCTGAATATGCCATAGATATAATGTTGTTGAAAGCTAAAATAAATGAACAAAAACAAGTGTTTTTGTTAGTGTACTGAAGAATATAAAATAATTTTATTACCAAAAATTCAAAACAAAATCGTAAAACACACTGAAAATAATACGGTACAGAAATTAAACCACAGTGAAAATCATAAGAGAGAAAATGAGAAAATGTTTAATCATTTATTAAAAATGAAAATATTTAGGAACAATTAACATTTAAAATTAACATTTAAATTTATTTACAATGGGTGTGAGGCGCCGAGGTTCGTAACAGAGAATGCGATGATCCTTTGTGTATTGGTAGAGTCAATATACCGATAGAGTCAAAATATCCATGGAGCCAAAGCATCGATGGTATCAGCATATTTAAACATATAAAAGTCATAAAGCGCCTTTGGAAAGTCGCCCCAAATTTTGCTTAATTTATTTATTTATTTACAGAGAGAAAGTTTTAATTATGAAATTTTTAACTTTGTGGATTGATTTTGATGGAAAAGAAAAAAAAAATGTAATCACTTTAACTTATTTGTTCAGTTTACAAAATTTCACTTTAAGTAAAATAATTTACAATGTTTTACTCAAATAATCGCCTTTCTTTTCATAACGCAATGATTTAAAATAAAGTGCATTAAATTAAAATGTACTACATTAATTTAATATTTTCTATTACCCTAAAAATATTCTTAAAGTCACAAAAATGTCAATTATTTTTTAACGTAAAATTTAAAAGTATTATGAAATCGTATGACATAAAAAGTCAATTTTTTTAAACATAACATTTAAAGGCATTATGAAATCGTATCAAATATTTCAGTCGATTTATGATTTCCTTTGATATTGTTGTGCTTTTACTGCAGCCGAAGAAAGACATAGACCGCGTCCTCACATCTCAGTTGCCATGTGATCAACTCAACATAGGTCGGTTTCCTCCAATTGTCGAACTGTTTTTAGCCTACCTTGATCACGTGATATTCGGGTACCACAGCCTGTCTGTATCCTTAGCTGTGGCTTCTGCAAGATTTTTGTTGTGGTTTCAAACTGTCTACTAAACTGTAATGACCATTGCTTCTGACAAGCTCCTCAAACTACATGATGTATTTATTATTTTTATATTATTCAATAAGCATTTACGTATAACATTTCACAGAAATTTTAAAATAATTTTCTACCATTAAATAAGTTAGTCGGAAATAGCGATTGTCATGCAACCAATCTCTTTTTCCAATCTCTTTTTAACCTTTTTCTTAAGTGAAGTGAAGTGAAGAGACTGACTCCCCAATGGTAAGAGAATGGTAGTAAAGAGAGGAGACCGGCAATGGTGGTGGTTTTCGGGGATTTGTAGGATTCGGGAATGCATCCGAGTTAATATTGGTTTCGTTTTGAGAAATAATATATGTAGTTTTGGTGGAGTATTGTTGTTGATAAATTGTAGTAAAAGTGTATATAGTTCTCGGAAAGTGTATATACTGTAAATATAGGATTTTGTGTTTAATAAACTTTGCATATAAAAATTCTGGTTTCATTATCGGTCGTCGTGACATTACAGTGATATTAAAAAAAATAAGGACCAGTAATTAATTTAAGGGGTTGATCAGGGATGACTCCTCTCACTGCCGGAGCTTCGAAATGTCCATTAGAGGCCTATTGATAAATAATAAATCGAAGTTAGAATGACTTTTTGTATTCTGATGCTAAATTATTTTTTCAGTTTCTTATTTTATATTTTGTAGGTTTACACATTAGAACTGCAACGAAGGATTTTAAATATTTCGTTAGATTATGATAAGCGTATTTAAATTAGCTCATAAAATGCTTTCAATTTATCTGATTAAAACAGCGTTCGTGAACGGATGCATTCATTATTTTACGAAAGCAATGTAATCTTGAAAAAAGAAACTGAATTCTTCCGAAGAGAGAACATAGGGTGTTGGAAAATGATGCAGTAAGTGGTGACATCATCCGCATCATCCATTACAATCGAAGAAAATTCTATACACGCCCTCAGTGACTCCAGAAAGAAGATGGCTCCACTTTGGGTTTCATTATATTTTGCGAAAGGAAAGGATTTTGTGGCTCCTCCCTCCTCCTCCCCCTTAAAACAGCGAGTATTTTTAGTGTTGTAACCTTTCCTAATGTCATATTTTAATGCAGAGGAAAGAGGGACTGCTTAGTGCCAGGGGCCAACGTGAAAAAGGCGACCGTCTCTGTCACGTGATCACGCCCCGAGACAAAGCAAGGGCTCTAAAAGAAATCAACAAAAAAGCGAGCGCCTCTCGTATGAGAGGAGGGAATTTTCTACAAAAAAACAAGACGCTACAAAACCGGAGATGAAAAGAAGAGCGGGAGCAGGAAAAAAAGAAACTACGCCCGGGGAGCAAACGCGGAAAAGAGAAGAGGAGAAGGGTAAAAAGGGGGGGGGGGGGATTGACGTTCTATTTAATCGAATCTTTCATCAGCTTTCCGCGTCTTTTTCGAGCTTCTGAAGAGCCTGGAGTATTTTATTATCGGGTAGCACACAAAAGGGTGTAGAGGGCCCAACTTTCCCCTTACTTACTTGAACAGGGCCTCAGTGTTTTTCCAGAGATTAGTTCTCACTCGGGCTCGATACACCTGCAGCCCCCAATCCCATTAAGGCCCGGCCCCCAGCTGCACTAAACGTTCTCGGTCAACACATACACCGGACTCTGGCGATGATTCTCGCACAAAAAAGGTTAGTTTCTTTTCTCTAGATTTTTATTTCCCGTTCATTATTGAATTTCACTTGCGGCGTGAATTCTTTTTTTTTTTTTTTTTTTTTTTTTTTTTTTACTTTTTTACTTTTCTGTCCTGAAGAGGCGTGAATATGGGAGGGGAAGGGGGAGAGAAAAAGGAGGGCGAAACATTCTCCTTACAATTTTTCCCGATCTAGATTGCGTCTTTTCGAAAATTTGCAAGCAACAAAGCGGGTCGTTATTCCATTACGTTAATTGGTCCGCCGTTTTCTTTTCTTCTCCGACTTTCCGCTCCGAATGGAAAACCGCAGTTTTCTACCTTTCACATTCTCTTCCTCCTCTCCATCTTCCCTCCTGATTTCTTTCTTGCCTCCTTTTTCTTGCTCCTTTTGTGCTGAAAAGAGCCTTCGGTTTATTTTGCCGAAGCCATTTGTCGAAACGAGGCCTGTTCTTGATCCCGGGGGATGCGATTCCGATCCGATCTGAACGGGAATCTTAACTTTACCAGATTGGGCCACTTATCGCCAAATGGACTCCGTTTAAAAAGTGTACTTTTTGAACGATTTGCGCTTTGGAAACTTGGCAAGTCGACATCAATTTGAAAGAAGGAGGTGTATACCTCGAGAATGTAGCTGTGGTGGCGGCGAGCAGTTATTTCGGTAAAGGGGTGGATGATTTAAATTTAAATACAGGGTTTTTCTAAATTATTTGCTCAAATTTTAAAGCGCTTTAGGCCCATAAATGCGCATTAGTCTATAGAGAACATTTCAACGCTAAATACTTATTTTTTATCTGGAATATTTTTATAGACGATATCAGGAGTCGCAGTATCCTATTATATGGGGGAGGGTAGTACACAGTGAGACGAAAATTATTATTACTTAACAAATGGCGACGATTTTTATTCTTTTGAAAAAAAAAAAAAAAATTGATACATCTTTAAGCTACACATTAATGTATAAATGGTTTTAAAAAAGTTATTTATAAAAGCACAGAAGCAGAATAACGAAGTATTAGAAATTGTCTCGCTGTGTACCACAAGTAGTATACACCAGTGAGACAATGTATATGTTTTCATAAATCATACACTTTTACACTCTATCAATAATTATCTTCAGTTTATGATTTCTAAATTTTCAAAATATTAAAAATATGATTCGGGTGGACAATGGCAGATTTTGGGCTACCTTCATGCAAATTTTCAGCCTCTTGCGTTTAATAAATTCCCCTAGCTATCGCACGCTTACAAACACGCACAGAAAGTTTCTTAAAGCTATTAATAAAAGAAGTGGAAGTGCCGAAACTACATCCATGTGTTGCATAAGATGAGGTCGTTATGTGTGTGTGCCTGCTTTGATAAAAAGTTACAACTACATGTCAAAGTGGCTGCTGTCTCACTGTGTAACATGTCTCACTGTGTACTACTCTCCCCTACAGATTATACAGGGTGTCCGGTCTCAATGGTGTCCAATGGCTAATTCCTAAACCGTTAGCCATAGACATATAGTTCCAGTTACAAAAATGTTTTAAATCAAGCAAAGAAATATTTTAAAACGATTTGGGTCAATAAAAACTTTTCTTAAAAAATTACGAAATTTAAATTTTTATACGGTCCCCCGGTCCTATAAGTTATATTTAGTAAAATTTTCTTATTACACTGACAAGTAAGACAAAAAAAGCCTCATTCATATAACACTAAAACTGAGCGAGTTATGAAACTTTAAAAATGCATGACTTATGCCACTTTTCTTCTCTGGAAGCAAATGAGTTCGGCTTGACTTTTGAGGGGTCACATACCAAGTGCTTAAAGTATTCTAAGATCTTATTTCATGTGTATCTGCGCTTTGAAAAAAATAGTACAAGTATTACAATTTAGTTAACATTTATTAAGTTTCAGATTGGCTAAAATAACATGTTTTATTTTGTCAGGATTTGAGACTGTTTCCTTTATGATTTCTTTTAACAAAAATTATGTTATTTTTATAAGTTTTTATGTAACTTCAACGATCTTATGTATATTGTTCCAGTTCAAAATTTGTACTCGAACTTTAACTCACTTTTAAATATCCGATCAAGATTACATTTTACATACTGGAGCAAATCTAATATCATTATGATTTTCGGTGGTTACCATTTATACTTATTTTACAGGATAACACAAAATATTTCGGATAGATTACCGCCAAGAAGTTTAAGAAAAAGCTTTAGATTAGACAATAAAAGACTGCGATTGTTGTTTTTCTTTAACTTTTATGTATTTTTTAGCAGTGAATCTGAAAATTACATTAATTTTTAACCATCATGTCAGGATATTTCGCAAATCATAAATTGTAAAATTTAAAGAATAACAAAAATCGTATACTATAAAGTAGAGGAGATGGTTGTGTTTTTTAACTTTTGATAATTGATTATTACGTACTTTTTAGCACTGAATCTGAAAATGACCTTCATTTTTAAACATCACGTTAGATTTTTTTTTTGCAAATCGTAAATGTGTAAGTTAAAATATTAGCGAAAATTTCATACTATAAAACATATGTAAAACTTTTTTTGTTTTATTTTATTTTATTTTATTCAAACAATTATTCGATATTTTTGCTTATCCTGAGATTCTTATAGCTAAATAGCTGAGTGGTCTGATGAGATGAGGGAGGCTTTGAACTTTTTAACTTTGAAATTTGCGAAAAATCCTGATGTGATGTTTAAAAATGAAAGTCAATTTCAGATTCAACGGTACAGAACACATAAGAATCAATTATCAAAAGCTACAAAAACATGACATAACCCAGCTTTTGCAGGCTAGTGTGATCTAATAATATTTTTAAATACGTATCATTTTGTAAAGAATTGAGGCTGTTAATTTAGCATCATTTTATTTAACAAAAATACTGTTTTTTCTTTCTTCTTAAATGTTTATTACAAATTGTATATTTTGCATTAATATGTCAGAATGATTAAAGATTTCAAATTTATATTGCAATGTTAATTTTACTCTCAACCATTTTTAATATATCTGACGAAATTATATTTCGACTAAATTTGTGAATGACCCCCAATTTGCAGCAAAAAATATGCTCCAACTTTAAATAGCTGTTACTCGGTCAGTTTTAATCGTAGAATAACGGGACTTTTTGTGTATTACTTGTCAGTGTAAAAGGAAAGTTTTAATGAATGTAACTTATAGGACCGGGGGACCGTACAAAAATTTAAATTTCGTAATTTTTTAAGAAATGTTTTTATTGACCCAAATCGCTTTTAAAATATTTTTTTATCTGATTTTAAACATTTTTGTAATTGGAACTATATGTCTGTGACTAACGGTTTAGGAAGTAGCCATTGGACACCGTTGAGACCGAGCACCCTGTATACATATGCTACTAGTTACAAACTATAACTTCATAGCAGATTTCTTTGACATATGTAATAGAAATCTACCACGAAGATTATCGTTTAATAAAAGTGGTAGTATATGTAAAAAATACAGGACGGCTATAATTTCTGCGACATGCATATTCTTCTAACCTCTCTAAAAATCCATCAATATTTTAACTCATTGTCGCAGAAGTTTCCCCCCAGCCTAATATTTTAACGGTTTATAATGAGTTCGAGCGTTATTTTTAGTCTCCTCTTCAATTTCTTTTATCATTTTAAAGTCAAAACAAGAACTCAGATTTAGATTAACAATAACAACAAATGTTTAATGGGCTCACCAAGGGTATAAACTACGAAAGTGACAGAGAATCTTAAACAATTTAATCTTCAAATCTTTACTTTAAAATGAATTTTTTCCGAAGGATTAACACTTCTCTATATTCCTCAGAATATATAGAGAAGTGTTAATCCTTTCCTATGTATATTCCTCTGAGCAAACGAAGTTAAAGCGATTTATTTCTTCAAATATAAATTATATTCATCAAAGAAAGGTAAGTTTGGTTTTTGTTGTATGCTCTTATGAGATAGAGACAAGTAGAAATCGAAAGATAATGTACTTACTAAAGATTTTTCATCAAATATTTAGTGAATATTGTTGAATCATATATCAAGTAATGTATTAGTGTAGATTGCAGCCATAATAAAAAGCTATTTCCAGAGATTTTGGCTGATGCATTTATCCCGGATTGAAAGGATACTTGCCCCACCTTGCATCTGGGATATATGCATCATTAGTGATTCGGGATAAGACATCCCATTTGTAATTATCAAATAACTTTGATGCATGAGAATATTTTTTTAAATATTCAGGATTATGGATAAAAAATTTCTGGGTTTTTTTCTTTTGGTTGATCGTGACACTTCCGGGTGGGGGGGGATAATTCCAGAAGACGTCAGGTAACGGTATTAGTAATGTTAGTATTGATAAATTTCCTATTTGAACAATTCATTTGTTTCATTTAAGAAAGTTGGTTCAAAAGGTTGCGATTCCCTGACATTTTTAAGTGAAAAATATCTAAGTGTTTTGCATTTATATAGCTGTTCACATTCCGAGCGTTCCCTCTCTTTAGATCAGAATATACTCAGAAGCACTAAACGGAAATCTAAATACAAAATAGAAATCTAAAATTCCTTAAGTATATCATTATTACAGCAAAATTAGGAAGGATTAATATTGGAGAGCCAATCCATTTCAAGTGGTCCAGAAAATCAGATATTCGTTGCTCGACCATTTGTTAAAAAACTGAATTTTTTTGTGCAACAACCATAACATGATGGAAGTTCAAAATGACAATGATTTTAATTTTATTTATTTTTGTTTGTGCATGGCGTCCATCTTTGTTTCATCGTCTGCAGCAATTTTCTCACAAGAAGGGTTTACGGAATTGTGAATAATTCATCGTCTATGTCTCCAATTCAAGTGCGGATTAAAGCAATTTGTACAGAATACATTGGGCTAAAAATTTAGCAATAGAGTAGTTTCCGAAACTAACTGCTTATTTGTGAAATTTAAGCATAAAGTTTCAGTTTTTTATTCCAAAATTTGTCTGTTTACAAAAGGAAATTTTTCTAGCAAGCAAAACTGTCAACATGACATATTTTTTTTTACAAATAGGCCGAAAGTACTTGTATTCACGCGCCAAGTTCCAGACCTGGGACTTGCTTTCTCTTCGCTAAAAAAAATCTCAAATTTTTCAAAAATATCAAAAATTGCACTTTTGAGGCTTTGATATCTCTTGTGGGGCAGGAGATAAAAATCTGAAGTTCTGGTTTCTGAGACTATTGTATTGTAGTGTTATGCACAAGAAATTTCATGATGGAGATTTAACTACAAGCTGAGATATGGCAAGGGCAACATGTCAAAACAATACTGTCAAACTATTGTTTTCTTGTAGGCACAGCTAAGCATTTATCTCAGAGTGTCACTTAAATTTATTTTTTGATTATCTTTAAATAATAGTAACAGAAAATAAAGCCCTTTTAAAGCTTTGCAATTAATTAAAAAATAATTATGCCTAAGGCTATACATTTTGCATGGTTTCAGTATTTTTTGTAAGTAATTTTAGTAACTAAAAGAAACCTCAGCCCTTTTACATAAAGAAAAAAAATATTTTTATACAAGACCTGAGACAAAAACAGAATAGGGAAAGATAAAAGCTGTTAATGTGGTCATACTTGTTGAGACATCATCAAACGTGTCAAAGCACATTATTGCTTGTTGGTTTAAAAATTTTGATCTTTCTCAATATTTAATTTGTAGGAACCAAGTCTTGTCATCTCTTGATAACTTGATTGAAGATATTGGTCCTGCTGGCTCATAGAAATAAACTTTGAAATCACTTTGTGCAAGTCTCACTTCATTAATAATTCCTAGCTTACTTCTTATGCAAAAATGTCATTTTTCTGCAGTATGCCTTTTGAAAAAGATTTGGATTTCTTTACTTTCTGGAAATTACTTGAGGCTGATGCATGGAACATCGTATAATGTTTCATTTATAGGAACATACTTATGGTAGGAACAAGTTTCAAGGACTGGTAAGCAGCATAAAAAATTGTGGCTTTGAAACCAACAAGCAGGAATGTGTTTTGACACATTTGATCATGTCTCAACAAGTATGACAACATTAACAGCTTTTCTCTTTCCCTATTCTGTTTTTGTCTCAGGTCTTGTATAAAAATATTTTTTTCTTTATGTAAAAGTGCTGAAGTTTCTTTTAGTTACTAAAATTACAACAAAAGTTGCTGAAACCATACAAAATATAGGCCTTAGGCATAATTATTTTTTTAATTATATTTCGAAGTTTTGCAAAAGTCTTTATTTTCTGTTGCTATTATTTAAAGATAATCAAAAACATAAATTTAAGTGACACTCTGAGTTAAATACTTAGCTGTGACTACAAGAAAACAGTAGTTTGACAGTATTGTTTGACATGTTGCCCTTGCCATATCTCAGCTTGTAGTTAAATCTCCATCATGAAATTTCTTGTGCATAACACTACCATACAATACTCTCAGAAACCAGAACTTCAGATTTTTATCTCGTGCCCCACCAGAGATATCAATGCCTCAAAAGTGTGATTTTTGACATTTTTGAAAATTTTGGGATTTTTTTTAGCGAAGAGAAAGCAAGTCCCAGGTCTGGAACTTTGCGTGTGAGTACAAGTACTTTCGGCCTATTTGTAAAAAAAAAATTATGTCATGTTGTCAGTTTTCCTTGCTAGAAAAATTTTCTCTTGTAAACGGACAAATTTTGGAAAAAAACTGAAAATTTATGCTTAAATTTCACCAATAAGCAGTTAGTTTCGGAAACTACTCTATTACCAGATTTTTAGCCCAATGTATTCTGTACAAATTGCTTTAATCCGCACTTGAATTGGAGAAATAGACAATGAATTATTTACAATTCCGTAAACCCTGCTTGTGAGAAAACTGCTGCAGACGATGAAATAAAGATGGCCGCTATGAACAAACAAAAATTAATAAAATTAAAATAATAGTCATTTCGAACTTCCATCATGTTAGAGGGCTATGCATATATAACGTTATCATTTTAGGGGGGAGGGGGTTTGTCACATGATATCTTTAGATATCTCTAGGGGGAGGGGGGTTGTCTTTTGATATCGTTATCATTTTTGATACAATCCAAATTTTCTCATTTTATTTATAACTTTGTCTTTACATCAAAACAACATGTTATCTTTTTTTAGTCTATTGTCTATTTTTATGAAAATACAAAGTTATTATTAAAATCACTAAATGAATACCTTAACTATTGCCATTTCTATTCTTCTGTCATATGTGTATGCATATATAATACGCTGTTCGGGAAACCATATGCGAAGTATGTTTGAAATGATACTTGTGTGTGGTACTTAGGATGTGAACGATTTAAATCAGTTGATTTAAATCAGTTGATTTAAATCAGCGATTTAAATCATGATTTTAATCAAGTGATTTAAAAAAAAATCATTGATTAAAATCAAAAATTTTCTAAATGTTTAAAATGACATAAAAAAGTATTCAAATCTAAGATGAACATAATTTGGAAAGTTTCTACAGGTATTGTGACTTATGAATACACAAAACAAAGCTTTAAATAATTGTTTCTAAGCGTAATTCCTGAGTATTGTGAAAAATTTTAAGTATAGTAAGTTTGTAAAAAGCATGGTTTTTATCTAACAAACATAAAAAGCATTTAATTTAAAAATGATATTTAAATATAATATAACTTGCAATGTTATAATTTCCTTTTAATAATCAAGTTATTCATTCTTTTATATACAATAAACACAGCAATAGAGTGTCAATGATTTTAATCAATTGATTTAAATCAGATGATAAAATCACATATTTTCTGATTTTTTTAAATGGTGTGAAAAAGCATTATAATCAATAATGAAAACGATCACTAAATCACTTGTAAAAAATGTAATATTTGTTATTGTTAATTATAACAATATTAAACTGTGTAAAAAGATGTATTATACATTTAAAAGACATCTAACTAAAGGTTAAATAACTTCAAAACATTATAATATTTAGTAGCTATTCAAATATTTTAATGTTGTGGGGAAAAAATCTGATTTAAATTTCAAAAATACAATTTTTGTAATCTATTTATAAATTATGTGTGAGTTTGCTGTATACATTGCTACAATTTTTGATCAATTTGATTATACACACGCTTTAGAACCTGTGTAAAATTACTGGCTGCTTTATGAATTTATCAAACTATTATTTATCACCTTTTTTCAACCACTTTTTCAAAAATGTAGATTGTGTTCTTAATTAAACAGTTAATTGTTTAATAATTACAAAATTTAATCTGTTTCATCAATTTAAAATTAAATGTAATTTATCGATAACTTTAAAATATAAACAGTATTTAATATTGGTTTACATAATTATTACAAAATATTCATGCACATAATGTTGTATGTTACTAAAGAAATTTTTTATTTGCAGTTTTTTGTAATTTCTACCAAAAAAACATAGATTATGTTAGTAATTGGAGGGTTATTCATTTTTGAAATGCTTAATTCTTGGTAGATGTTTAATATTTTAACACAGGGAAAAAAATAAAAAAAAATCTGATTTAAATAAAAAAAATCCGATTTAAATCAAAAAATCCGATTTTTTTTTAATTTTTTTTTAAATCATGATTTTTTTACACCCTAGTGGTAGTGAATAAAAGAGAAAAAATGTTAATAAGAAGTTCTGTCTGCGGGCAAGTGCAAGAAGATGTTAATACTGTTGAATGCATTATGTAACAAATATATATTATTAAATACTTTCAAATAGTAACTATTTCTTTTAAGTGTTATTTGACATAAAGTTGTTTCATATATATGAAGTGGTATTTTATTGACTTCCTTTGAATCTATAAAGTATGCAAAAAATAAATGTAACCATAGTTATATATCACTCGAAACAAAAGAAAAAAAAATTAGACATTGATAACGATATCATTACGGGGGGGGGGGGGGGAGTTCGAGGAATGATAACGTATGATATCGTAAGGGGGGAGGGGTCCAAAATTACCAAAAAGTTGATAACGTTATATTTGCACAGCCCCTAGGGTTGTTGTACAAAAAATTTCAGATTTTTAAAAAATGGTCGAGCAACCAGTGCTGGACCACTTGAAATGGATTGAACCTGGGACATCATATTACAGATATAAATAATCCCCATGCTTATTCATTTATTTAAGTAATATTCTTGTATTGTTGGAAATTTTTCTGCTCGCTCCCCCCCCCCCCCACCTTAATTTAAATTACACAACTTTAGCCTTCCGTAGAATATATAAAATATATCGAACTCATTCATTATGAAACAGAAAAAATATAATGATTTCAGAATTTTTTTAATTTGTTTCACGAATTAGTTTTTAGAATTTGTACATCGAATAAAGAAGGAGGGGATAATCCCTCTTAGTTTAAATTATTAGAATTTCTTCTTTAGAATTATCCGATTGGCTTCAAATTGTGTATATAGGCTTATTGGAAAAGGCGTTTCCAGAATTAGTTTTTAAAGTTTGTGCATCGAATATAGAAATGTTGGGGGTTACCATTCTTAGTTTAGGTTAACTCCTAATCTCTGTTAGACCGCTTCTTTTCTTTTTCATTTTCACAGTTTAACTTATAATTTCCAGTTTAGATAGTGCAATTTTGTTTTGTTTGGAATCTTAGTATTATTCCTAGAGACTTGTGAATATGGGAAATTTAAATATAATAGTCAATAGTTTTGTATAAAACGTTTAGTACAAAAACAGTATCATGTGAGTTAATCGATCTTTTTATTCATCTTTTAATAGAGCGGTCTCGCCGATAGCTCACAGTAATAATTCGACAATTTCTGTCACAGCAGTAAAGGGTTAAACAAGTTTAACCTACGTTAGAATTATCTGATTGGCTTCAAATTTTGTATACCGGTTTACTGGGGAAAGGCAGTATGTTGGTTGTTTGAAATGGCTATATGAGACATGAGACATACACAATGCATAATATCCGTTGAAATATTTCCAGGAAAAAAGAAAATGTAGAAAAGTGTAGGTAAAAAATAAAAAGTGTCTATTCAAGATTAACATATAATAAAAACAAATTTTCACATATTGTTACATAATAAAAGGCTATATTTTACTATCTCAGTATTCCTCATTGTTTTTTAAACTTTCACATATTATTACATAACACAAGGCAGGCTATATTTTACTATCTCAAAATATTCCTCATTGTTTTTTAAATATTATTTATATTCTCATTTTTTATATTATAACATTTGTCTTTAAAATTATTAATTTAATCAATGCCCTTTTATTTATTTATTTTTATATAATTCTTTATTTTATTTTGTATTTACTCAGTACTTATTAATTTATTCCTATTCTTTATTTTATTTTGTATTTACTCAGTACTTATTAAGTTTATCCTTATTTTTTCATTCTACCTTAACTAAATGTTAATCTAAGTCATTTATTGGTTTCTTCAATCAATTTCATTCCTTTTTTTTTGGGGGGGGGGGGGGGTGGCTAAAGATGGCAGCACTAAACATTATTGTTAATAATCCAGTTCCAATATACTTTTTTCCTTTCTCACACCAGATGGCAGCAAAGTTATGAATTTCAGTCAGTTACTATACTGTGGCCCACATCTTAAAATAGTCCTAACTCTGCTTTGCATCCTGACATGCTGAAGTTTTGGTTCCAAGTATGTAATTTAGGTATTGTGCTCTAATAATTTTTAATATCCTGTGTGAGGTGTATCTTTCTTTAGATTTCTTGGATTTTTATTAGCTATTTTCTGTTATGTTGCGTTGTAAGTAGCTAGGCATTTTAGGCTTAATGCCGACAAAATTGGATGAAATAACGCATCTTCACTATGAATGAACCTACAAGCTCCTCTGAAGATTCTGTGGCTTATTCATAGTTTTTTATTTTACATGCTGGTTTCCTATGTTCATATCTAGTTTATCTTTAGAATTTTACCAATTTGTTTATATATTTGTGATTTCAAATTTATTATATATATATATATCTTAAATTTGTTGTAAATAGGATATTAAGTCAAATGAAAATCTAGTTTTTGATTTATAAATATGGAGTATCTATCTCGATCAAGTGGAGTGTCTTACTCTAAGGTCCGGAATAAATGACCAAAATCATTAAGTTTTTTGATAAAAAGCATATTTTATCTGGTATTTGCATTACAATAATGCATTTTATTGTATTCTACATAAAATTTGGAGTAGATAGGTTACATGCGCATTCAAAAATCGTTAATATAAAAAAAATTAAGGAGAGGGCTTAAAGGGGCAATGTCTGTTTTGTAATGATTAAAAATGAATTAAACATTACGTGTTTCAAACTGCATAATATGTATATAATATTAACATTTGTTGATGATAATTGATATTGGTGTATAATGGTTATATATATATATATATAACTATTATAAACCATTACAAATTATCAACAACTATTGTGAATGTATAAATAATAAAGGAATTTGTTCAAATTACAAATGAAGTATAGACCACCACAAAAGTCTATAAAACAGATCCTCATAACAAGTGCAACATGGATTTGAAAACACAGTAAACTTTGGAGAAATGGAAATTTGTGAGACAAAGGCAGATTCATAAGGCCCCAATTACCTTGATTACCACAACTGACATGTACGGTTTCATCTTCGTATTAGCCATAACAAGCTAAAGAATACAAAATTAGGGCTACCGCAAACAATAAATCCAGAAAACACTTAAGTTTAAAAAAAAAAAAAATATGGATTGAAATAGATTAAAAAAGAAGAAATTGAAGATCCAGTTTGAGATTGAATGATAAAGCAAAAAAAAAAAAAAAAAAAAAAAAAATGTATAAGAGATATTTTGCACATGTTGCCAATTTTTTTATATAGTTATGAGCAGGACCAAGGATGTAGTAATGTAGAATAGGCAGGCATAAATATTAAGATATGGTGCTGCCAAATGAATTACACTTAAACATGAATTCCAATGTGTTATCCAATGAATCAATAAAGTGCTACCATGTTCAGTTAAATGACACATTTAAAATGATTACACAGTATTTATTATTAGGAAAATACATTGTTTGGAATAAAAACTAATATATAATTAAAATGAATAGATTAATAAATATTATTAACTAATCTTGGATTCAGCTCTAAAGCAGAAACTTGATATATACAGATATTATAAATGATATTAAAAATATGTAAATATATAGATAACAATATATAAGAATAAATAAGATAATGATTTAATTAATAATAATAGTAATAACTATTAGTGAATTAAGCATAAAACAGTAATTGCATTTAGTAAATAAAATTGATGAATTAAAAATATGTATAAATATACACACCAAAATATAAATTTGAATAACTAGATAAGTAAAATGATGATATGGATGGATGATTCATTAATTAAATTCATTAATTAAAATTTAAATTAACATTTAAAATTTTGAAAATAATAAGTAACAGTTAATGTGTCCACAAACGTGCATAAAATTTAAAATACATAATTATGGGGGAAAGGAAAGAACAAAGAACAAAGAATAAAACTTATAACTAATGGATACACTTTTTATGCTATTGTAATATAATGTACTATGTATGAGATACTAATAATCAAATGCCTTCTCTTTTTTTATAACTAACCATTGCGCATTATCCAGACAACGCCGCCCTCCTCCGTACTCTAACATCTACCCACCCATTCATCCTATTATAATTTTTTATTATTTTGCATTTTTATTTTTATTATTATTTTATGTTTTATTTTATTTTATTTTTTTTAGCTTTATTTTTATTTATACAATGTGCTAACAGTGTTGTAAGATCATTTATGTACTAATAGCATATTAAAGAATACATAAATTTTTTAGGAAGACCATGATTTAATGCATCATAAATTAGTTTTTTAATGTTGTTGTTAATGAGATGAGAAGAACACAAACTCTTTATTCTATATAAATGATTAAGGCGTATATTACGATAAACTGAGATATGAAGACATGATTTAAAATGAGTAAATGTATTAACTTTGAATTTAATTTTTTTATGTTTGTCATATAGAACCGTTATTGTTTTGTTTTCCTTTAGTGTAATTTTTAAATCTAAAAAGTTAATGGTATTGTTAGATAAGAGGTTTGCCGTTAATTCTAAATTAGTAGGATAATCTACTGGATAATTGAGAAATATTAGTCTCATCAGTAGCAATTAAAATTATGTCATCAATAAAACAATATAAATATGTATTACTATTACAATAAGTACGTTCATAGTGATATAAGTCTGATAATAAACTTGAAGTACACCCTCCTTGTAGCATACCGACTTTCTGTTGATAAATTGTGTTATCTTGCAATATACTCGTGAAGTTATTATCTATATATCTAAAACGCTAAGCGTTTTCTTGAGAAGAAACTACTGCATCAAATTACACCAATCTTTTTTTAAATGAAAGATATTTGGCCGCAGATTTGTTATTGTCCATTTGTTTGTTCAAATATTTTATTAATTAGCCGTAATTTTAAATTAAAGTTCTACAGTTGCACTTGCGCAGTATATAAGCACAAGTCTGCCTTTGGAGTGACGCGCTGCACATGCGCAAAGATGCTCGCTCAGTTGAACTATCACATCACAGGTCGAAGTTGTTTTGAGTTCGTCTGCTATTCGATCTCACTGTAAACAAGCTTTTCTTTCTTTCACGAAGTTTATATTATTTGGCTCTTTCAGCATTATTAACAATTAAAAAATTTATTGCGTCTATATTAAGAGTTAGATACAATTTATTTCGGGGGTGTCATATTGTTTTGGTCACAGTATACACAGAAGATAAACACAGTGATCTGAGGCTAAAAGTTATGGATTGTGATCTGTCTTATGAATTGCAAATAGCTAGATACGAAGGAAACTAGCATATTAAGATGTAGCTACTTCTTTTAAAAAATAAGGTATCATAAATATTAAAACGCAAAACTATTTCTGTAAGATCAGAACTGAAATTCGAGACATTCGTATGCGTCAACTGTTTTTTGAACCTCTTCAATTTAGAAGGAAGCTAAACGAATTCCTGCTAGCGTAGCGGGTTAACGCAGCAAGGCAAAATGTGTAATATTTTTGTCGATAATTCACTTCAATAATGACATATTTTATTAGGAAGTGAAGTTATAGGATTTTTATTTTTTATTATTTGAATGCTTTATAATTAAATAAAATTTAACACTCAATAATATTTTGAAAAAAGAATGATTTTATATTTAAAATATTTAAGCAAAAATATTTTGCATGTAATTATCAATTAAATAAATTGAGGTGTTCTAAAATTTTCGTTATATTTTCTGACCATTATCAAGAATATATATGTGTGTGTGTCAGAAAGAAAAGTTTGTCATTCATATGCGTAAAAAAATAAAATGGAAAGATAAAAATATATTCTATAAGAGCTATAAAAAAATTACCTTTATATCCAGGTTTAATATTTAAAAAATGTATAAAAATTTAAAATAAAATTCAAGTAATAAAAAATATGTATAATAAATCGTTAGCTGCATCAAGTTTCGAATTTAGGCTTTTAGAGAATTAGACAGATAAAAATAAAATTCATGGCAGCTTTTAATGCCCGTGTAGTTTTAATAAATAAATAAAGGAAAATAGATATTGTTAGGGGGGGGGGGGGAAATGAGGTCTAATAAGTAAAAATAAATTCTCTATCCGGTGTTTTTAGGTAAATTTCTGATAGAAAGCAAACATATTTAGTTGTAAATTATAAACTTAAAATTCTTTCACTTCATTGAATAGGTTAGACTGGCAGCATCATCTATCGCCTTAAAGAAATAAGAATCACTTATTAAATATAGAAATTCGTCACGTAATTCGTCATTCAATAATTAATTTAAGTAATTTATTAAAAATTCAAGAATTTTTCTAATGAAACATTTAAGTTATTTACCGTTAAATCTTGACAGGCACTAATTAGTAGATAATAAAATTAGAGTTTGAAAATAATCTGCATCGACATTTATTGGTAGAGTCAATTTATGATGATACATTTTAAATAATGCATTTATTATATTATGTAGATCTAATAAATCTATATTATTAAAAAGATCTTTGAAATCATATGTCGTTATATTGTTTACACATTTAAGATTTTTTTAGAATATTGACCAGTTGATAGCTATGTTTTATACAATGTGTATTATCTATTGTTTTTGTAAGTGTATATATTTGATTAAGGATTTTTAATAGAAGTTTGTTAGCCATATTATCATATGTATTGCATCCAATAGTGACAGTTCTAAATTTAATTGGTTTCTTATGAAATTCGGTATAAGAACTAAATAAGGATAATTAAACTTTGTAGTGGAAACATTTAATAATTTATAATAACTATTAATTTTACGGCTGTTTACAATTATGTTTTACTTAGTTTTTTGGAAAGAATTATTAGAAGAAATACAGGATGTAAGAAGTTGGTGATAATAAGATTTACAAAAAATTGCATAATTATTTGGAGATTTATTTACATATGTAATAACAGTTTTTTTTTTATTTAGTAATTTGTTGGAAAAGATGCTTTGCGTTAATAGTAACCAGGTCCGAAACATTATACTTTAAAGTATTAATTAATTTTTCAATTACCAATATTTTTCATTGATTAAAATATTCAATAGATTTATTTTATAAGATTGAAATTTTATGAATAAATATATCTATATCATATGTAATTTGTTTTAAAATAAAATTGACGTTAAATTTTGAAGGAAGTCAATATTTAGTTCCATAATCTATTTGTTTTTTCAGTGTAAAATCCTTCACAGTATTAAGATTTCCAGTGGTTATTATGTACATGGCCATTATTGATGTATTTTTGGAGAAAGGAGTCATACACGGAAAAGTACTTGCTGCAGATGTATTTTTGAAAATGAATTATTGTTAAAAATCCTTCTTCCTATAGTAATATGATATTTAAAAGTGTTTGATATTTTAAGATTATTAATAGGAAATTTTCAGTTTTTGTCATTAATTATAGAATTAATATTAATTTTATTAAATATTTGATTTGAAAAGGTGATTATCATTTGAGTATTTGTGTTTTGAATTTTATGGGGGTTTTTTTTTTCTTTTTCTTTTTTTTTTTTTAATTTATGTTAAAAACTCCTGCCATAATAGGATGAAAAAAAAACAGAAAAAGAAAAAAAGAAAATCGTAGAAACGTTCAAAATATGACTTACTGAGAAATACATTTAAATATTGTACAAGCTGTTTCTTTTTACTAGAAAAGATGTATTTTCAAATTAATAACCAGTTAAAATCCTCCATATAATTACTTTGAAGATTATTTTTTTTTTATATTTTTTTTGGAAACAATAATTGAAGAAAAACACCTACCTCGCTTGTTTCGTATAGTTTTACGATTTAAATTATGATTTAAAGTGAGATAAATTGGAAAATAATCAATAGTGTTATTAATAGATGAAAAAACTTTAACAGGTCTATTGAATATTTCATAGTATTAAGTCCATATGGATAAATTGTGTTATAATAGTTCATATAGATGACTACAGATAATTTATTTTTTGAATTTGTATGATTTCAGTTTTGTATTTTTAAATTTATGTTTATAGAATGTTGGATTGTACTTTGTTATTATTAGAATCTGAACGATGCTGCTTAATTCGTTTACGTATTGGACCAGATGTTTGACCAATATATTTCAAATTGCATAAGTTACACTTTATACTATAAATTACATTAAAGGACTTAAAAATTTTAGATAAATTAGGATTTGAAACAATTTGTGACTGAGAAGAAAAGGGACAAGTCTTGCAGCATCTAAGCATTTTCGAAAAAAATAAAATAATAATGGTGGAGGAGGAGAGTGTAAATGGTGACTGGATGACGATCCAGGAACAACTCTATTATTGTTCCTGTACCGGGCACTACACTGCATCGATGCATAGTTTATCTTGTCAGGATCGAGATTTTCGCTAAGAACTGCCATTTTTAATAATTTTTTCTTTGAAACATGCAAAATACAAAAGCAATAATTGCAAAAAATAATGAAAGAAAGGATGAAAAAAAATGAAAGAAATATGAATAAATTTAGATATTTAGTAATCTCGATTAATGTAATTAAATTAATAAAAGTAAAAAATCTTGAATATAAATATAATTATTGTCATTAATATAAATGTAAGTATATACAATATATACAAAATAAATAAGCAGTGCTCAAACCTCCATTAATAAATTGATAACCATAATAATGATAACCCACTGTGCAAATACTGCTCATAGCAAGATCCCAATGGACTTTTTAGTACAAAAAAAGTCGATAAAAACAATATCAATAATCTATAGCCACATTAATGACAACAGCGTTGCAAAGACTTCCCATAGCGTGATCCTAATGGACTTCTCAGTACAACTTTAATAAAAATACTATCAAATAATTAAAGCATAATGAATATATAAACTAGCAAATTATAAAATATTGCTGCTCTTTATGCATACCTAAATAACGAATGTCTTTACCAATATATTGAAAGCAATTTCTGAATAATTAATTGAAACTACTGAACCGATAAAAAAATGTGGGACAATATCATGCGATTGCGACAAGAAAATAAACTTAACAGATAAAATAACAAATATAATAGCAGATATTACGATATTAATTATAAGTTATGTTTTGAATCTTTAAGTGATACTTTGAGATAATAATGGCTGCTTCTAATGAAATTTCTTATGCATAGGTATCAGATAACTACAAAAGTAGAAATCATTATTAGTCCAGTCAAATTAGGTTTTTTTCTGTACATAATTATGAAAGTTTAGAAACTTGGTAATATTGTTTCGAAGGTTCTACTAATAAACATGCTAAAAGTCCTGATGAATGAGAGGGGGGAGCGCGAGGGGGAAGGAGGCAAAAGAAGGTACTTTTTTCGGCTTTTTGTTAATATCTCGTAATCTATAAGTCCTATTGAAAAATTTCTAAAACAAAAAATAAAGACAATTAAATCTCTAATCTCAATTAATTCTCTACGAAAAAGTATAAACATTCTTCTCTAGAGGTCATAGTTAACGAGAAAATCGCATTCGAAAATGAAGAAGTTTGCCAAAAGTCACACCAGTGCCAGAGAACGGGGCATTGCATCTACTTCACTTAAATTTAAACAAGCATTAATAAATGTTGTGGTCAGGTGAATGGAAGCCTGAACAATAACTTCAACAAATGACATTTTTCTTAACTATAGATTATGTTATATAGATTATATGTTCCATAATCTGGTTTGAAGTCATTTTAAAAAGCGTGGCTTAACCCCAATTTAATTTCCTTCTGAAACTTTTGTTTGGTATACTTTTTTTATATAGATTATAGACATGTTGAGCTTTCAATCCGTCATGACCAAAGAGAAATACGACAAGTTTGTTCGACAGAGCTATTTCACGATTTGACGCAGCGAGAAGTTTTGGATAGGAGTTTGGTCTGACATAATCATTGAGCAAACACTAATGCTATCTATGAAATGCTCTGGATGGCTCACACATGGACGAGGAATAAGTGACGGCGTTTTGAGTAAGTGGGTTCTGGGCGAACAGCTCTACCTTTCATATTTGTACCGCCCTGGAAGAATTCTGTGGTTTAACTCTTCTGGTGAACAACATATGGATTTTCGTGGAGCTCGGATGAATAGAGATGCTGCGGATATCTCCAAACTTTCAACTTGGTTTGAAAATCACCCGCCCTTTCCTCAGATAGATATAATTATATCAATATCTTCTTGGGTTATGGAGGGATGGGTATGGATTATGGCAGGTATGGCAGGTATGGGGTATGGGTTATGGCAGGAGATGAAACTATCACCTGCTTCAAGACTTTGGAAATCGGGAGTAAAAAGATGATTCATGTGTCTAGCAAATGTTACTCAGATGTGAAACTAACTCGGAAAGGAATAGCACAATCACTCAACCGTATGCACCATTCAATAAAATTTCATGATACTATTAAAACTGTGGATCCTCTAGTTATATTACAACGGATTTCCTTGTGCAAACGTAGTAATGATGAACAAATTACCTACAATATGAATTGGCTCCTTATCCTCTCTCTCTTTTCAATGATTGCGGAATATGCAAGACAAAGAAAAGTGCTTTGTGTCAAATATTTGAACAATCAGATGAGATAATAGACCAACAACAAACAATAGTTGTGGAGGGTGGCTTCCTATTACATGAGGTGGTGTGGAAGAAGAAACCAACAATACAGGATATTTGCAACACCTACATAAAATACGTTAAAAAACACTATTGTGGAAAGAGCTGCAGGAGTGTTTTCGATGTATACAATGACCTTGTAAACAGTACCAAAGTAGCTGAATAACATAGAAGGTGCTCAGTGAAAACGTCAGTTGACATGAATTTTGAAGAATATACTGTCATCAATGTGCCTCAAAATCAGTTTCTCTCAAATAAGAGCAATAAGACAATGTTGATTCCCATTGTATCCTCTAATTTAAATGACAAAGGAGTCTCATATCAGCAAAGTCCTAATGATGCCGACACTCTGACTGTTCAGATTGATATAGATGCACTGAGTGAAGGTGACAACGTTACTGTTGTTGGACAGGATGTGGATACACTTGTTCTTCTCACAGTCGTAACCCTTTCAGATAGAAATATATGCTTACAGATACAGCTGTGGCAGGGATATGAACTGTCTCCTGAGATTTGGGGTTAGAAACGCAAGCTTGTTCATACGTTAGTGCCTATCACAACCACCGATCTGTTGCCCTTGAGGCAGTACTAAACCTCATCCAGTTTACAACTGGTTGTAGTGAAAAATGTGGATGTAGAAAAATATGAATCACATGCACTGCCGCCTGCCACTACTGCCATGGAGATAGCTCAAACAGTCCACCAACTGTTGAGGAGATTGTCCTAATGCAAATGGAACACAAATCAACATCTTTTGAAATTTCCCATTGAATCTGAGCTAATCAAAATGATCACGGGCTTGAGTATATTCTTTATTCCTATATCATTGTATTTTAGGCATTTTTCATTTTTGTACGTTTCATGTTAACAAAGAGTGTCATTTTCTGAAGTTATTGTTCAGGGTTCCATTCTCCTCACCACAACATTTATTAACGTTCGTTTAAGGAAGCTCAGATTATGTAAGGGCAATGTAAGTGCCGTTGACCCGCTCTCTGGCACTGGTATAACTTTTGGCAAATTTCTTCATTTTTGAATGTGATTATCTCGTTAACTATGGCCTCTAGAGAAAAATATTTAATAACCTTTTTTGCGGAGAATTTGATTGCCTTTATTTTTTGTATTAGCAATTTTTCAATAGTACTTACAGATTGCGAGATATTAACAAAAAGCCGAAAAAAGGTACCTTCTTTTGCCCCCCACCCCCCCTCGCGCTCAACCCCCATCCATCAGGACTTTTAGTATGTTCATTAGTAGGCCCTCCCAAACAATATTACCAAGTTTAAAAACTTTCGGAATTATGTCCCGAAATGGCCCAAAATCTGCCTAATTTGACTGGACTATATATATAGATGGGCGATTCTACGCAAATAGGCCATTTTGATCATAGTGATGAAGAAAAAACTAGTATGTTGCGGCCATCACAAAACTTTCTTCCATATAAATCAAGTCAATTAAATCATTTAAATAATGAAAGAAATTACATCAATTTAGCACCAATTCATATCAAAGTATATCTGAATTTGAAGTTTGATGAAAATTCGTGCATTAGTTCTTGAGATAGAGCTATAGCGGAAATTCTGAAAAATATAGCATAGCAGCGCCACCTGTTGAGCGATTTACACCAAAACATAAACAGCACTAATTGATATCCAGGTATACGTGAATCTGAAGTTTGATGAAAATTCGCGCATTAGTTATTGAGATAGAGCTATAGTGGAAATTCTGAAAAGGGCAGCATAGCAGTACCCCCTGTTGAGCGATTTGCACCAAAACATAAACAGCAGTAATTCATATCAAGGTATACCTGAATCTGAAGTTCGCTGAAAATCCAAGCATTAGTTCTTAAGATAGGACTATTGTGTAAATAACAAAAAATGCAGCATAGCAGCGCCACCTGTTGAGCGATTTACACCAAAATTTATAAAACGTCAATTCCTGTCAAGGACTAACTGAATCTGAAGTTTGATGAAAATCCGTGCATCAGTTCTGGAGATTGAACTCTTGTGGAAATCGTGAAAAATGCTGAATAGCAGCGCCACCTGTTGAGCGATTTACACCAAAATCTAATCAGCACCCATTTATATCAGGGACTAACTGAATATAAATTTTTATTAAATTCCGTTTATTAGTTCTTGAGATAGAGCGCCCACAAAATTTGTGTCACACACAGACAGACAGACTTACAGACAGACATTTTGTAAAAACATGTTTTTCGGGTTCTCTGACTCTAAAACGTGTAAATGCGTCGAAAACTGGAATTCAAAAAATTTTCATGAATCCAATACTTTCTTCTTGTAAAGATAGAAGAAAGTAATAAATCATGTCAGAAGTTTCTAATTTTTGTAACAAGACACTAGAAAATATACTTATTGGGGGCAAAAATAGCTGTCTGGCTTAATATTAAGAAATTCTATAATTATTAGATTTTTAAATTTTTATTAGAATGAAGGAATGCCTACAATGATGTGAGGAAATGACAATTTTGCGAAAAACAATTTCAAATAATATTTTAAAGAAAACTTTTGTCCAGAAAAATTAAATCTACGTCCTCTATTATCAAAAGGGTCTGGAGTTTAATTTTTTTTAACAATATCACATATTGGGTAGTCATAAATATCCTCTTTCGTATGTCACTTAAACTTTCCACTGCCTGTAGGTTAAACAGCATTTACTTTGACTGATTTGTCATTAATTTCCAGTAGTTCATCAAGGTACATCTCAATTTCATGCTCCAAAACTATCCAATCCAAATGCTTTAAAAGACTTGTTAAATGAAATTTTTTGAGTCCCCATTGTTTGTACACTGCAAATTCGTGAAACACTTTTGAAACACTAACTGGACATAATAATTAACACTTTTAACTAAAATCATTTTCGATTGTGTTGTGAATGTGTTGTGCCAAATAAAAAAAATTGCGCAAAAAGTGTTGTTAAAAATTACAAGAAGAGAAAATGTGTTTTCAAAACATTCATTTTTACTTTCTTCTATCTTTACAAGAAGAAAGTATTGGATTCGTGAAAATTTTCGACTTTCGGTTTTCGACGGATTTACACGTTTTAGGGGTCAGAGATTCCGAAAAACATGTTTTTAGAAAATGTCTGTCTGTGAGTCTGTCTGTCTGTATGTGACACAAATTTTGTCGGCGCTCTATCTCAAGAACTAATGCACGGAATTTAATAAAAATTTATATTCAGATAGTCCCTGATATAAATTGGTGCTGATTAGTTTTTGGTGTAAATCGCTCAACAGGCGGCGCTGCTATGCAGCCTTTTTCACGATTTCCGCAATAGCTCAATCTCCAGAACTAATGCACGGATTTTCATCAAACTTCAGATTCAGTTAGTCCTTGACATGAATTGAAGTTTTGTACATTTTGGTGTAAATCGCTCAACAGGTGGCGCTGCTATACTGCATTTTTTACGATTTCGGCAATAGCTTTATCTCAACAACTAATGCTTGGATTTTCATCAAACTTCAGATTCAAGTAAACTTTGATATGAATTAGTGCTGTTTGTGTTTTTGTGCAAATCGCTCAATAGATGGCGTTGCTATGCTGCACTTTTCAGAATTTTCATTATAGCTGTATCTCAAGAACTAATGCAATAATTTTCACCAAACTTCAAAATCAGTTAATCCTTGACATGAATTGACATTTTGTACATTTTGGTGTAAATCGCTCAACAGGTGGCGCTGCTATGCTGTATTTTTCAGAATTTCCACTATAGGTGTAACTCAAGCACTAATGCACGAATTTTCATCAAACTTTAGAATCAGTTAGTCCTTGACATGAATTGACATTTTATACAGTTTGATGTAAATCGCTCAATAGGTGGCACTGCTATGCTGTTTTTTGTGATTTCTGCAATAGCTCTATCGCAAGAACTAATGCTTGGATTTTCAACGAACTTCAGATCCATGTATACCTGGATATCAATTATTGCTGTTTATGTATAGGTGTAAATCACTCAACAGGTGGCGCTGCTATGCTTTTTTCAGAATTTCCGCTATAGCTCTATCTCAAGAACTAAGGCACGAATTTTTATCAGACTTCAAATTCAGATACACTTTGATATGAATTGGTGCTAAATTGATGTAATTTCTTGTACTATTTAAATGATTTAATTGACGTGATTTATATATAAGAAAGTTTTGTGATGGCCACATACATACTAGTTATAATTGTGTTATAAATGTTTAATAAATAGTATCTTTTAAGTGTGTGTATGTTATTTTAAGGGCACTTTGTAGAAAGTGTTTTGAAAGTGTTTTACATGTGTTGTTTTATAGTGTTCTAAATTGTGTGGTGTTTACACTGTGTTTTTAATTTGGTGAGAACGTGTTGTGCAGTACAACACTATTGTAAGAAACATATTTTCATCAACACAATTAATAACACTATTTTTAGAACACATTTTTAGATAGCAACACTTTTGCAACATATTAAGAGCATATTTCTAGATAGCAACACTTTTGCAACATATTAAGAACACAATCACAACACAAAAAATAGTTTGCATATGAAGTTTTGTAATTCACAACACATTAATGTGTTGTAAATTTGGCGACAAAAAGTGTTGTAAAATGTGTTTATTTCTTTTAATCGATACTATGGCCAACTCGATTTAATCGATACTATGAATTTTTTAATCGATGTCTCTAAGACAAAATAAGGTAATATCATTTTCATTTTCCTTCAAAAATTGAAGATAAAGTAGGTTGGATGTGCCAATCCCAAAACTTTCACCTGCCTAATAAATGTTAAAACTTCAAAATTCGCTATCACAGTGTCAAATTTAAATGATAACCTATGCGCATCATGAGGATTCAAAAAGGATAGGTTCGTTGAAGTATGTGCATTTTAAAAGAAAATGTAAGCATTGCGTTTTCCTAACAAATCATTGAATTTCGGCCCACACCCTCTTAGGCTAATGTCAGACGAACGTCTTTTGCACGCTTTTTTCGCTCTTACGCCACCCCTACACCTTCGCTATCATGTGTAGGGACGCTGTAAGAGCGAAAAAAAAGCGTGCAAAAAGACGTTCGTCTGATATTAGCCTAGATGTCCGCAACGGAAAATCCCAATACAAAGAGCATAAAAGCGGCAGCTGTTGGGCAGTATACACCCAAGCCTAATAAGGATCTATTTATCTGAAAGTGTAACAGAATATGAAGTTTGATTAAATTCCGTGCATTAGTTTTGAGGTATGGCTATCACGAATATCATGCAAAAAAAAAAAAAAAAAAAAAAAAAAAAAAAAACAGTATAGCCTGTTACATGATTAACACGAAAAACTCAGGAACAACTTATGTCAATGACACATAATATTAAGTTTGATGAAATTCCGGTCATTACTTCTTGAAATATTATCGCTAATATCGTGTAAATTCTGAAAAACAGTGTTGGGCAGGGGAATTCAGGGGCTGGTACGGGTGGACAACCCCCCTCCCCCCGGAACATTGAAATGTCTCTCATGAAGATTTGAGATTTTATGCTTAATGGACAAAAGTCCAATTCTCCCCCCCCCCCCCCCGAAACTCTAGAATGTCCCTCTCCAGAAACATAGAAATCCCTCCTGGAGAAAAATGTCTGAATTCAACACTGCTAAAAAAAAAACAGCATGGCAGCACAACCTCTTATATCAATTTACACGAAAATCTAATCATGAACAACTTATGTCAGAATATTAAGTTTGATGAAATTCAGTTCATTAGTTCTTGAGATATGATCCCTAAAATCGTTTAAATCCAGAAAAACGTGTTGAATTCCGGGGGTAGCCCGGAAGGGCATGCCCCCCCCCCCCCGTGCAACATTCAAATGTCCCCTCAGAAGGTTTGATATTTTATGCTTAATGTACAAAAGTCCAATCCGCTCCCCCTCTGAACTGTTTCTCTCTGGATCCGCAGAAATCCCTCCCGGAGAAAATTGTCTGAATTCAACACTGCTGATAAAATCTGCATAACAACGCTTCCTGTTGGGTGATTTACACCGAAATCCAATATGCAACAATTTATGCTAATGTCTAACTGAATGTGAAGTTTGATGAAAATCCGTGCATTAGTTCTTGAGAATGCAGCATAGCAGCGCAACCTGCCGGTAGATTTACATAAAAAAATAATCAGCACCAATTTATATGAAAGTCTAATTGAATCTAAAGTTTCAACAGATTCCATGCATTAGTTCTTGAAATAGACCGCCCACATTTTTTTTGTCAGAGACAAACAAATAGACAGACTGATAGACAGACTGATAAACAGACAATGTATAAAAATAGTCAAATCGTATTCCAGACAAGATCTTCTAAAACTATAAATCCTTCGAAAACCGGAAGACGAAATTTTTCACGAATCCAACGCTTTCTTTTTCTAAAGACAAAAGAAAGCAAGAAAAAATTAACGCTTCGATTCTGCCCGTAAATTAAGATCAGAAATGGCGAATCGATTCAGTTTCGATTCGATGCCGATGTCGATCTTTAGATGCGGGCAGAATCGCTATTTTTTGATTTACTTCAATTCTTTAGATTCGGGCGAATCGATTCAGTTCAGATTCGATGCCGATTTTTAGATGCGGGTGAAATTGTTATTTTTTGATTTTCTTCAATTCAAATCGCATCGCGCATGATCCACGATTCGGGTTGAATAGATTCCTCCCATTTTACTGTTTTAGTGGCAGAATTGCTGTAAAATTTTGTATAAGAGCCTTTTTTTTTTTTTCTAGGTTCAGTGTTGAATGGCGGGTTGATTTCTAGGCTGCTCCGGTCGAGATGGGAGGGGGGATTTTAGAGTTCCGTAAGGGGGATGCACATTTGTCCATTAAAAAGCATAAAATCTCAAAACTTTCGGGAGGGACATTCCAATGTTCCCCGGGTCACCCCCTGGATTCAATACTAGGTTAAATCGTTATACTTTTGTTTAGAAGCCTAGTTATTTGGGTTACTAGTTTATTATGTTGTATTTTTCAAGTTCGTCCCTTCTAATCCTTTCCGCCCCCTCCCCCTTCCTCCCCAATCTTAATTTACAGGGCCGTTCAAAATATGCATGCTATTTTAAAAATGCCCAAATTCTCGTTCTATTTTATTATAAATCCACATTTTGAAACCTACACCAGAAATACATTTGAGGTCACCCCTCCCACCGTTTGAGACTTACCTGTCCCCCGGGGGGCATATTTATTGTTTATTCCAAACTATCTCGTGTAACATATTGTTGGAAAGCTTTTAATGTCCTCTTTTATTTTCTGCCCCCCCCCCCCACTAGTTACACGCACTTGACACTTTTTAGCTCACAGGCTATCAAAGCCTGAGATCTAATGTGCCCGTCGGTTTTGTATGTATGTATGTAAGTACGTACGTAACGCGATAACTCTTGATAGAAATATCCGATTTGCTTCAATTTTTTTTCTATGTTCATTCTGCTAAGGCGCTTCCCTGATTAGTTTTGGGGGCTCATTGGTTAAGTATAAAGGGGAAACGGGGGCTAATTCTCCCCCCCCCCTTAGCTTAGATAAATGGGTTTTTCATGCAGAATTATCAGATTTTCTTCAAATTTCGGTATACCGGTTAATTTTGATAACGAGTTTCTCTGATTATATTTGAAGGTTCATTGTTATAGTCTAAAGGGGGGGGGGGGACGAGGGGATAATACCCTCTCTAATTTCGATAGATGGGTTTTGCTATCCGATTTACTTCAAATTTGGTATACCAGTTTATTCTGATTAGGCGCTTCCCTAATTAGATTTGGAAGTTCATTGGTTAAATATGAAGGGGGGGGGGAACAGGGAGCTCATACCCCTTAATTTAGATAAATGTGTTTTGCTATCCGATTTGCTTCAAATTTGGTATACCGATTTATTTCGATAAGGCGCTTCCCTGATGATATTTGGAAGGTCATTGGTTCAGTATAAAGAGGGGAAACGGGGAGGGGCAATTCCCCCACTTACTTTATTTTTCGAGGGGCATTATTCTTTGAAATAAGAGCATAATATACAGTTAGTGTGAATAGCCTGTGAGCTCAATGCCATTAGTTTAACTGGGCACTTTTCTTTTTAGCTCACAGGCTATCAAAGCCTGAGAGCTAATGTGCCCGCAGTTTCTGTATGTATGTACATACGTAACGCGATAACTCTCGATAGAAATATCCGATTTGCTTCAATTTTTTTTCTAAGTTCATTCTCATAAGGCGCTTCCCTGATTAGTTTTGGGGGTTCATTGGTTAAGCATAAAGGACGGGGGTACGGGGTCTATTCCCCTTCCCCACTTCGATAAATGGGTTTTTCATGCAGAATTATCAGATTTGCTTCAATTTTGGTATACCGGTTAATTCTGATAAGACACTTTCCTGATTAAATTTGGAGGTTCATTGTTTAAGTATAAAGGGAGCAACAGGGGCTAACCCCCCTTAATTTAGATAGATGGGTTTTTCTATCTGATTTGCTTCAAATTTGGTAACCAGTTTATTCTGATAAAGCGCTTCCCTGATGAGATTTGGAGGCTTATTGTTTAAGTATAGAGATGTGACGAGGGGGGGGGGGGCTGATTATCCCTTAATTTATTTTTCGAAAGGCATTCTTTGAAGTAAGAGTATAAAATACACTTAGTATGAATAGACTGTGAGCTCAATGCCATCAGTTTAACTCGATACTTTTCTTTTTTATTTATTATTGTTTCAGTGAGTGCACTCTGCATATCAGCGAATGAGTCAATAACTGTTTATAGTTTTTAAATTACTGCTGGAAAAAAAAAATAAAAAAGAAAAGTGCCCAGCTAAACTGATGGCATTGAGCTCACAGGCTATTCACACTAATTGTATATTATACACTTATTTTAAAGAATAATGCCCCTCAAAAAAATAAGTGAAGGGGAATTAGCCCCCGTTTCCCCCTTTATACTTAACCAGTGAACCTCCAAATCTCATCAGGGAAGCCCCTTATCATAATAAACCGGTATACCAAATTTGGAGCAAATCGAATAATCCTGCAAAAAAAAATTTATCTAAATTAAGGGGGTGGACTAGCCCCCTTTATCTTTAACCAATGAATCGCCAAAACGAATCAGGGAAGCTCCTTAACATAATAAACCGGTATACCAAATTTGGAGCAAAGCGAATAATTCTGCATGAAAAACCCGTTTATATAAATTAAGGGGGTGGCCTAGCCACCCTTCCCCCTTTATCTTTAACCAATAAACCCCCAAAACTAATCAAGGAAGTTCCTTAACATAATAAACCGGTATACCAACTTCGGAGCAAATCGAATCATTCTGCATGAAAAACCCATTTATCTGAATTAAAAGGGGTGGACTAGCCCTCTTTCCCCCCTTTATTCTTAACTAATGAACCCCCAAAACTAATCAGGGAAGTTCCTTAACACAATAAACCGGTATACCAAATTCGGAGCAAATCGAATCCTTCTGCATGAAAAACCCAATTATCTGAATTAAGGAGGTGGACTAGCCCCCATTTTCCCCTTCATTCTTAACCAATGAACCCCCAAAACTAATCAGGGAAGTTCCTTAACATAATAAACCAGTATACCAAATTCGGTGCAAATCGAATAATTCTGCATGAAATACCCATTTATCTGAATTAAAAGGGGTGGACTAGCCCCCTTTCTCCCCCTTTATTCTTAACTAATGAACTCCCAAAACTAATCAGGGAAGTTCCTTAACATAATAAACCGGTATAACAAATTCGGAGCAAATCGAATCATTCTGCATGAAAAACCCATTTCTCTGAATTAAAAGGGGTGAACGAACCCCGTTTTTCCCCCTTTATCCTTAACCAATGAACCCCCAAAACTAATCAGGGAAGTTCCTTAACATAATAAACCGGTATACCAACTTCGGAGCAAATCGAATCACTCTGCATGAAAAACCCATTTATCAAAATTAAGAGGGGCGGTCTAACCTCCCTTTTCCCCCTTTATCCTTAACCAATGAACCCCCAAAACTAATCAGGGACGTTCCTTAACATAATAAACCGGTATACCAAATTCGGATCAAATCGAATCATTCTGAATGGAAAACCCATTTATCTGAATTAAGGGGTGGACTAGCCCCCCCTTTTCCCCCTTTATTCTTAACCAATGAACCCCCAAAACTAATCTGGGAAGTTCCTTAACATAATAAACCGGTATACCAAATTCGGAGCAAATCGAACCATTCTGCATGAAAAACCCATTTATCTGAATTAAAAGGGGTGAACTAATGCCCCTTTTCCCCCTTTATCCTTAACCAATGAACCCCCAAAACTAATTATGGAAGTTCCTTAACGTAATAAACCGGTATACCAAATTCTGAGCAAATCGAATGATTCTGCATGAAAAACCCATTTATCTGAATTAAGGGGGGTGGACTAACCCCGTTTTTCCCCCTTTATCCTTAACCAATGAACTCCCAAAACTAATCAGGAAGTTCCTTAACATAATAAACCGGTATACCAAATTCGGAGCAAATCGAATAATTCTGCATGAAATACCCATTTATCTGAATTTAGGGGGTGGACTAACCCCCCTTTACCCCCTTTATACTTAACAAGTGAACCTCCAAATCTAATCAGGGAAGCTCCTTATCATAATAAACCGGTATACCAAATTTGGAGCAAATCGAATAATCTTGCAAAAAAAAAACATTTATCTAAATTAAGCGGGTGGACTAGCCCCCCTTTATCCATAACCAATGAATCGCCAAAACGAATAAGGGAAGCTCCTTAACATAATAAACCGGTATACCAACTTCGGAGCAAATCGAAACATTCTGCATGAAAAACCCATTTATCTAAATTAAGAGGGGCGGGCTAACCTCCCTTTTCCCCCTTTACCCTTAACCAATGAACCTCCAAATCTAATCATGGAAGTTCCTTAACATAATAAACCGGTATACCAAATTCGGAGCAAATCGAATCATTCTGCATGAAAAACACATTTATCTGAATTAAGGGGGGTGGACTAACCCCGTTTTCTCCCCTTTATCCTTAACCAATGAACTCCCAAAACTGATCAGGGAAGTTCCTTAACATAATAAACCGGTATACCAAATTCGGAGCAAATCGAATCATTCTGCATGAAAAACCCATTTATCTGAATTAAGGGGGGTGGACTAACCCCGTTTTCTCCCCTTTATCCTTAACCAATGAACTCCCAAAACTGATCAGGGAAGTTCCTTAACATAATAAACCGGTATACCAAATTCGGAGCAAATTGAATCATTCTGCATGAATAACACATTTATCTGAATTAAGGGGGGGTGGTGGACTAACCCCCCTTTTCCCCCTTTATCCTTAACCAATGAACGCCCAAAATTAATCAGGGATGTTCCTTAACATAATAAACCAGTATACCAAATTCGGAGCAAATCGAATGATTCTGCATGAAAAACCCATTTTTCTGAATTAAGGGGGGGGGTGGACTAACCCCGTTTTTCCCCCTTTATCCTTAACCAATGAACCCCCAAAACTAATCATGGATGTTCCTTAACATAATAAACCGGTATACCAAATTCGGAGCAAATCGAATGATTCTGCATGAAAAACCCATTTTTCTGAATTAAGGGGGGTGACTAACCCCCCTTTTCCCCCTTTATCCTTAACCGATGAACGCCCAAAATTAATCAGGGATGTTCCTTAACATTATAAACCGGTATACCAAATTCGGAGCAAATCGAATGATTCTGCATGAAAAACCCATTTTTCTGAATTAAGGGGGGGTGGATTAACCCCGTTTTTCCCCCTTTATCCTTAACCAATGAACCCCCAAAACTAATCATGGATGTTCCTTAACATAATAAACCGGTATACCAAATTCGGAGCAAATCGAATGATTCTGCATGAAAAACCCATTTTTCTGAATTAAGGGGGGTGACTAACCCCGTTTTTCCCCCTTTATCCTTAACCAATGAACTCCCAAAACTAATCAGGGAAGCGCCTTATCACAATGAACCTAGGAAAAAATTTTGAAGCAAATCGGATATTTCTATCAAGAGTTATCGCGTTACGTACATACATACGTACGTACGTACATACATACATACATACAGAACGGGCGG
This sequence comes from Maratus speciosus, assembly GCA_963932465.1. Taxonomy (NCBI): domain Eukaryota; kingdom Metazoa; phylum Arthropoda; class Arachnida; order Araneae; family Salticidae; genus Maratus; species Maratus speciosus. Next base: position 614,876,164 of record OZ010788.1, on the reverse strand, counting down.
GCACATTAGCTCTCAGGCTTTGATAGCCTGTGAGCTAAAAAGAAACATATGATCAAGGAATATACTTTTATTTATTTGTTAACCAGAGAAAAGTATGCTATTTCATTGTTAATGGCTCTAGGATGAGAACATTTTTTTTTCTTAACAGCTGAAAATTTGGTAAACATTAAAAAGAAAGATATTTATAAACTGTAAATGAGATAAGGAGATATATATTTTAAAAAGGGAAAGAAATTTTTGTTAAATATATTATTAAATGGAGAATTTTGATTGTTAATTGTGGTATAATTAGTATGTGATTATTAGTTAATTACATTCATCACAGCTATTTTAAAAGAAGATTTGCAATATTTGCATTTCCCCCACGCTTATAGGAGACCCTAAAAAGACTGAAAAACCATTTAACTTTTAAAATAAATTTAGAGCCTTCAAAATTTCGCTCATCTGCGCGTTTTTAAGAAGTTTATACACGTTTTAGGGAGTTTATAGGAAGTAAGTCCCCATCTTTTTGGTTGAAGCTAATAAAAGTAGAAAGTACATCTTTTCCAGATGGAAAAAAAATCATTTCTTTCTTTTTTTATATATGGCCGAGATCTTTTTTAAAGATAAATTTAAATATAATATAAATTATTATCAAAATTACATCTTAAAAATAATAATTTTAAAAGTTAAAAAACCTTATTATTTGACTCAAAGGTCTGTAGTAGCTTACTTCTGGGCCGCTAACATTGTCTAGGTCCCCCATAAATGGAGGTGAGGGGTGAGAGATAGTCGTTACGGCGCTGTTGATTCCCTACGTTTTGGAATTATTATTTTTCAGCTTATCTGTGTGAATATGTGAACATCGAAATATCGATTCAAGTATCGATTCTAGAATACGGGAATCGATTCTTATTGCGATCGATTCTGTTTTATACGATGTCAATTTTAATCGATTCTCAAATTTTCCAGAATCGCCCATCACTAATGCTAAATAACCGAATGGAGAATTCTTTGTTGCCGATCTCTTTCGAAATGTACAATCTGAATTTCTTCAGTGAATTTACAAATAAATTTTTCGCTGAAATCTATATACAATGAGATATAGTTTTGCGTCTAAGATGACTTTATTTTCTTAATTGCTTTATATTGATAAGCTAACATTTCCGCTGTGTACCTGGAATATTTTCAACTGAATGCCAAATTCTTTCACAAGTTATTTTGATGAAATTTGTCCACGAACATTTTTTTTGTTTCCTTGCTGACTTTTCTTTACCTTTTACATAATAAATAACATTTCATACGCCGATTTTCTCAAAAATGCGCTTTTATTTTCATCAAAAGCATTAAAATTTCAACAAAAATATCCTTTCTACAAGTTTTAAAAACAATAGAACAATTCTCTCACATAAGAATCATTCCCTCGCATAAGGGAATGATAAAATGTACATTATTAGCTTTTAAAATTTGTACTCATACAGTAAATTAAAAGAAAATGCATGTTCTCAAATTATTCCTTCAGGTAAAACTAAACTATCCATTAATATATTTTTAAAAAATGAATTATGTTTATAAATTTAAATGAGGGAATGATAACATCATCTTAACATCTGCCCAAGCTATCTATTAAATTATTCCTTACACACTAAAAATAATAGAACAATTCTTTCACATAAGAATCATTCCCTCACATGAGAGAATGATCAAAATGCACATTATTAGCTTTTAAAATTTGTACTCATAAAGTAAATTTAAAAACAATACATGTTCTCAAATTATCCCATCAGGGAAAACTATATCACCCATTAATACATTTTTAGAAAATAAATTATATTTATAAATTTAAATGAGGGAATGATAACATCATCTTAACATTATGGCCAAGCTATCTATTAAATTATTTCTTACACACTGAAGTATTTCTCCCAGGATGGCTGAAAATTGTTTTACAGACAGGTAAGGCCCATGTGCTCAGCATATGTGCAATATTTCAGTCTACAGTAGTACCACCTATCTCAAATATCCAGAATTATTAATGAGTGAAGGAATGATCTGAAATATGAATCGCAATTTGTTTTTCCAAATAAAAATTGCATGTGCAGACCACAAAATTAACGTAATACATAGAAATAACACTTTATGTTTTCATGTTAAAAGAGACAGAAGTCAGACAAAAAAATATATATAAATATTTCAGTAAGAAATGATATTTTTTACATTTTTTGGTGGTAGTAGTTGCATGTGAGTGAATGATATTTTATAGGTTTAAAAATTTATTTTAAATATATGTTTTAATTAATTCTTCAATTTTATGAGCTAATATAATAAAAACATGTTTAAACTACATGTTAAAAATAATCATTAGGTTCTTCTGTTGAAAAAATGTAAATATCATCCAGTTTCATCATTATGGCCTATTTGAGTAGAATCACCCAAATACATATTAAACAAGCTCATAATTTGCAGAACAAGTTAAAAAAAATATTTCCTAGATTGTTTAAGCCTGAGAAGAGACAGATATTAAAATATTTCATTCAGTTAGTTCTACATTTAATGTTAAATTTTTGTAACAAATAAATTAAACCAATTGAACATTAAAAAATAAAAATAAATTTCAACAATATGATACTTAAACATCCGAAAAACTTAGATTCTTTTCAAATGAAATCGGAATAAATCTTAGGCGTTTTTTAAAGGTTTGTATTTTAGATGTGCCTTATCATTTTGTTTACACCAATCGTAAACATAATACAAAATCTGCAATACAAATATTTGCAACTTAAACTTGAAAAAAGTCTAAAATTTATTTCGATTTTGTTTGAACTGAATCTAAGTTTTTAGGATGCTTAAGTATAATATTGCTTGAATTTTATTTTATTTTTCTAATGTTCAATTGGTCTAACTTATTTGTTACAAAAATTTAACATTAAATGTTGTTCTAACTGAATGAAATGGCTTAGTATTTCTACCTTCTCGGGTTTAAATAATCAGGAAATAATTTTTTTTTTAATTCTTTGTTCTGAAAATTATGTTTTTTTTAATATGTCAAGTTTTTTTAATAACTTCTGCATTCCGGCGAACTCATTTAAAAATTAACGGAATATACCATCATCAACGTTTGATTTACAAAGTATCGCATCACAAGTTGTAGTATAATTTACCAATATTTAATCCAAAATGTTTCATCAGTGCAATAATGCAGGTTGTCGTAGTTTGGACAAAAACTTCCAATCTGAGCATAAAAAATCCATAATTAAAACAAAAATAAAGAAAGAATCATTTTTTTAAAATTTAGTAACCCCATTATTAAAATTTTTTATTAACTGATTTTCAGCTAAGTAGTTAGTATTTATTGAATGTCAACGAGTAGATTCAGAACGAATTCTTCGATTTTGGTGTACTTCTTTTTTCCTTGGTTAGGCTCGTTCTGTTGGTTTTTCAAGAATAACTAAAGCATCAATAAAAAATGAAAATTAAACAAATAAATATTAAAAACGACAATTTATGGAAAATCTCTTATCATTTAGCGAACAACTTCATTTAGCGATTTTAGAGAACAACTAAATATCATCTCACTCTATCGCCGATATCTTTCTGAATTTCCAAGATATTTGACTGGCTTTTAGGTAGATTTCGTATGAAATACTACCTATTGCTATCGCTCCTACGTTTGAATTTCTGAAATTTTTTTTTCAGATCTCCACCGATCATGAGCCCTAGAACCCAAAACCACCCTCAGTAAAAAACTTTATACATCTATCTATCTATATGCATAATTTTTTTATGGACACGATAGCTTCCGTAATTCTGCACAAATCTCTTCCAAACTGATACATAAAATCAAGGGGCATAAAATCTCGGTCAAGTTCGTTAATGGGCAAAATCGGACCAAGGGGATGGAAATAGGGAGGGATTTTGTGAAACCAAATAATAATAAAAAAACCCATAATTTCTTCATTTTTGTACATATAAAATCAGTTTAAAATTTTTATTACTTCTAAAAAATGGACCAAAAATTTATGTATCACAGATTTTTGATAAAATTAAAAATGGGCTCAAGGGGCGCAAAAAACAGGGTTTTAGGGAGAAAAAAAATCATAACATCGTCGATTCTCAAGATATCAAATCCAATTAAATTTATTATAAATGTTCTTAATCTTATCTACAACTTTTATATTGACAAGTTTTTGATAGGACGAATTAGTACCGCAAAAAAAACATTGAAAACGAAAACGAAAAGGGGGGGGGGGTGAAAAAGAAAAACTACATAACTTCGTCAATTCACAAGATATAAAAGCCGCATGAATTTATTATATATCTTCTTATTATTATCTACAACAATTATATTGACAAGTTGTTGATAGGACCAATTCTTACAGAAAAACAAATTAAAAATACACAGCGGTTAAAAAGAAAAATCATCGCATTACGGTTGTATTCAAATCCAAACTGTTTATTTTCTGACTCAATTTTAAATTCATTTCTGCTCTCAAACGCATCCAATTGGTAGGTTTTCTTATTCAGAAACTATATAATGTACCGTAATGGTGGAATTTTTGGTAGAGACCATACAATTTTTCAAAAAAAAAGTATATATATGTATATATATATATATATATACATATATATATATATATATATATATATATATATATATATATATATATATATATATATATATATATATATATATATATATATATATATATACAGGGTGATTCATAAAAGATGGGCAGAACTTTAAGGGGTTATAGTACACTTAAAGACAAATAATATTAAGTAGGAGACTAAGGGTCCCAGACGTATTCCCAAGGAGATAGGGGGCATTAAAGTTTACGGTCCGAAATTTCAAATGATTATAAAACATGGAAAAATTGGTCGATTCGTTTGCGGTTTTTGCAAAAAATTTTCTTTATGCCAGTATTTTCTTGAAATAAAATTTTAAAGTTCAATTTCAAAAAATGCCGATAGGGGGCGCTTTAGACTTTGGAGTAACAAACAACTATTTTTTAACGTTATTTTTTGTATTTCTTTAAATGATTTCGAAAGCTTAGACTTAAACTTAAATTTTGATCTAAAAATCTGAGTCCTAACGAGTAGTTAAGTAGCGTAAACTGAAATTTGAAATTTGAAACCCTTCTCCCCCCAGAACAAAAATCAGTTATTCCCGATCTTTGTGTCGTAGATTAGGCTCTAACTACTGCCGCGTTTTGCTAAAATTATTCTTTATGTCAGTATTTTCTTGAAAATAAATTTTAAAGAAAATTTTCAAAAAATTCCGATAGAGGGCGCTTTAGACTTTGGAGTAACGAACAACTATTTTATACCGTTATTTTTTGTGTCTCATTAAATGCTTTCTAAAGCTTAGACTTAAATTTTCAGCCCAAAATCTGAATCGTTAGACGTGGTTAAGTTTCTGGGGAGAGGGGTTTGAAATTTCTACTCCTGAGCACAGTTCAGTTTACCATGTCCACACATTGTGTGCTGTGATACGAGGTAAAAAGACACAAATTAGGATTATGTTACCAAAGCATATTTATTAACATGTAATTAGAATAAATGTTCAAAATTGTGACCACCAGAGGTTATGCACGCAGAACAACGGCGAAGAATGGAACGGCGAACATTCGCGAAAACATCAGGCTTTTCGAGCACTTCCCCTACAGCGGCGGAAAATCTGGCGACCAGTTCCTCGGGGGATTCAATGGATGTCTCATACATAAGAGCCTTCAATCGTCCCCAAAAAAAGAAATCGAGGGGTGAAAGATCTGGCGAGCGAGCAGGCCAAGCAACAGGACCACCTCGACCAATCCATCTGTTCGGAAAATGTGATGTCCAGATAGTTGCGGACGTCTCGTACGTAATGGGCTGGCGCTCCATCGTGCTGGAACCACATGACCCGCCGGATGCGTGGAGGAACAACGTTTAACAGGTCTGGCAGCACATGTTGCAGAAATGTGAGGTATGTTTTACCGTTGAGGCGTTCAGGAAGAAGGTACGGTCCGATTAGGTGGTCTCCGAGGATTCCTGCCCAAACATTGATGGAAAAGCGTCTCTGATGAGCATGTGGATACGTAGCATGTGGATTGACATCCGCCCATACATGTGCATTGTGTGTGTTAAATGTACCTTCACGTGTGAAGGTACATTCATCGGTGAAAAGCACAGTTCGTCCAAAATGTGGATTTAGCGCGTTCTGCTGCAGAAACCAGCGGGCGAATTCAATACGATTTGGATAATCCTCTGGAGACAGTTTCTGGACTCGTTGCACATGAAACGGGAGCAAATGTTCATCCTTCAGTACCCTCCAAGTCATGGACTGTGAGGTATCCACCTGCCTAGCCACTGTTCGTGTACTTGTACTTGGCTGCGCCGCTACTACCTCCAGAATGGCTTCTGCAACAACTACTCATTCGTCCTTTTTTGCACGACCTGCATTCGACCGGGAAGCGAGAAATGATCCCGTCTCACACAACTGTCTGTGCAAGCGCTCGAAAGTTTTGCGGTTAGGCAACCGCCTGTTGGGAAATCGCTCTCCGTACATTCGTTGTGCCTCTGCACCATTTCCATCTGCCGCTCCGTAAATTAAATGCATCTCAGCCTTTTCCTTATTCGTGAAGGGCACCATCTTCCGATTCATTACTACAGCGACTTACACTTGACTCACCGTTCAGTGGTTTTTATGCCTGAATCGTGTCAAAATTTTGCATACGTGTTCTTCTTCTTCCCCATTTGACATTTGCATACTTTCTGTTTCCTTCTTCACCCGGTGACTAGCGTCAGGAATGGAGCTTTAACGTTTGCATGAGCGACGTTTCCAACTGTGCCAGTGCCTTTATGAGTGAATTCCGACTATGCAGTCCTTGACGAAAGTTGTATTTTTGCCTCGTATCACAGCACAGAATCGTTGGGCATGGTTAAGTAGTGCAAACTGAACTATGTTCAGAAGTTGAAATTTGAACCCCCTCCCCTCGCTACTGAACCACGCTCAGCGATTCAGATTTTGAGCTGAAAATTTAAGTTTAAGTCTAAGCTTTAGAAAGCATTTAATGAGACACAAAAAATAACGGTATAAAATAGTTGTTCGTTACTCCAAAGTCTAAAGCGCCCTCTATCGGAATTTTTTGAAAATTTTCTTTAAAATTTATTTTCAAGAAAATACTGACATAAAGAATAATTTTAGCAAAACGCGGCAGTAGTTAGAGCCTAATCTACGACACAAAGATCGGGAATAACTGATTTTTGTTCTGGGGGGAGAAGGGTTTCAAATTTCAAATTTCAGTTTATGCTACTTAACTACTCGTTAGGACTCAGATTTTTAGATCAAAATTTAAGTTTAAGTCTAAGCTTTCGAAATCATTTAAAGAAATACAAAAAATAACGTTAAAAAATAGTTGTTTGTTACTCCAAAGTCTAAAGCGCCCCCTATCGGCATTTTTTGAAATTGAACTTTAAAATTTTATTTCAAGAAAATACTGGCATAAAGAAAATTTTTTGCAAAAACCGCAAACGAATCGACCAATTTTTCCATGTTTTATAATCATTTGAAATTCCGGACCCTAAACTTTAATGCCCCCTATCTCCTTGGGAATACGTCTGGGACCCTTAGTCTCCTATTTAATATTATTTGTCTTTAAGTGTACTATAACCCCTTAAAGTTCTGCCCATCTTTTATGAATCACCCTGTATATATATACATACATATATATATATATATATATATATATATATATATATATATATATATATATATATACATATATTTTTAAAAATAAAAGTTAATTTACGTATAACAGGGTGTGTATAGTTTTACCATAATATTTTAATGGCATTTTTTGCATTACTCAATTGTAAATTGGCAAATCCTGTAATTAAACGTTGTGACTACAATTTCAGTTATTTAAATATTTAATAGAAATTTTCTAATCAGAAAAAAAGTGCCAGGCTCCATGGAAATTCCAAAAAGTGTACGCGCCTTGGCTATAAACGATATTTCAGAGAAAAAAACTCAGATTATTGAATGAATAATATATTTAACTCATTCACAAAATAAATTTTGTTAATAGAAAAAAATAAGTGTAAACATGTATACCTGTTAAAAAGCAGAAAAACCAACGTTTAAGATGCACAAATAATATATGAAAAGCAGCAAACAGCTGTTTCGAATCTACTAGCGAGATTCTTCTTCAGTGCAAAAGGAACAACGTGCTAGAAAAAGCAAGGCTGAGCAAAATCATAGACAGAGACGCGCTGGCTTTTATACCCTATGCGGGTGGCGAAGGCGCCGAAACAACCAATGAGAGAGAAGCAGTGGAAACGACTGGGTGGACAAGTAGCGACATCTACCGGAGAAGTAGAAAAAAGAAACCAAAAAAGGGGAATTAAATTAACGCTTTCAAAATACTTGGAAAATCTGGAGTACTAGATAAGTCATTGACTAAAGAGTGAGAATTTTTAATGATATGGTAAGCTTCCCAAAAATCAAGATCAAGGTTAGAAGAACATTTTTGGATAATGATCCTGGGATCTGAGGAAAAATCGAACCTATGTTGAGAAGACCAAGAATGTTGAGCAATAGAAGAACGTTTAAGCTCCTGATTTTTAACATAACCTTCATGCTCTTTTAAACGAAATCTAACAGCACGTTTAGTCTGACCAATATAAGAAAGACCACACTGACAAGAGATCTGGTAAATGCCCCAATTATCTAGGCGATCAACGGGGTGTTTGAGATTTGAAAAAGGGATTTTATTAACATGAGAAAAAATAACTTTAAAATCAAACCTTCTTAGGATTTTAGCAACTTGCTGACTGATTTTAGGAAAAAATGGTAATACAACTGAAGTATTAGAGTTGGAATTAGAATGCTTTTCAGAATGGTCGGATTTCGTCAATTTCTTATAAATAGAATCGATAATATTAGAGGAATAACCACGATCGACAGCAATAGCTTTGAGGTAATTAAGTTCAGCACTAAGTAACTGAGGAGTGGAACAAATATTAGTAGCCCGAAAAACAAAAGTATTGAAAGCAGCGAATTTCTGGTTAGGGGGATGAGAAGAATACCTGTGAGGTGGGAGACTGACAGCAAAAGGTTTACGAAAGACGGTAGTCTGAAAGCCATTTTCACAACGAATAACAAGGACATCCAGGAAAGAAAGACAGATATTGGTCTCAATTTCAGAGGTAAATTGAATGCAGGGGTCAATGGAATTCATAATAGAGAGAATATGATTAATATCCGAATTCATTTCAATCAGGACATAAACATCATCAACATAACGAACATAGAACGGAAATTTTAAGATTTCAAAAAGCTTGACCTCAAAATAGTGCATATAAATATCGCATAAAATTGGACTAAGAGGATTACCCATAGCCAAACCGTCAATCATACGGAAGAAATTACCATTGAAAACAAAAGTATTTTGCGACAAGCAAGCGCGAGTGAGAAGTATAAGTTCCTCGATTTCAAAATAAGAGAAATGGAATTCACAAAGCCTTTTCTTGAGGCAATCTAAAGCTCCCTCAACCGGAACGTTTGTAAATAATGATTTAGCATCAAAAGAAACCATCATGTGACCCTGTGGCTTAAAACTATGAAGTTTTTTAACAAAATCAAAAGAATTCTTAACAGTGAAACAGTTACTGCTCAAAAGTGGGGAAAAAACAGAAACTAAATATTTGGCAAGCTTATAAGAAGCTGTACCGATACTAGAGACAATAGGTCTAAAAGGAATGTCAAGTTTATGGACCTTAGGTAAAGCATAAAACCTGGCACAATGCGCAATAGACGGAATAAGGGACTTCTTAAAGTTAGCAGGAATAATGGAAGAAGATTTAATGGCAGATTTAATAGAGTTAATTTCACTAGTGGAAGGGTCTTTGCGGATATCCACATACGGACCATCATTAATTAATTTATGGGATTTTTCCAAATACGTAGATTTGTCGAGAAGAACAATCTGACCACCTTTGTCGGCCTTAGTAATAATTAAGTTTGGATCAGAACGCAAATTTTTCAGACATTGTTTAACAGGATGTTTAAGATTGGGTTTATAAACATTAGAATTGAAATCAACAGTATTGGCAATGAGATGCCTAATAGACTCTTTTTGAGAAGAAGATAGAGCGCTATGCTTAAAGGCTCTTTCAATAGGAGCAATAAGATTAGGTAAAGAAGGAATAGCAGAGACAGAAAAATTGTTATTCAATTTGAGAGCATCGAGCTGATTGTTACTTAATGGAACACTGGAAAGATTGACAACAGCATTTTGGTTAACAAGAGGCAAATTACTGCAGTTATTAGCGACAGAACTACCACAAAGCGCATTAAATTTCTTCTTTAAAACCGAACAATGAACAGAAGAAGCTGTGAGAACTCTGCTCCATGACCTTCTGTCAATGGACTGAAAATCAGGAGTAGAATTAGCGAGGCTGATATGTAAAGAATATAACTCGCGCTCTATATGAGCAATTTTGTGGCGAGTCTCTTGAATCAAAGCTCTTAAAAGAGCTAATTTAGAACGAAATAAGACCTTCTCAATCCTATTTGAAGAAAATAAATTACAACGAATGGAAATGAATTTAGGAATAACCTTCTTACGCCTACAATCAAGTAGGAAATGTAAGTGTTCCAAAAACCTGTACTTTTTTAATCGTAAATTACAAAACCTATTGATTTGAGGCAGTGCGGAAAAAAAAAAAAAAAAAAAACAGAAGAATAAAGGCCCCGTTAACGCCAAATACATAAAAATAGCAAATAAAGCCTTTGTGCAACAATATTAAAAAGCAGAAAAACCAACGTTTAAAATGCACAAATAATATATGAAAAGCAGCAAACAGCTGTTTCGAATCTACTAGCGAGATTCTTCTTCAGTGCAAAAGGAACAGCGTGCTAGAAAAAGCAAGGCTGAGCAAAATCATAGACAGAGACGCGCTGGCTTTTATACCCTATGCGGGTGGCGAAGGCGCCGAAACAACCAATGAGAGAGAAGCGGTGGAAACGACTGGGTGGACAAGTAGCGACATCTACCGGAGAAGTAGAAAAAAGAAACCAAAAAAGGGGAATTAAATTAACGCTTTCCAAATACTTGGAAAATCTGGAGTACTAGATAAGTCATTGACTAAAGAGTGAGAATTTTTAATGATATGGTAAGCTTCCCAAAAATCAAGTTCAAGGTTAGAAGAACATTTTTGGATAATGATGGCTGAGGAAAAATCGAACCTATGTTGAGAAGACCAAGAATGTTGAGCAATAGAAGAACGTTTGAGCTCCTGATTTTTAACATAACCTTCATGCTCTTTTAAACGAAATCTAAGAGCACGTTTAGTCTGACCAATATAAGAAAGACCACACTGACAAGAGATCTGGCAAATGCCCCAATTATCTAGGCGATCAACGGGGTGTTTTTTGGAACACTTACATTTCCTACTTGATTGTAGGCGTAAGAAGGTTATTCCTAAATTCATTTCCATTCGTTGTAATTTATTTTCTTCAAATAGGATTGAGAAGGTCTTATTTCGTTCTAAATTAGCTCTTTTAAGAGCTTTGATTCAAGAGACTCGCCACAAAATTGCTCATATAGAGCGCGAGTTATATTCTTTACATATCAGCCTCGCTAATTCTACTCCTGATTTTCAGTCCATTGACAGAAGGTCACGGAGCAGAGTTCTCACAGCTTCTTCTGTTCATTGTTCGGTTTTAAAGAAGAAATTTAATGCGCTTTGTGGTAATTCTGTCTCTAATAACTGCAGTAATTTGCCTCTTGTTAACCAAAATGCTGTCAATCTTTCCAGTGTTCCATTAAGTAACAATCAGCTCGATGCTCTCAAATTGAATAACAATTTTTCTGTCTCTGCTATTCCTTCTTTACCTAATCTTATTGCTCCTATTGAAAGAGCCTTTAAGCATAGCGCTCTATCTTCTTCTCAAAAAGAGTCTATTAGGCATCTCATTGCCAATACTGTTGATTTCAATTCTAATGTTTATAAACCCAATCTTAAACATCCTGTTAAACAATGTCTGAAAAATTTGCGTTCTGATCCAAACTTAATTATTACTAAGGCCGACAAAGGTGATCAGATTGTTCTTCTCGACAAATCTACGTATTTGGAAAAATCCCATAAATTAATTAATGGTGGTCCGTATGTGGATATCCGCAAAGACCCTTCCACTAGTGAAATTAACTCTATTAAATCTGCCATTAAATCTTCTTCCATTATTCCTGCTAACTTTAAGAAGTCCCTTATTCCGTCTATTGCGCATTGTGCCAGGTTTTATGCTTTACCTAATGTCCATAAACCTGACATTCCTTTTAGACCTATTGTCTCTAGTATCGGTACAGCTTCTTATAAGCTTGCCAAATATTTAGTTTCTGTTTTTTCCCCACTTTTGAGCAGTAACTGTTTCACTGTTAAGAATTCTTTTGATTTTGTTAAAAAACTTCATAATTTTAAGCCACAGGGTCACATGATGGTTTCTTTTGATGTTAAATCATTATTTACAAACGTTCCGGTTGAGGGAGCTTTAGATTGCCCCAAGAAAAGGCTTTGTGAATTCCATTTCTCTTATTTTGAAATCGAGGAACTTATACTTCTCACTCGCGCTTGCTTGTCGCAAAATACTTTTGTTTTCAATGGTAATTTCTTCCGTATGATTGACGGTTTGGCTATGGGTAATCCTCTTAGTCCAATTTTATGCGATATTTATATGCACTATTTTGAGGTCAAGCTTTTTGAAATCTTGAAATTTCCGTTCTATGTTCGTTATGTTGATGATGTTTATGTCCTGATTGAAATGAATTCGGATTATAATCATATTCTCTCTATTATGAATTCCATTGACCCCTGCATTCAATTTACCTCTGAAATTGAGACCAATATCTGTCTTTCTTTCCTGGATGTCCTTGTTAATCGTTGTGAAAATGGCTTTCAGACTACCGTCTTTCGTAAACCTTTTGCTGTCAGTCTCCCACCTCACAGGTATTCTTCTCATCCCCCTAACCAGAAATTCGCTGCTTTCAATACTTTTGTTTTTCGGGCTACTAATATTTGTTCCACTCCTCAGTTACTTAGTGCTGAACTTAATTACCTCAAAGCTATTGCTGTCGATCGTGGTTATTCCTCTAATATTATCGATTCTATTTATAAGAAATTGACGAAATCCGACCATTCTGAAAAGCATTCTAATTCCAACTGTAATACTTCAGTTGTATTACCATTTTTTCCTAAAATCAGTCAGCAAGTTGCTAAAATCCTAAGAAGGTTTGATTTTAAAGTTATTTTTTCTCCTGTTAATAAAATCCCCTTTTCAAATCTCAAACACCCCGTTGATCGCCTAGATAATTGGGGCATTTACCAGATCTCTTGTCAGTGTGGTCTTTCTTATATTGGTCAGACTAAACGTGCTCTTAGATTTCGTTTAAAAGAGCATGAAGGTTATGTTAAAAATCAGGAGCTCAAACGTTCTTCTATTGCTCAACATTCTTGGTCTTCTCAACATAGGTTCGATTTTTCCTCAGCCATCATTATCCAAAAATGTTCTTCTAATCTTGATCTTGATTTTTGGGAAGCTTACCATATCATTAAAAATTCTCAATGGTTAGTCAATGACTTATCTAGTACTCCAGATTTTCCAAGTATTTGGAAAGCGTTAATTTAATTCCCCTTTTTTGGTTTCTTTTTTCTACTTCTCCGGTAGATGTCGCTACTTGTCCACCCAGTCGTTTCCACTGCTTCTCTCTCATTGGTTGTTTCGGCACCTTCGCCTCCCGCATAGGGTATAAAAGCCAGCGCGTCTCTGTCTATGATTTTGCTCAGCCTTGCTTTTTCTAGCACGCTGTTCCTTTTGCACTGAAGAAGAATCTCGCTAGTAGATTCGAAACAGCTGTTTGCTGCTTTTCATATATTATTTGTGCATTTTAAACGTTGGTTTTTCTGCTTTTTAATATTGTTGCACAAAGGCTTTATTTGCTATTTTTTCATGTATACCTGGTTTCATTAACCCATTATAGGCCAAGCATAGAAATTTTATAAAATGTGGTATTATTTTCATTGAAATATGCTAAATTACATTCATTAAGACAAAAAAAAAAGTTTCGTGCATGCAAAATAATATTTTATTTCAGAAATAAAATGCATTCGGTCAAAGGTGCGCTAACACACCATTAAATTTAAAATTAATAATTTTTAATTTTTTATGAGATTTGTTTTATTATTATTTTATTTACAGAACTTGCAACTTTAATCCATTATAAAAACATATGATTAATCTCAAGCGGAATAATTAATTATATATTTTCAAAAAGTCGAATTTGCCAATAACTGTTTCAACTTTCAAAAACTAGCGTATTTTGAAATTTTCTCAACAGAAAATGTTTACACCAATTGAATTACTGATATTTTATAGATGTCTCCAGAACCCTTTAAAATAGTAAAAAAAAAAAAAAAAAAAAAAAAAAAAAAACGTGAAAAATATTTGTCACAGTGTAATAAAAAATATTTATTGAAATGGTGCGTTTACGCACATTTGGCCGAAAATGTGTTAAAAAATAATAATAAGACATGAAAATAAAAAGAATCACAAATAATCAATTTTCATCAAATATAGTCGTATATTTTAAACATTACATTATGTAATTAAGTTGTTACATTATGTAAAAATCCTAATTTTCTTTTAAATAAATATTCTGCCAAAAATTATCGACCATATATCCCAAAAAGTTCTTTTTCCTTTATTAGAATTACCCATATGTGTGTGTGTGATTGTATGTTCGATTTAGAGAACACAAATTCATTTTTATTTCTTTCTGAAAATTTTGATTGTATCTGAATTAATTATATCTTGATTAAATATGTGTTAATGGCATTGTATCTTTTGATGAAACAAGTGATAAATAGATTACTTTCTATTTACTAACAACTTTAAGGTAAGATAAACATTAGATAACAAAACGCCGATAATCAAAATAACTTATGTATACATTAAATAACTAATGACTTAAAAGAAATCTTAATTTTATTGCTTTATTTATTTATTTTTTTTTCAAAAGAAAAAAAACAATTACGAGATTTTAAAATTTTCAATACATTATAAACTAAAACATCCTTTCTAAGCAATGGTACATTTATATCTTAAATAGAGAATTGCACTCCACGATGGAATTTCATTAATAGTATATATAAAAATAAAACAAAGTCAGTAAATAATATATCCCTAATCCATATATTCCCATTTTTTTTTCTTTGTTAGAATTACCCGTATGTGTGTGTGTGTGTGTGTGATTGTATATGTTCAATTTAGAGAACACAAATTTATGTTTATTTCTTTGTGCAAATTTTCATTGAACCAGAATTAATTAAATCTTGATTAAATATGTATTAATGGCATTGTATATTTTGATGAAACAAGTGATAAATAGATTACTTTCTATTTACTAACAACGTTAAGGTAAGATAAACATTAGATAACAAAACGCCGATAATCAAAATAACTTATGTATACATTAAATAACTAATAACTTAAAAGAAATCTTAATTTTATTTGCTTTTTTAATTTTTTTTTTTTCAAAAGAAAAAAAACAATTACGAGATTTTGAAAATTTCAATAAATTATACACTAAAACATCCTTTCCAAGCAATGGTACATTTATATCTTAAATAGAGAATTGCACTCCACGATGGAATTTCATTAATAGTATATATAAAAATAAAACAAAGTCAGTAAATAATATATCCCTAATCCATATATTCCCATTTTTTTTTGTTTGTTAGAATTACCCATGTGTGTGTGTGTGTGTGATTGTATATGTTCAATTTAGAGAACACAAATTTATGTTTATTTCTTTGTGCAAATTTTCATTGAACCGGAATTAATTAAATATTGATTAAATATGTATTAATGGCATTGATCTTTTGATGAAACAAGTGATAAATAGATTACTTTCTATTTACTAACAACGTTAAGGTAAGATAAACATTAGATAACAAAACGCCGATAATCAAAATAACTTATGTATACATTAAATAACTAATAACTTAAAAGAAATCTTAATTTTATTGCTTTTTTTAATTTTTTTTTTCAAAAAAAAAAAAAAAATACAAGATTTGAAAATTTTCTATAAATTACAAACTAAAATATCTTTTCTAAGCAATGGTGCAGGGACTTGCACCCCACGATATAATTTCATTAATATATATAAAAATAAAACAAAGTCAGTAAATAAATTAAAAATAAAAATATGTACTTTTCGAAATAGTCCTTTTATCCGAGCAAAATGTAATCCGAATACAGTTTCAACTTTATTAGCTTTTATGAGTGACAAACAGTTTAGAGAAATTGTTTCACAAAGAAACTTCCAGCTATGAATTTTTACAATTACAGTAGAGCGCCGATTATCGGAACTCTAATTAACCGCACAGCCAATTCCTCTCATTTTTTTTTTTCAACCGAACTTCCAGTTATCCAAACAGCCTATTTCTCTCATTTTTTTTTTTTTTTTTAAACGAACTTCCAATTATCCAAACATCCTATTAGACCTGGATATCAGAATTATGGATATTTTAAATCATGATGAGATTGTGGATGAGATTCAAGACGAAAAAGAAATTGAAGAAAATGAAAACGAATTCTCTGAAAATGAATTTGTTACAGGTCCATCACATACCGAAACCTTTAAATGCTTGGAAACAGCTATGAAATGGCTCGAAAGCCAGAAGAATGTTGATCCTATTCAATTAACCAATTTAAGACGAATTTGAGATATGGCAGCTTTGAAAATAATGTCTTCTTTGAAGCAAGCAACAATCGAAAGCTTTTTTGCTTAAATTATAATCTCTTGGAGTTCAGAAAGATATATAAAGGTAAACAATAAAAAAAATTAAAAAGACAAATTTCAATTTTTAAACATACCAGCATTCACTAATGCTGTCAGTCTGAAGCGTAGATAAAGTGTGAAGATTTTAGTATAGACAGGAACATCCGTTAAATTGCCTGCCCATTTATCCGAACTTTCGCTTATCCGAACTAGAGTTGGTCCCGACTTGTTCGTATAATCGGCGCTCTACTGTACTCTTATACCATTCAGATTTTTATTATTATTATTCTGAAAGATTTCAGTGGAAAGAAAAATATTTGAAAACTTTAAAACTGTAAATTCCATACATAAATAAGGTTACATTTATAACCGGAAATGAAAGTGTATCACGTTGATTTCAAAACTTTAAAAGAAAAAGGAAGAAAAAAAAAGAAAGAAAAAGGGTAGAACATTACAATAATGAATCATGCGAAGTGGATTAATAAAAGAAATTATCACGAAAAGAAATAACAGAATATTCCGCAATTCCATGTGTAATTTGGTGCCGTCAACCGGGGTGACTTTGTCCCCACCCTGCGGATACAGAACAAAACGTGTAATAAATAAAATTTGTTACAATAAAACTATTTAGTAATGCAAAATTTTGATAGATTGCAGCAGTAGCTTAAATTTAAATTATTTAATTTAGCATTTTGCAAATTTAATTTGGCATCACTTTGGGTGTTGTTTTGTTTACTATTTCACGCAGGGGGAAACTTTTGATTGGAAAGTTATTTACACTTAATGCTGTAAAGTGGTAAACACATTTTTTTTTTTTATTCCTTTTATTTCTTTTTTTTCCATGCACTGCAAATTCGTAAAACACTTTTCCAACACTAACTGAACATAATAATTAACACTTCTAACTAAAATCTTTTTCGATCGTGTTGTGAATGTGTTGTGCCAAATATAAAGATCGTGCAAAAAGTGTTGTTAAAAATTCCAAGAGGAGAAAATGTGTTTTCAAAACATTCATTTTTAAAATTGTATTATAAATGTTTAATAAATAGTATATTTTAAGTGCGTGTGTGTGTTATTTTAAAGGCAACATGTAGAAAGTGTTTTGAAAGGGTTTTATATGTGTTGTTTTATAGTGTTCTAAACTGTGTGGTGTTTAAAATGTGTTGTGAATTTGCTGACAAAGTGTTGTGCAGCACAACACTATTGTAAGAAAATATTTTCATCAACACTATTTACAACGCGATTTCAACACAATTAACAACATTATTTTTAGAACACATTTCTAGATAGCAACACTTTTGCAACATATTAAGAACACAATCCCAACACAAAAAATATTTTGTATATGAAGTTGTCTAATTCCCACCACATTAATGTGTTGTTAATTTGGTGACAAAAAGTGTTGTAAAATGTGTTTATTTTTGTGTTTGAGAATTTGCAGTGTATACATCGATTTTGACTCTTTCGTCCTCAGACAACTTTCGTTTACCCATCGCAAAAAGTATAACGCGTTGCTTCCAATATATAACGCTTTTTATATCTACTGCGCATGCCACGTTACTTTGTTTTATGCAAATTTTCTTAACATTACTTCAGAATAGCTAATGAAATGTGATATTTCATAAATCAATTTCCATGTTTGCATGTTACGAAAATCCAATTTTTGACCTTATGTTTTTGTTTATTATTATGTATGAAATTTTATTTTTTTAAATGATTTGTTATACATACTATGTATAACAAATTATGGAATGAAGCTTTATTCATTTTTAATTAATATTATGGAAGTTTTTGTTAAAAACTTCCATAAACTTGTTGTTAATTTTGTTAAAATTTCCGTTGTGTTTTCATAAATCAATTTCTACCACTGTATTACTGGCTCCTGTGATCCAAGGCACACAAATCAACTTGAAGAGTGGATTGTTATCATTTGAAAAATGAATGTAGCAGGAGTTTTTTAATAAATAGATACCCCCGATGCATAATTTACGCATAACCTTAAACAGTAAACATTATTTCCTATTGACTGGTAACTATTTTTATACGATTATTTGCCGCGGAATTAGTAGGCGATATTTTTTCCCCATGATTTTACATTAACCATTTAAATAAGGGATAAAAACATACATTTAGACAATTAAGTTATAAAATCATACATCAGCCCTTTCCTTAGAAAATAAAAAAGCACATTAGTCATTTAACTAAAGTATAACTTTACAATCTTGCCACTTGATTTTCGTAAGCAAAAGTATATATTAGGTATTTAATTATGGTATAAAATCAAAAGTATTTTAACTTCGGAGATTTATATGAAAAATGTAAAACGAAAAAGGGCACATTAGTGATTTAACTAAAGGATAACAGCGTAATCCATTTACTTGATTCACATGTAAATAAAAGTATATATTATCATCCTTTTCATATCATATCATCAGTCATTTAATTATAAGTATAAAACATGCACCACAAGTGAATTTGAGCTGTAATATAGCAAAATGTAAAATTTAAACGCATTACTAATTCAAAATAATCACTCATCATTTCATCTATACAAATATTTTAACCCTTTACATCCCAAATTATGTATTCATGAAAATTTCATTTTCTAATGCAGTTTTTGTGAATTCTTGAAACAACATTAGAAGATTTACACAATCATTTAATAAATTTTAGAAGGATTTTGCCTTAAAATTAATTGAAGATTTTGTGCAATACTTCATATTTATAACTCCACTCAAATCTTTTATTTAAAATATTTTTCTTAGTATTTTGTAGAATTAGGAAATATACAAATATAATGTTCTTACAATAAAAATATAGAAATATTTCCGAACTGAAACTCCCCCCCCCCCCCCACCACCCCCAATCTTTCAATGTCAAAAAAGCTGAAAAGATGCAAAGGCAAAATAAAGCATCACTTTTCAAAAATATTTTTATTTTGTGGAACCCATAATGCTTTTGGAATAAGATAAAGTAAAGCATCTATAACTCATTCTAAACTGTATTTATTCTAATCGATGCATTAAATGATTTTTATAACAAGTTATTTTGGTACTTTAAAGTACCGTCGGGGTATAAAGGGTTAAACAGTACCTATTGACAGACATTAAAAATTAAACTGATAATCGTAATTGAAAAAGTATTTTATTGCTAGAATATTTTTGCCTCTGTGTGCCGATTCATCATCAGCACGATATACAGGGTGTCCACTCTCAACGGTGTCCAATGGCTAATTCCTAAACAGTTAGTCATAGACATATAGTTCCAATTACAAAAATGTTTTAAATGAGATACAGAAATATTTTTAAAGCGATTTGGGTCAATAAAAACATTTCTTAAAAAATTACGAAATTTAATTTTTTATGCGGTTCCCCGGTCCTATAAATTATATTTAGTAAAATTTTCCTGTTACACTGACAAGTAAATTTAAAAAAAAGTCCCGTTATTCTACGATTAAAATTGACCGAGCAATAGCTGTTTAAAGTTGGAGCTTATTTTTAGCTGCAAATTAGGGGTCATTCACAAATTTAGTATAAATATAATTTCGTCATATAATTTAAAAAAATGTTTGAGAGTAAAATTAACATTGCAATATAAATTTGAAATCTTTAACATTTTGACATATTAATGCAAAATATACAATTTGTAAGAAACATACAAGAAAAGAAAAAAAAACAGAATTTTTATTAAATAAAATAATGAAAATTAACAGCCTCAATTCTTTGCAAAATAGTACATATGTTAAAATGTTATTAGATTACACTAGTCTACAAAAGTTGGGTTATGACACTTTTTTAGCTTTTGATAATTGTTTCATGCATTTTGTACCGCTGAATCCGAAATTGACCTTAATTTTTTTACCATGACGTAAAGATTTTTTTGCAAATCGTAAAGTTTAAAGTTAGAAAAAGAAAAAATAGCGAAAATTTCATACTAAAAATAAATGTGATTGTTGTATTTTTAACTTTTGATAATTAATTTTTTTGTATTTTTGGCCGCTGAACCCGGAAATGACCTTCATTTTTACCCATCACGTCAGGGTTTTTCGCAAATTGTAAAGTTCAAAGTTAAAATGGAACCTCCTACCCCACCTCATCGGACCCCAGTAAGAATCCCAGTATAAGCCAAAAAATTCCATAAATTATTGAATTAAATAAAATTAAAAAAGTTTTACATCTGTTTTATTGTATCAGACTTTCGCTTTATTTTAACTTTGACATTTACAATTTGCAAATAAATTCTAACGTGATGTTTAAAAATGAAAGGTCATTTTCAGATTCGGTGCTAAAAAGTACATAAAACTCAATTATCCAAAGTTAAAAAACACAGACATCTCCTCTATTTTACTGTATTAGATTTTTTGTATTTTTTAACTTTGACAATTTATAATTTGCGAAAAATCCTGACAAATGAAATCCTGACAAAATCCCGAAAAATGGTTAAAAATGAAGGTAATTTTCGGATTCAGTGCTAAAAAACACATAAAAGTTAAAAAACACAACCATAAAAGTTAACTCAATCGTAATACTTGTACGATTTTTTTACGAAAGTGCAGATATACATGAAATAAGCTCTTTGAATACTTTAAACACTTGGTATATGACCTCTCAAAAAATGGCCGAATTCATTTGTGTTCAGATGCAGAAAAGTGGTATAAGTCATGCATTTTTTAAGTTTTATAACTCGGTCAATTTTAGCGTTATATGAAAGGGACGTTTTTTGTCTTACTTGTTAGTGTAACAGGAAAATTTTACTAAACATAACCTATAGGACCGGGGGACCGTATAAAAATTTAAATTTCGTAATTTTTTAAGAAATGTCTTTATTGACCCAAATTGCTTTTTAAAATATTTCTTTACCTCATTTAAAACATTTTTTTAATTGGAACTATATGTCTATGAACAGTTTAGGAATTAGCCATTGGACACTTTTGAGAGTGGACACCTGTATAACACAGATACACACCGACCTAAGTAACATTTTCCCTGCTTGATCTTCACTTTTGTATTAAAAAATCTGAATTTTCATCTAGTGATGTAATGCACTCAAAAATTAACTGTACATGGTGTTCCCTCCCTAATTCAAAAGCGAAAATCAAGCGGGAAAATGTTGTTTAATTCAATCGATGTTTTATCTAATATACTGGTGATGCCACAGTACAAAGGCGAAACAATTTTAGTTATAAAATATTTTTAATCAAATTAAATTGTTTAATTTTTACCCTCTTTTATTTAACTCAACTTGGTTTTTGTATGTCAATATGGAATTTTTTCAATTGATTTTTAACCCACTTCTTGATAGGCTATAATTATAAAATAATAATATTTTAATACTTTTAGAACTTCATTATAAATTAATAACTTAATTTTAAGGCATTTTTCCGTTAGCACGCCTCAGGTGATCAATCGCAGTATATTCTTTAGGGTTACAATTTTTTGAGATACAACATCAATGGATTTAATGATGCGCCCAAAAAGATCGCCGAAAAAAGTCCAAATGACCGTGAAGCTGCAACAACGAAATATTTTAAACACTAAAAAATAGAAAATATAGATTAAAAAAATAAAAAATGTAATATACATATATATATTTTAATACGTTTTAATCATTTAATAGTTTCATATTAGTTAAATTATAATTACACGTTACGAAAAATAAATTTAGAAATCCTAACAAGTTTGCTTAAATAATTCCATTGAAATTTTACTTAAGAGTGATACTGTTTGTAACGATGTCCTTTCTGATAATATTTCCGCGATTTGGTTTAAAATTCTGGGTATTTCAAGAGCTATTGAAAATATGACTTGGTCTTTTGACCCCTCTTCTAGAGCAGTGGACTGAACTTCGCTTGCGCATGCGTAGTATTTTGTTTTGTTTTACGTATGTTTTCTTCTATTCCAGTTAGTCATCTTTCCCCTTTGAAAATGAACGGTTGCGAGTTCGAAAGATCTCAGGGTTATATTAACTAATATCTTTATATGTTTTTAGCCCCTTTTAAGTAATTATGTGCATGTCTTAACGTTTATATTAATAACAAGGTAAAAATTCCTTCACGACACTAATTTTAGTACAGTGTTTTGTTTCGATAATGCTTTTTTTCTGTCCTGCTGCCATATCTTTAAAGAAAAGAGCAAAAATTATATATTTTTTTAATAAATTCACTAGAGTACGTTTTTACTAAGCGTAAAAAAATAAAGCGGTAAGTTTTCTATAATCGGATTCGGTGCCCATGCCAAATTAACGTATTCTAACAGAAGTTCTCTTGAAAATGTCATGAGCTGAGACATAAGATGAGGTTTGATTTTCAAGATGAAAATTAAATGCTTATAAAAAAGTATATTTTTAAAAATCCTTTTCACTTTTATGCGTATTAACATTTGTAAAAGTTTAGAATATTTATTTCGAAACGATTTTGAAATGCATATGAATTAATTGAAATAAATTATATGATAACAGTTGAAAATTTCCAAGTGGGGGATAAAAGTCCGGGCAGGGTTCGAACCAGGGATATTTTGGCTGAAGCCGCCAAAGCTCTACCCACTCAGACATTCTGGCCGAATCTGGAGGACTAGTGGGTGGACCTTATGCACGTGACCTGAGATCGAGGCTAAAATTCCTTTGCTGGCCGTATGTACTCTTGAACATTAGCCTTGCAGTCTATGGAGTGCGAGTTATTAATACATGTTTATTAAAAATACCGCGAAAACATTCTTTGTTGGAGCAGTATATACTTAATATATTATAATATAAATTCAAAATGTTGATCTGTATGCGAGAAAATTCCCTAAATTTGCAAAATTTCGGTTAAAATTTATGCACTCAATCTGAATCGAGACTAAAGTCGTCTGCTAGCAGTGTAGCAGTGCGCATAATGACATGAATAGCAGATGAACATACCGCCAGCTCTGGCGTCTGACGTCACGTGCGTAAGGTCCATTCACCCAATTAACCTTTAACGATCACAGTATCTAGTCTGATATTTGAATCAGCTCAATAAAATAAATCGAAGGTTTTTTTTTTTTTTTTTTTTAACTGCAGAAAACGCTGCATGCGTAATTATATTAGATTAATTTTTAACATACTTGTTCAATTGGTAAATAAATCATAACAGCTGAAAATTTCCAAGTGGTGGAAAAAAGTCCGGGCCAGGATTCGAACCAGGATCATAATTACGCATGCAGCGTTTTTTGTAGTTAAAAAAAAAAAAAAAAAAAAAAAAAAAAAAAAAAAAAAAACTTTTTTTTTTTTTTTTTTTTACCTTTGAGCTGATTTAAATATGATATTTGAATCAGACCAGATACTGTGAACGTTAAAGGTTAGTTGAGTGAATTAGTCCTCCAGATTCGTCCGGGATGGGTAAGTCGGTAGAGCATTGGAGTCTTCAGCCAAGATAATCCCGGATGTGAATCCTGACCCGGACTTTTTTCAGCCACTTGGAAATTTACAACTGTTATGATTTATTTACCTATTGAATAATTGTGTTAAAAATTAATATAATACTATCTGTGTGTTATTTAATCGTATTATTAACCGCTTGTGTTTATCTTTGTATTTGAGCGTGATCCTCGTTGTGGTAAAATTACTTATTAAATCAACGTAATCCCACTTTTATATATATTTTTAAATACACTTTAATCAATTAATCGTTTCTTATTAATTAAATTATAATTCTTCGTTGAGAAATCAATTTAGAAAACCTAAAAAGTTTGTTAAAATAATCTTATCTTAAAGACAAAATAAATAAATAAATAAATAAATAAATAAAATTTAAAAAAGAGCAAAAATTATGTATTTTAAATAAATTCACTAGCGTAAGATTTTTACCAAGTGTAAAAAAAAAAAAAAAAAAAAAAAAAGCGGTGAATTTTCCATGATTGGGTTCGGTCTCCATGCCAAATTAGCGTATTGTAACTATAGTTTTGGGGTAAATTCATGAATTGCAGTCATAAAATTATGCTTGATTTTCAAGATAAACATTGAATGCTTTTAAAAGATAATATTTTTAAAAACTCTTTTTTCCTTTTATATTTACTAATGTCTGTAAATGGATACTGTTTAAAATATTTGTATGCCAAATTAAACGTTATCCAAAACTGTTCTGTCGTTACGGCATAAGAAGAACGTGGACGCGGTCATCTTTGTTACACTGTTGTATCTCTTTGAATTCACCTGATGGCACAAAAGGGAAAGAAAAAGGAATAGCTCATCTCTTATGCAGGTCAGCAAAGGTCTGAGGCAACCGTTTGGCCAGACGCTGATTTCAGAGAGAGCAAACGAAATGAATTCACTTCAGATGCGAATTTTAATCTCTTAGGTCGTATTCTAACATAGACTTATTTCAGTATCAGTTTCAAAAATAGTACTTTTTTTAGTTGGAAGAGAGGGGATAAGAGCTATTTTCCTAACCAATGAGAATGAATGCGGAAAAGAATCGCATGAAAAACTTTAAAATAGAATCATGTGTATGTGCATGAAATTTGTATATGTTCATTTTATGATATAAAAAAAACAGGCAGGATTGTTAACAAAATCATTTATTTATGTTCAAACTGGTGGATTTTAAAAATAAGTTTTTAATAAATGTATATTTATGGAAAAAAATTGGTTTAAAAATATATATATTTATAAAATTTTAAGGGTGTACTCAAAAGAATATTTTTCCACCCTCAACAGCTCAAAAATTTCTGACACATTTTCAGACTTATTTTTAAAAGTAAAAACATGAAGCTTGCTAATGGGATTTTGGAAGAGATGTATAAGATGCCGTGCGTTTTCATTTTTCGCTCGATTAATTAGAACTTGATTGATAAATAATTATTTTCTCATGACCATTTTTTAGCTCCCAGCTCTCTCGCTTCGAAAAATTCGGTTCAAAACGCCAACTTTGACAGCATTTTTTTGCAATATATTCAGCCTTTATCAAAAAATCGACAGTCAAGGCACATTATATAGTTTCTGAATACGAGGATCTGGCAATTCGATGCGTTTCAGAACAAAAATGAATTAAAAAATGAATCAGAAAATAAGCAGTTTGGATTTGAATACACCCTTAAGTGTGCTTATTAGCATATGTTAGATGTGGCTGGGACTTTTTAATTATACAATCATGTATATTCATTTTCACCTATTAATGAAACATGCAGATTTTATAATTTTTTTATATTTGTATATTTTAGAAAAACGTATTGACGAAACAGTCATTCATTGAGATTGTAGAATTGAAATTAAAACCGTATTTTCTGATATCATTAAAAGTATAAAGAAATGAGCAAAAGGGGTGCTTATTGATCGCCCGATAGAAAATCAGATATGAATATATATATTTTATATACACTGCTCAAAACAATTAAAGGATATTTGAAGTTTTATATAAAATAAAGATATAAACGAAATTTTTTTTTGCCGAAAATAGAAGAAGAGAATCACAAATGCAAATTTTTCTGGTTTTCAAACTGTGGAGTATGCAAATTTTGAGTTCGACGTCAAAAACGTCGCTTCAGCGGCAGCGAATGAAATTTGACTTTCAACTGGATAAAAGAGAATGAAGACAAGGATGATCGGCATTCAGTGATTGCTTTGTTTCGATGAGTACGATGTCTCAGCGAAGTCATTTGACAGATTCAGAAGCTTTGAGAATTGTTGGTAGGTTAGAAGGGGGCCAAACTCAAGCCGAAGTAGCGCAAGCCATTGGAGTGTCACAAAGTGTCATTTCCAGGATCTGGAACCGTTTTTTGGAGAGTGGATGTGCAGGCCGAAGACCAGGGCAAGGTCGTAGACGGGCAACAACGCCCAATGAAGATCGGTATTTAGCGTTAACAGCTCGGAGACACCGAACCATGAACGCTACTCTTCTCCAACAACACCTTCGCTCGGCTACAGGCACCACGATTTCAACTCAGACTGTCCGAAACCGGCTCCATGCTGTAGGTCTGTATGCTCGCCGACCGATGGTATGTGTTAGATTAACATCAAGGCATCGTCGCAACCGCAGGGAGTGGGCAACCGAGCATGTCAACTGGAGGAGAAATGAATGGAGCAATATTCTGTTTTCTGACGAGTCCCGTTTTTCTGTGCATCCGGATAATAGTCGTATTTTCATCTGGAGGGACCGTGGCAGTAGGAATAATCCTGCGTTCATGCACGAAAGTGTCAGATTTGGAGGTGGTGGAGGAGTGTTGGTGTATGGTGGCATCTCCATTGACGGGCGCACTGACCTCTACATCATTCGAGATGGAGCTCTGATTGGTCGCCGATATAGGGATGAGATCCTCAGACATATTGTAGTCCCTTACGCTGCAGCAATCGGAGATAACTTCATTTTAATGGACGATAACTGCAGGCCACATCGTGCAAACCTGGTGGAGGATTTCCTTTTCGAGGAAGGAATCGTTCGAATGGAATGGCCAGCGTGTTCTCCAGACATGAATCCAATCGAGCACGTTTGGGACGCTCTAGGAAGACGAGTTTCTGGCCGCCAACAACCCCCACAAACTCTCCAAGAACTGGAAGAGTGGGGGCAGAATACCCCAACTCGTCATTAATAGCCTCATTGAGTCCATGCCTCAAAGGTGTTCAACGTTGCTGGCCGCCCGTGGAAACCATACCCCCTACTGAAAATGATTTTCTTTGAAGAAAACACCTTTTCTTATTCTTTTTTTCTCATATGCACAAATTGTGTTTTTTTCCTTTAGTACACAAATGCGCAATAAAATGCATTTTTTTTTGCCAAACATGTGTAATTTATTCTCATATAACCTACTATGTCTGTCGACCATGTATCAATCAGCTAAACAGTTTACCAGATACGAAATCCACCTAAAACT
The DNA here is from genome assembly GCA_963932465.1 of Maratus speciosus. Lineage (NCBI taxonomy): Eukaryota > Metazoa > Arthropoda > Arachnida > Araneae > Salticidae > Maratus > Maratus speciosus. Next base: position 614,848,545 of record OZ010788.1, on the reverse strand, counting down.
GCAATATCCTTTAATTGTTTTGAGCAGTGTATATATAGTGTCTGCAAAAACTGAAAACAAGTGTATAGTAGAAAACATGTATATCGTCTAAGATGGTCATAACTTATTATATATGAGGACATCAGAAGCCAAGGGGTACAAGTGACAAAATTTCGATTTGGAGTAAATTGAGTTCAAAGATAATTGACGTTAAAGTTGAACATCAATAATAATTGATTGAATGGAAATAGAAAACTGCTGCTTGTTTCACAGTGGTCTTTGAACTCTTATTTCATTAAATGTGAAAAAAGTAGACTGCCATCTTCTTTAAATTTATAATTAATCAATATTGATCATTATTCGGCAAAAGTGGTTGATCTCTAAAACACAACACATAATTAGAAAATCACTTATATTTATTTACCTGAAAAAAAAAAAATCATATTTCCAGCTCGTGTGCTTTTACTTCAATTTTTTCAATTTTGTTACTTATACCCCTTAGCTTCTGGGGTCCTCATATATTAATTCAAAATAAAATTAGCTTTTCTAAGATAATAGGTATACTTCTACAGACGGAATAAGTAGTTTGCCATATGGTTAATGTGGAGTTAATCAAGATTTATCAGTTGCAAAATTTATTTTGCATAAATAATGTGTATAATTGAAATAGCGATACTCTAGAGCAGTGGTTCCCAACGTGGGGCGTACGCCCCACGTTTGTAATGTACTTACACTACAAAAACCCATGGAACTAGCCACACATTAAATAAATTTGCATGATGGCATATACATTTTAAATTTTAAAATCAGATAATACGTGAAAAACAATTAATGATATTTGGAAAGGAAAAACAGCGAAAATTTATTATGATGGGGAATAATGGCTACTTAAATTTTATAAAGATGAGAATTTTAAAATGCTTCTTGTGTATTGTGTTTGTATCCATAGAAAGAAAACTCGGTGTCCAAAGCTTTTCCACCAACTTTTAATAAGTTACAAAAATGTACTATAAAATGTATGAATTTATCAATTTTAACGTTAAATATAAGTCTATCTTTTAGATATTTTGAAAAGATAAAATTGCAGACAGTATAACACTTTTCTTTAACATTGAGATAAGTTGGTAAACTACAACAAAACACTTTCTGAGTCGAAGGCGAAGATGCATAACCTTATTGCATTTATGAAATTATATTAAAAACACATTTGTGATACACATCCTTGATCCGTTAAAAAATGTGTAATGAATAGTTATTATTAAGGTTCTGCGCTTCCTCCGTGAGATTAGAGTTAACTTTTTAAATAATACACTGTTAAAACACTATTCTTAAAAATAAGTAAATTGTACTAATTATTGAGCCCTTCCCGATCTTAAAATAACTCCGAGTACTTAACTTTTAAATTTGAAAAACGCATGTACTCATTTTTTGAGTATACATACAGGGACTCGAAAATAAGTATGTATAGAAACACACTTACACTATAATAATAATTTGTTTTAAAAAAGCGAAATTACAGAGAACCGACAAATCACCAATTTTAATTGCGAAGAACTACACTTTCTGGAGCAAAGAACAACGAATTTAGCATTTTAACTCTTGATATTTTGTGCATGAGCCGCCCGTGAATTGAACCCCAGCCCTCTAGGTGGGAGATCAGTATTGTACTGACGGTGCTATAACAGCAGTTACCAGCTGTTTCCAAATGACGCCTTTTATGAATCACCGACGGAAGATCGCTAACAGCAGAGATGAATTTTCCCTTTCTTAAATATTCTTATTTCTAATAAAACAATTTTTAAACTAAATTTTCTTCTTTAACATTTCTAATGAAATTGTAAATAAATTTGAAAAGTGTGTATTATAAATTAAAAATTAAACAAAGATAGACATATCTTTAAATAAAAGTTTGGAAATCCCTACTGTCAATTCGGTATAAGAAAAGGGTTTATCAGAAAACTCATATTTTTGAGCACATAGAATTTAAACATGAATATTAAGACTTTGAAATACAAAATATATGAATTCATTTCTGCATACATTTATAAATCAAGTATAAGTATACACAACTTCAAAAATATCATGTACTCGTTTCTGAATTAATTGTACTTAAAAAAATCGAGTACAAGGAAATTTTCATTTTTAAGTAGATTAAATGCTCCTTTTTGAAGCAATTGTACTTAAAAAATATGAGTACATGGAAGCTCTCATTTTTAAGTAAATTATTTTTGAGGTGTATAAGACATAATTTACACATTAGAGGAGGGGGGGGGGGGGGGCATGGTGACTTTACAGATGATTTGGTGGGGCGTGGCCAGTAAAAGGTTGGGAACCACTGCTCTAGAGTAAATATTTTCTGTAAATTGTTTCGTTTCAATAAAAATTTATGCTGAATTTTACATATGCGTATTTATTTTAAACTGTTAGATATTCGAGAATCAATAAAAAGAGAAAGAATGTATATATTTATTATATTTTGGGATGGCTTGTTGGTTATATGTTGGATATGGTTAAGAATTTTTATATGTATATACGCGTTTTCAATTGTTAAAGAAGCATGTAGATTTAATATAATTTTTACATATGTATAGTTTAGACAAACATAGTGGTGAAATAGCCACTGAGTTTATCAGATTGAAATCAAAAATGTATCCCTTGAAATCAATGAAAGAAGAGAAGACACGAAGAAAGGACATCTATACAGATTGTTCGACAGAAAATCAAGCATTAAGATTATTCAGATTGTCGGCGACAATTAAAAACAAACATGGAAATGTAAACAAGAATCGCACAAAATGCCCATAATTTATATATTGGGTCGTTTGGCAAGTCGTGTCCGTTTGGGAAAATCAATTCGTACCAGTTAATTCAATCATTTATTAAACACTGTTTCCGATAACTAATGTCTAATAATTACCGGGCAGATTTTTCCGGTACGAATTGATTTTCCAAAACGGACACGACTTTCCGAACAACCCATTAACCCAGAATAAAATTACCCTAAATCATTTTGATGATAAAAGATACCTTTTAGAATAGGGGTGCACAACCTTTTTGAGAGAAGGGCCACTTACAAAAATGTTTGGGTTGTCGAGGGCCACATCAGTAACACAGACAGAATTCTATATTGGGGAGCTTGGGGGGGGGGGGGGGATAACTCTTTATTCTTCAAGAATAATGATTTTTATATATAAAAAATAAACAAATTGAAATAAATTATTGTATGTAGGGTTTCTTCACATCTGCATGAATAACCATACAACCATACAACACTTTATCAAGAACTGTTCCTTCGTGATAAATGGAAAATTTTGAGAAAATTTACGATTTTTTCCACGAGCGATTGAAGAATTTCGCGATATTTTTGCGACCTATTGACAAAGTTTGCAATTTTCCCCATCAATTGGGGAAATTCGTGATTTTTTTACCGCGATAGTGTGACAAAATTCGCGATTTTTTCTAGAAATAAATTGATGAAACTCGAGATTTTTCCATAGCTGATCAACCGCACTCAATCAATGCAATTCGCAATTTTTCCGCACTCGATCAACGAAATTCACGATTTTCACGCATCCGATCAACAAAATCGCGATTTTTCCACTCCCGAACAACGAAATTCACGATTATTCACTGATTGTGATGAATTTGTAATTTTTCCTGCGGTAAATTGACGAAATTTGCGATATTTTTCTCGCGATAAACTGACGATACTTGAGATTTTTCCAGAGCCGATCAATGAAATTTGAGTTTTTCCCGCACATAAGCGACAAATTCGCGATTTTTCCCAACCCGATGAACGAAATTCGTGATTCTTAACTGACTGTGACGATTTTATAATTTTTTTCCCGCTGAAAATTGACGAAATTCGCGATTTTTTCTCAGGATGAACTGACAGAATTCGCGTTTTTTCCGCAACCGATCAACGAAATTTGCAAATTTCAGCATCTCATTGAGAAAATTTGCGTTTTTTCTGTGTCCGTTTAGTGAAATTTGAGATTTTTCTGCACCAAATCGACAAAATTTGCGATTTTCTCGCACTCGATCAATCAAATTCGCGATTTTTCCACACCCGATCTACAAAATTCGCCATTATTGACTGACTCTGACAAAATTTGTAATTTTCCAGTGGCAAACTGACGAAATTCACGATTTTTTCGCAGCCGATCAACGAAATTTGAGCTTTTTCCGCACATGATTGACAAAATTCGCGATTTTTCTGAACCCGAGGAACGAACTTCGTGATTCTTAACTGACTGACGAAATCTGTAATTTTTTCCGCTGAAAATTGAAGAAATTCGCGATTTTTTCTCGCGATAAACTGACAAAACTCCCCATTTTTCCGCAGTTGACCAACGTAATGAGATTTTCCAGCGCATCATCGACAAAATTCGCGATTTTTCCGAACCCGATCAATGAAATTCGTATTTCTTAACTGACTGACCAAATTTGTAATTTTTTCCCGAGGAAAATTGACGAAATTCGCGATTTTTTCGCGATAACTGACGAAACTCGCGATTTTTTCGCAGTCAATTAACGAAATTTTTATTTTTCAGCACCTCATTGACAACATTTGCTATTTTTGTGTTCCCGATAAACGAAATTTAAGATTTTTCCGCACATGGTAGACAATATTCGCGATTTTTCCGAATCTGATCAACGAATTTTTTAATTTTTTTCCAACGAGAAATTGACAAAATTCCCGATTTTTCACAAGCGACATATGGTCAAAAATTGCGATTTTTCCCGGTTATAAATTAACAGACTTCGCGGGCCACAGGTTGTGCATCCCTATTTTAGAAGATGGAATAACCAGCTTAGCGTGTGGACATATATTGTAATGAACAAGAAAATGCTAATTTGTAACATAATGTAGAATTAATATGGCGATATTGTTCTGTAAATAACCTTTCCTGTAAATATACTTTTACTGTATGTTTTGTTTTGATGAAAAATTGTTAATTTTATATATGTGTACTTATTTAAAACTTACACACAAACATTTCTAATAAACCGTTAGACATGCATAATTATCTTACCCGTTCACGCATGCGCACACTCATATACAATACATATACACACAAAGATAAACGTCCATGTTAACTTGAAAATATTTTTGTTAATATGTAACTTTTTTGATAACACGTAGATTCTTTTTTAACTTTTAAATTTTTGTAAGATTTTTTTTAGTAATGTGTAAGTTTTTTTAATAACTCGTAATTTTTTAAAAGCTTTTTCTAAGCAATGTAAAATTTTTAAAACTTCTTTGTAAAAAAAATTATTAACTTGTAAAATTTTTTGTAGTTTTTTGCAAAACTTTTTTTATTATTATTTTCTAAAACTTTTTATAACTAGCAAATTTTTTTAACTTTTAAAAATTATTATAAAACTTTTTTTGTAAACTTACAAATATTACACTGCAAACGCATGAAACACTTTTGCAACGCTAAGTGAACATAATAATGAACACTTCTAACCAAAAGCGTTTTGATTGTATTTCGAATGTGTTGCGATTGTGTTGTGTGAGGTAAAAGATTGTGCTATAAAGTGTTGTCGAAAATTACATGAACAGGAAATGTGTTCATATTGTGTTTCGGTCAAAATTTAACAACACATTCAGATTCTAAACGCTTTATACAACACTTATAAAACACATGCAGCTTTAATGTTACAACACTTTTGAAACACATTTTAAACATTATACCGCCTCGCATGAAGTAATGTGTAGAATTTTATTTTGTGCAGGCTTTTGTTTTGTGAAGACTTTTGTTTTGCGCAGAATTTTGTTATTGTGCAGAAGAGTGCACTACAAATCCCTGAAGCAGATTTTGCTCACAATACAATACATTTATACAACACATTTTAGAATGGATCATTTTCTTCTGATGGACTGATGGTTTCTATTATTATGAAAGAACCATTATAAATGAAGTGTTAGGTGATGATGAAAGAGCAGTCGTAAAGTTAGAACTCTGATTTTCTAGTCAGAATGGGAAAACAAAATGGCCATAATTTTTTTTTGTCAAAAAAAATTGCACTTTCAGAAAAATCAAAACTTTTTAAAATCCAAAATTGAAAATTCCGGGGGAAGGGGGAGCGGACATTGAAAATCCGAAAGGAGGGGGGGGGGGATCCACAAGTAACCCATTAATCCATTCCTGGCCACATATTTATAAAAAGGAAATTGTCCGCTCCCCAGTGGTGCAATATATAAGCAATTGAATATTATAAGTGCGCAAAGTTGCTTTCCGACACATCTCAAAGAGGTCAGTGGTGACTCTCCGCAGCGAGTCTGCAACCCCCCCCCCCCCACCACACACACACACCTTCAGAAACATTTTGACCAACGTGGGCTTTGGTTACAACTCATAAACTGCATTCCAATGGCGCTGAAAGAAGAGGGGGGGAGGGATGTTCCATTTATTAATCTAAATTAAATTTAACTAAAAATTTCTTTTTCTCTTAAAACTTTGGCGATAAAAATATAGTAAGATATATTTTTCTGTTAAAACTTTAGTAAAAAAAAGATAGTAAGCTATATTTTTCTCAAGTGTCTTCAACTATTTAAAAGTTGAGAGAACAAAAAACTATTTTTATTACGTTGGGAGAGCCCCGCTCTTCTGAGCGCTCCGTGAAAGATTATTCCAATTTCTGTTTTACTTTTTTCTTTTATATTTTTAAACATTATTTTAAACGTAGGTCGCTCCTAACGAAAAATAGTGTAAAATATATTTATATTATTTGTCAAGTATCTGTCCCAAAATCGATACCAGCGCCCAAGCTATATTCTTTAAATTTACTCCCGCCTTCCCTCTGGAACAATCTGAAAGACACACTTATCAGTCGCCAAATAGTTATAGCATAAGAATGTACAATCGCCCGAAAGAGGGGGGACCCGTATATAGAGGACTACACGGACCGGAATTTCTAGGCCCGGCCCGCACGAAAGCTATCTAGACCGCCCGGTGCAAAAACTAAAAATTCGGCCCAGGTCTAACCCGGCCCGTTTCTATTTGCGCGGTTCACAGCCCGGTTTGTGCGAAAATCTAAGAAGACAGGCTCGGCCCGCCCCGGTCCGTGCAAAAATCAATAAACAGCGTACTACATGCTAGTACATACTGCCCCGACGCTGTTTCCATTTCCTTTTGAAAAAGGACACATGCGCAGTTGAGTTCGTACGAAGGAAGAAGGAAGAGGAGGTGGTCACGTGATCTCACGGTGTATGTAAACAACGTGGTCAGAATAGCGTCCTAAGGAAGGAACCGACATCTTTGCCGTGATGAAAGAAAGTTTTCCAATAAATTGAAACGTTAAAAGGTATGTTATTTTATGTTCTACAGTGTTTCATACTTAAAGAATCTGTTCTCTTATAAGTAGGCATTCTTTAGTTCAAAGTAAGTAACTCTTCGCAAAAACTCACTGCTTCTTCTATATATTGAAAAATACTGTTAACGATCTTGCTTGTTATTTCCTTAATGTTTTTCACAGATAGTAGTGACTTTGCGAAGAGTTATTCTGAACTAAAGATTCCACTTTCAGTGGTCTGTTTCTCATAGTGTCATGTTTTCGTGAAATTATGAAGTTTTTCTTATAATGTGTGAAAATTGTAGACATAATTTTGTGAATTTAAAGTTAGCGTTATATTCAGGTTATATCCTCAATGTATAAAAAAGCTGAGTCATATGATCTTTGATCAATTCAGCTGTTACGTTACATGCCAAATGATTAAATTTGTTAAAGACTCAATTTGAAGATTGAAAAATTCAATGAAAGGTCGATTTTTATTTATACGACAAAGAATTTTACTGCTCCTGTTTTGGGATAAAAAATTTTGTGAAGGATCCTTTACAGGACCTAACATTTTTGCTGAACAGATCCCTGCCTTTAAATTAATAATTATCATTTTCATGGTTCTTTTATCTTTTTTTTTTTCTTCGAGCCATATTTGTGAAAATGTCCAGGGGCTCTAAAATCTTTCCATCATTAGTGCCTGTTTTATTTATTGATTTTTTTTTGGCGGGGGGAGGGGGGGTTGATATCTCTCCTTCAATATTCACAATTCATTGTACTACAGTATTTTCTGTTGCTGTTCTTTCTTTCTTCTTCCTTTTTTTTTTAGAAAAACTAATAAGTTACCTTCTTAGGGGGGAGTCAGGGGTCTGGCATTTAATATCTAAGTTATCTTATCTGTAGGTGGAGGACCAGTAGCAGAAAATTTTATCAAGTGTCTGTGACATATATTTCAGGGACAAGAAATAATCTGCAGGTAAAATATTTTTACAATTGAAGCGTTATTTAATCACTTATATGTAGAGTTTTTATGCATTTTATAAATTTTTATTAATAATACTCTTAAGTTTTTGCATTAAATAATAAAGAACTAAACATAATATAAAGCAAAATAAAAGTTTAAAGAAAAAGAATATCTGCAAAAGAGAAAAGAAAATCTGCGACTCCTGTCTCAAACTTTCTGCTACCGGAGGTGGAGGGGTCTTTTGATATTTTGTATATTTTTTTATAAAATCAAACTTACCTTCTTTTTTAGGGATGCACCGAATATTCGGTATCTATTTGGTATTCGGCCATGTTACCGAATATTCGGTTTGGCCGAATATTAAACTATTCGATCCGGCAGAAAATCAAACTATTCGGTCTGCCGAATATCAAAATATTCGGCTGAACCGAATACTTATAAAATCTTTTAGGGCATATTTTTTAAAACCTTACGCAAGTTCTACTTTTATTTAACTGCCAACTTATACAGATATTCAGAATAATTAGAAACAGAGTCATATTTAAATAAAAGAGAATGTTTTTACATTATTTGCTGTTTAAGTAATCACATAAGAGAATTAACCATTAATGAGGATTTTCATAGGAATTAATGATGTACAAATGCAAGTTCCAGAACATTGTCTAATAAATAATCTGTTTCTTGCTTTTTGACAAAAAAGGGTGTTTCTAAACAAAATAGAAATTTGTTCAGGGTTTCATAGACATCAAGATGAACAATTTCTGTTGAAGAAAACATAATTTCAATCCACTTATTCAACCATAAATACGGTGTATCTCATCCTCATCTCACTCGAGGTAAAACTTGGATTTTTGTTTACTTTAACAATAACGAAGATATCATAACTATATTTTCAACAGACTTCTGTGAACTTCTTTGATTTCTGTGAAAAATGATATGATGAGAAGTGCTGAAAATTGCGACTATTCATATCTAAACAACTATGAGCTAGACATTCCTTTATTCAGAATGCAATTGACAGTATTTAGATGATGTTACTGGCCAAAATTCGGTCATTTTCAATTATATCTTTACATTTAATACCAGCAAAATTAATATTAAACAAATCTCAATAAAATATCTTCATTGTTGATAATGTTGTGAACGAAAATTCATTTTCGTCTTGTAGTTACACAACCAGTGTTTTTGATTGAATGCATTGTAATTTTGATGGAATAAACGGGCTGAGATGTTGTTTCTTGTTAAAAAAATGTTTGTCTTGATGATATTATCCCTGTTGAAAGTTTGTTGCAAGATTTTAAAAACAACCTTTGTGTTTACAATCTCTGAAAATGATCGCCCACTCCAGATGCTGATCTAGGATGCATTTTAAAACTTCCTTGTTAAATCAAAGGAATAGAAAAGTTCTTTCTGAGTTTTATAACTATATCCTCTTCTTAAATAACTCAAAACAAATTTTTTTCAGTATAAAGTTCGCTTGTAATAAATCATAATTAAATTTAAAAAATCAAAAAACCCGACAGCATAAAAAGCGAACTAATTAATTATTTCTCATCAATGTGAAACTATTTTTTTATATGACCTACCTATTTTTTTTTATTTACTTGTATTAATGACTTTTAAATTGTGTTTAATTATTAGTTCCTAACTGTTTGGATGAGTCCTATAGATGTCTATGAAGGTTAGAGTTGCAGTAAAGTTAGAGATCCTACCTACACAACTTCCAGGTTGTGTAATATTTAAACGGAGCTTCTGATTGTAAAATTGTCAATGAAACATCATCATCATTTTGAAAGACCTATCCAATGATACGGCACTTAATATGGTGCATAAAAAAAAATTTCGTCTGTACCGCCATTTTGAATTTATAAAAACCAAACCTAGCCTATAACCATCGGACCGTTAAGACGAATCGATAGAGATCTCAGTCATTAAAATCCATCCAGCCGTTGGGATGTTTTGAGGGTATAAAGAAATCCACATACCCTGGTACGCAGGAAACACATAACCCTTCTTGGCAGTCGGGTAAAAATCTACAATTTATCAAAATGTAAGTTTTTGTATTCAATGTTATGTAAAATTGTTTTAAAATTTAACATTTCAATGGCTTTAAACTTTGAAGTATAAAAGTATTCGGTCAGCCGAATATTCGGTATTCAGCCTAACAGTTACTATTCGGCTAGCTGAATATTCGGTATTCAGCCAAAATCACTATTCGGTGCATTCCTATTCTTTTTTGTAACTTTTTCTTTACATCAAAATAATCTTTGGTACTTTTCCGTTATATGGACACCATGCCAAAATGGTTGTGCAACCAATAACACCATGCCAACTATATGCTTGGCGACAGTGGTGTCCGTATAACGGAAAAGTACCTAATCTTTAATATGTAATCTGTTTTTACAAGATTATTATTAATATGAATAAATGAATCCCCCAAACGTTCGGTAGTCCAATTGCTCTGCCATAAAAATATGCACTTATAATCCGTTGTTGGAGGAAATTTCATGTACTCATACTTCCGGTAGCGGAAAGTTCAAGACGGGAGATTGGCATCACAGATTTTCTTTTCCCTTTTGCAGATTCTTTTTGCATTGAACCTTTATTTCATTTTACAATATGTTTAGCTCTTTGATACTTAATACAAGAACTTAAGATTATTATTAATAAAAAAGAATAAAATGTATAAATATGTTACAGGTAAATGACTGTTTGATTAATTAATGCTGCAATTGTAAAATAATTTACCTGCAGATTGTTTTCTGCGTCTGAAGTATCTGTCGCAGACACTTGGCAAATTTTCTTCTACTGGCCTCATACTTTGTTTCCCCCAGTTTTATTTAAAAAAGGGGTAAGGTGTTGCTGAGTGGGAAAAGGACACTTTCAATAACTCCTGAACTTGTCTAATAGTCCAGGCAATAGGAGATTTTACCTGGCAAAATTAATGGTAATTCTGGAAATTGTCTTACTTTGTTTTTTGAGCCGCTGAATCCGAATTTTTAACTTTCCACCAAAATTTGCCTGGCAACCCCTCCGAAATTTTAGTAAAATGCCCCCTAAAAAGGTTTTTATTTAAAAAAAATCAATTTTTTTATTGTTTTAGGGAAAAAGTATCTAGAAATTCAGAAAGTAGACAAAATTTGCAACAAATAAGATATATGACGTAGGCGGAGGGGGGAATCTGCCTCGGAACATGCACCGCGGTGCTGCGTGGACTAAGTTGTGCAACTCCACTTAATCACTCGCATCGTTTGCATTCGCCCTCCTGTCTACCCGTCTCCCCTCCGAACTTTCCCTATATAAGGTTTACTTTAAGTTTTTTGGGTCGCAGAATCCAAATTCTTAACCCCCACCCCCTCCCGCGCAACCTCCCCAAAATAGTTGTTTTTAAATTAAATTTTTTATTGTTTTAGGGGAAGAGTATGTAGAAATTCAGAAAGCAGACAAAATTTGCAACAAATAGGATATATGACATTATGACGTAGGATAAGCGGGGAGAGGGGTGCTGCCTCAGAACATTCCGCACGCACTGTTCTCAAAAACCAAATTTTTTCAAAAAATCAATTTTTTGGAGGTTTCCCAGGAGAAAATTTGGTGGGAAGTTACAAATTCGGATTCAGCGACCCAAAAAAATAAAGTGAGTCGAAATCCAGAACTAGCATTAATTTTGCCAGGTAAAATCCCCTATTGCCTGGACTTGCATAAGTTAGTGCACATAGCGCCGCAGTTTATGAGGCAGCCCCTCCCTCCCCGTTCATCCTATGTCGTAATGTCATATATCCTATTTGTTGCAAATTTTGTCTACTTTCTGAATTTCTACATACTTTTCCCCTAAAGCAATAAAAAATTTAATTTTAAAACAACTATTTTGGTGGTGGTGGGGGGGGGGGGGGGTTGCAGGAGTGGAATTTTGGGGGGAAGTTAAAAATTCGGATTCAGCGACCCAAAAAGCTTAAATCTTATAGGGAAAGTTCGGAGGGGAGATGGGAGGGTGAATGTAAACGATGTGAGTGGTTAAGTGGAATTGTGCAACTTAGTCCACGTGGCACGTGTTCCGAGGAAGATCCCCCCCCCCTCCCCCTTGATCCTACGTCATAATGTCATATATCTTATTTGTTGCAAATTTTGTCTACTTTCTGTATTTCTAGACACTTTTTCTCTAAAACAATAAAAAAATTGATTCTTTTTAATAAAAACCTTTTTTGGAGGGCATTTTACCAAATTTGGGAGGGGGGGGGGGTGTGCCGGGGAAATTTTGGTGGGAAGTTAAAAATTTGGGTTTAGCGACCCAAAAAAACATATAGTAAGCCTTTTTCTAGAACTACCATGAATTTTGCTAGGTAGAGCCCCTATACGGTCTCTATTGCCTGGACTATAATGAAACTTCATTTAACCCTTAAATGCCGGGTGTTGCTTTTCGGCAACATACCCAATTTAGGCTCTAAAATACTATTAGAATAATATTGAAGCTATAATGCCTAATGTTGCCAATAAAATACATTCTGAAAATAGTATTAAATCGATTTTCAACATGTAGATGGAAACACTTGTGCTGTTTAAGGATTAAGATAGATTTATTTTTCAATTGTTGCTATTTGTTCTTTTTGTTTTGTTTGGAAGCATGCGAAATACCCTATTTTGTTCTGCAGTGAGCAAGTAAAATTTATTTCTTATTATAGTTCCTAAAATTCTTGTGTGTTTAATATTATTGAATTTTATCAAGGAAAATTATTTTTTCAATTAAATACCAGTATTGCCGATTAGTAACAAACAGTTTTTTAGCTGTAAATCCTACTTAAAACAAAATATGATTTTTTAAGTATTTTTTCCATGATTTATTTAAAAAATGAAAGCCGAAAAACATTATTACAGTGATTTTTGAAAAATCAGGCATTTAAGGGTTAAATGAAAAGTAGGTATAAAATGGTTTTTCTTTCTTTCTTTTTTATTATACATTCTTTTATAAGTATGTGTATTCAATATTTATCTTGAAAATTATGCCTAATTTCTCGATTGCATTTCACAATTTTTCAAAAATAATAAATAAATAAATAAAATAAAATTATAGCATATTAATTAGGCATGGGCACAGATTCCAATTATGGTAAATTCGCTGTCTTTTTTTTAAATATTTTGTAGAAAGTGCAAGTTAATGAATTTATTAAAAATTATAATTTTTCCTCTTTCTTTTTTAAAACTATTTTTTAGGATTTCCATCACAATGTATAATCATGATTTAACCTGCGGTAGAATTGATTAAAAAAAAGTCACTGGTCCCAAGGACCAGTAAGCATGAGAATTTACTGGTCCGCAGTCATCGTCACTGGCTACATAAAATTCTATTAAGTCCCTTTAACCCTTGAGTGACCCCCCTTCCCTCTCTTAGAATATAAACCAAACTTCCTTTACAGTTATCCAAAATTTTCAGCCTAGTAAAATTATAATTTACTAAAAATTAAATAAACAGTATACATAAAGAAAAACTATAAAATTATTAATTAGATATTTTATTTATCTGATTATTTATTTCAACTGACTAAGGTTTAATGCAATTTTTATTTATTATTTTGTGATTTGTGTTTGGTTGCGGTTTTCTAGGGGACGGGAAAATTTAAGTTTACTTGTGAGAGAGGGGGAAAAAGTTACTGGTCCTTCGGACCACTAAATTTTTCAAATTAGTGGTCCAATTGAATTTTTGGTGGTCTTGGACCAGCGGACCACCATGGTTTTCGAACGCTGATTTAACTAATATGAAAGGATTGATTTTTTTAAAAAAAATAATTACATTTAAATTTTTATTTATATTTTCTACTTTCTAAATTTTAACTATTTCATTGTTGCAATTTCATAACCAGCTGGTCTTTTTTTTTGGCGAGATGTTTTGGTGCATCATTAAATCCATTGTTCTATACAATTATAACCCTACACAATAGTTAGCACCTGTGGTGAGATAATGTTAAAATGCCTTTTTTTTTTTAAATCTTTTTTAAAACTATTATTGATTGCATTGTGATTGTCATTGGAAATCAGTTAGTACAAAATTTCATTTTTAACTACAAAAACTAAGTTGAGTTAAATAAGAGTATAATAAAATAAAATTAATTAATAAAAAAAAAATAATCGAACAAGTTTTTTTAAAAATAAATGTTCATTATTTACTGAATGCAGTAAAATCTGCTTACAAGGGAAGGGAACCACTTTTGGTGTGGGTCACGCCTAGCATCAAGACCTGATGCCTTTTGTAACCCTATGCATAAAAGCTAAAGAACCGATAAAATTTCTCTGTTAAAATTATATTTTATATATTTAAAATTTTTTATTATTGGATTTTTGTTTATTTCATGCTAAAAGTGAGTTAAGTCACCAAATATGGCACTATAAAAAAATTTTGCCCACTTTATGCCTTGAGTATATGGTACGGAATATTAGAATTAAATCAGATCGTCACTTGTTTAATAATTGATTGTGTAATTTTTTTTTTTTTTTTTACTATGCGGAAGATAAATATATAAATAGTAAATATATATTTCTATTAAAAGCTTTCATGATCATTTTAAAAACTATTTTTTAGAGAAATAGTACATTAAGCAAACTATTGGATGTAAAGGATGAAGTTCCGAATGTTTAAAATGACATGTTGTGTCTTTTGGATGGTAAAAGTAATTTAATATTTTTATACAATTTAAAGAAAATTAGTGTGCCTAATTAGATCGCTCATTACAATTTCTAGTGAAAAACGAGAATGAGAACCAGCTATATGACATTCGGCTAGGGTTTCCGGAAAACTACTTTAAAAAAAACACCAACTTTTTCCCCGCCACAAATATGAATATAATGTTGTAAGTTTTCAAAATAAAATTAGTAGGTTCTTGAAGGAATTTTTAAACCTTTTCATTTTTTTTATACTTATTACTAAATACTAACTAATTTGAATTTTTAAATGCTCTTTTTAAAAAAACTTCTATGTTAGTAGTCCAATAAGTGGTTTTGAAAATTTCATTTTCAGAAAGTTATGCCACTGTAAAATCGAAAATTTTATCGATTCTCAAACTTCATAATATAGGGCTTTAAAATGCACCAGGTCTCAATGCTAGGTGCGACCCGCACCAAAAGTGTTTTCCTTGTTAGATGAAACCTCTTTGTAAACGAAAACCTGTCTAAAACATAAAAAATGTAGTATATGATGAGAGAAAGCAAGCTTACAAAAATAAATGAGCTTCCTGACAGTTTTCTACTTGCACATTTCTTTTATTTATTTTAGCTGTGCTGGAATATGCAGGAGTTTTGACTACACAGACAAAAGAGGGACATTGTGGTAAAATCCATTTCTATTATCCCAACTCTCTGCAGCCAGATGTCAAAACAGGTTTTTTTCTTTTATTCATTCTTCTTTTTCTTTTATTTAATTTATTACATTTTTGTGAAAAATAAAATTTTGTATTTAAATATTAAATCCATTACACATTCAAACCAAGTTTTTTTTAATAAAATTTTTTTAAAGTCTTTCTCCGCTCTGTCAGGGTTGCTGGCTTTTTGCCCGGCCAAAGAAGCGGTCTGGCTTTTTTTGGTTTTAACCAATTAAAAAAAGCGGGTTTCTATTTTTTAAAGATGGTTCACAACGAATTCATATTAAATTTGGATTTATTTTTAATACACTTGTAAGTATTTTCTACTAAAAAATATATAAATTTCCCCTGTAGCAGAAACTGTGCAGCACGGCAGCAGTGTTGCAAATTATTTTAGACCTTGCAGATTAATCTACCAGCTTAAAAATAAATATTGGGCTTAAAAAATTCACTAAACATTTGTTTTAAGAGTTCTTATGTTTGTTATTACATTTTCTTTGTAAAATGCAAATTTTGCTTATTTTATGTGTCACTACTATGAATCTTTATGATAGTAGTTTGGTTCAGCATTGTTAGGTCACAGATGAATTTTGGTTTGCTGCAGATGGACATCGAAAATTCTGCTACTGGGTAAATTTCTATTAAATTTTGTCACATAAATGTCTTTATAACCGCTAGAAGGCATTATGTCTGAAAATAGTATATAAATATTGAAAAGAATATGTCCAAACTGATGTTTTGAAATTCTATATTACATAGCTCCACATATACTACACATTTTAAAGATTATATTTAAACCCTCCATCGGTCGCAATAGGCCTGACAGGCACAACCAATTATTTCTGTTCTCCTCTCTTCACCATTAGAGCGTGCAGGGTTACTTACTTTATATGTAATAAACAAGCTTTTTTCTTTCAAATTTGAAATATTCTCTCTTTGTATATCCTAATGAAGGTCACTGATCGCTTTAAGAGCTTTAGAATTGCATAGGGTGTCAACATTTTTAAATCGTAATTTTAATCAACCGATTAAAAAAAAAAAAAAATTAAATGTTTAAAATGTCAAAAAAAAGTTTTTTAATCTAAAAGTGCTTTAAATAATTCAGGGTTCCTACGTGACTGGAAAACAGGGAAAATGACAAGTGCTCAAAAAGT
Organism: Maratus speciosus; assembly: GCA_963932465.1. Lineage (NCBI taxonomy): Eukaryota > Metazoa > Arthropoda > Arachnida > Araneae > Salticidae > Maratus > Maratus speciosus. The sequence continues at coordinate 614,831,815 of OZ010788.1, read as the reverse complement.
CAGGGAAAAGTAAAAAATATTTCTAAAACCTGGAAAAGTCAGGGATTTTTTTTTTAAATGCACTATCATGTGTCAACATTCTCCTGAGTTCACGGTGTGTCCACAAAAAAGTTCCGATTTTTCCCTTAAAAGAAGAACTTTTGCTATATTCACATTTTTAACATAAAGATGTTTTAGTTATACAGATTTGTCGCCAAATAGTCGGTACTTAAGCGAAAGAAATGTTGAGCCTTGTTAAGGTGGCTAGGATGAGATATCATGAATAATTATATAAGAAAAAGAAGGAAAATTATGAAGCAAAGCAAGACCAAAAAAAAAAAAAAAAAAAGCTGTAGCTGAAGTTAAAACGTTAAAAGACAAAAAATTGAAACTTTTACACAACAAACTGCTTCTGAAACAACACAAATAAATGGCATGATAGTAGAAGTCTAAAAAAAGTTAAATGTTTAATATGTGTAAATTCAGTTATGTAAATAAAAGGTTACTTTGAATCCATCTGAGCTGTATTTTAGTTTTGCTTGTTTATATTATATGTTGTATATATATTGTAAATGTCAAATGATATAGATTTTTAGTTTCAATTTTATACGTTATTTTAATTTTCAGATGTAAGTTTAATCATTACGATCTTGAATTGTAATTCGTATTTCTAAAAATGTCGTGAATTTTGGTCAGGGAATTGTAGGAAATATGGCCTGGAAAAGTCAGAGAATTTTGTTATTCAAATAGAGTATGAACCCTGTAATTGTTTCTAAGCTTAATTCCTGAGTATTTAAAAAAAATTAAAAACAGTTAAGTTTGTAAAAAGCATTGTTTTTATCCAACATAAAACAATTTCATTTAAAAATGATATTTAAATCTAATATAATTTGCAATGTCATAATTTCCTCTAGGCAATCAATTTATGCATTATCTCTCTATTCTAAAAAAAAGTAACTCCCGCTGTCGCCGCCGCCGCCGGTTTTGAATTTTTTGTGACCGGAGGTCTTTCTTCGTTAATATTAAGAAAAATAATGCATACAAAAATATGAAAATTGGTAGTATTATACAGAAATGTTTGATAAACACGCTGATGTAGACAGTTTTCAAATCGAAGAATTATTTTAAGAGATATTTAATGCTAAAGTTGGACAAAATCGTTCCATTAAAAAAGTTTTATAGGAGCAAAAACTATACATCGGAATTTAATACTTTTTAGATCATTTTATACGTTATAATTTCCCGGTGTGCAGAAATAATTTATTTTTTTAATTTGACTCATTTTTCGAGGTTTCATTTCTATTTTAAATTCAAATTTTCAGCATTTCGAGAGATATTTTTTTACTTATTTCAGAAAATTGTACTAATTTAACCTGTTGCCAAACTGTATAAACAACGGAAAAAATAATGTTTGCTTCAAATTAAAAATTTATTTACGCGTGACTATTATAAACAGAAAAGAAAAACTTTCAAATTAGAATTAAATAATTACGTATAAAAAGCAGGAACTTATTGAAAATTACTTCATCTATAATTACACGTGAATTTTAACAGAGAAAGGATATTGTAAAGTAATAAATTCATTAACATGCGTTAGAAGTCTTAAATAGTCTCCTATTTAAGACTTCTAACATTCTTAATTACATCACATTTACGTCACATTACACTTATTACGTAAAATGAACAAAAAATAATATTGCAAAATAGTAGTTTAAATTTAAAAATAGCGCGAGACATTTACTTGATATTTTGAGATGAACTTTTCAACTATTTTTTTTTTTTTTTTTTGACAGCGCAAATAATATTTCATTTCTAATAAAAGCATTTTCACGTGAATATTAAAAAGGGAAAGAAAAGTTTGGTGAAAATTACGTCAGATTAAAAACGATATATTTAAAATGTTTTATTTAAAAGGACTTTCTTTTCTCTTTGTTAAAAAATACCTGGAGACAAAGACTCTGTTTACTTAATTCATTTTATATTAGATGATTTTGAAATGCCATTGTATCTTTTAACAGCAGCTGATTTTTCCGTAAAATTCCCCAATCAAAGAGAAATGAATAGAAACCCGTTTATAGGGCGATCGCCTTTGTTTTTTTTTTAATTATAATTCAATCTTCCAAAAAAATTCAATTAAAGCCGATCAAATTAGCGTGCTTTTAGAGACTGCAGTGTCTGAACGGGGGGTTGGCGAGCGTAGCTCGTAGGGGGGCGAGCCCCCTAGTTTTATATAAAATAAATATAGCAAGTGTATTAAATTTCTGCAAATAAAAGAATAAATAGTCAATGTCTTAGTTTCCCATTCTACTTTTGTAATAATAAATTAATAGCAATCTCGTTAAAGAAGAATGAGTGACATCTGCTCAACAGCTAAATTGTAAATGAATGCATAAGAGAAAAAGAACTAATTGGTATAAAAATGTTAAGCACAGCAAGAGCTTTTCAATATAGTTTGAATAAATGTTTTTATTTTTAAATTTGTAACTTATATAATACTAAATAAAAAAATTAATTAGGAATTGAAAAGACAGCAAAACTTTTCTTAAAAAAAAAAAAAAAAAAAAAAAAAAAAAAAAAAATTGAATCATTGAAAGCTAATAATCCCCACTGAGATGTAATAATGCTGCTATATAAATATTTTGAGAATTTCAGACATAACTAGCTATCCTTATATTTATTCTGTATGTGTGTATGAATGGGTTTAACTCCTTTTCATAATTTTTTTGGTTGGCATACACATACACGTGTGTAAGCTTAGATTTTGCTGATTAACAGTAATTTTTCTAACAACTACAAATGCAAAAAGAGCTGCAAATAATGTTTGTTAGTTTTGTTATTTATTTGTGCTAGTAACTTTTGAAATTACTTATTTGCAATTTTTATTAATTTTGTAATTACTTTCTGTATCTTCTAAGCCATTTTTAACGGGTAAAACTTCCCATTCAACAGTATTTCTAAATTCATGTGCCCAAGATCTTGCAAAAATAATAGAACTTTATTTCTTTAGAAAAAACAGGATATTATTAAAACATGTTGTTATTTAAATGTATTTTTCAATTTGTGATTCCTAAAATTATTAAAAATTAAGGACACTATTTATCATTCTAAAAATTATTCTTTTTTTTTCTTATATTGTTACTAAACACATTACTAATATTTCCTCATGAAATAGTACCCCTTTTCCTTTCTAACATGAATAGTACATTATTAATTATCATTTTAATAATTGAAGCTTAAAAATGTATAATTTGTTCCTAATTAGAGAGTTAATTGTTTAATAATTATTAATTTGAAGTAATGTTAACTATTTAATGTTAAATTCAGTTATTAATAATTTTAATAAATGTTAAGTATCACTAGTATTTAATAAAGTTTTACATAATTATTACAATATTAATGTATATAACATTATTGTATGATACTCAAAAGCAAAAAAAGGTTAAATTTTGAAGGGGAATGGCTTATAATCGAGATCTTTTAAAAAGTTCATTAAAAACTTATTTTCATTGGCTGAGAATCTTCCGTATTTCATGAGATTTTCGTTATTAAAATTAAAAAAGTCCCCTTCTAACATCCCCCCTCCCCCCCAAAAAAGCACAAAATTTAAATTCTTTAAAAAATTATATATATTTTTTTTAAATCTAAAAATAAATAATCAATTGTCTTAACCCTCCTCTGAAAATTATGGTTTTCTCCATTTGCCCCCTCAATACCCTCTGATATCAAATACACATAATTTAACTTTTATAACGGTTTAATTTTAAATTTCTGTTTCAGATCTTTTTAATATACTGCTGTAACAGTAAATAAATAATCCATTACCTAAATTATCCATTTTCTTTCCCTGATCCCCCACCCTCATCTCGTGAAATTTAAAATCTTGAACATTCTTTAAATTTTTATCCTATTTCTGATTTTGTTGTAATAATATTTAAATAACCATCTAGATTATTTCTCTCTCTTCCCCTTCCACCAAAAAAGAATTTCCCTTCCCCCTTTTTCTGCACGCACAGTTTAAAATCTTTAAGAAATTCCTTTTTTTCACCCTCGTTTTATAACTTTCTTGTAACAATAATTAAAAAATCATATTATTCCCCCCCCCCCTCCCTGCAGCACACAAATTTTCAAATATTTAAAACTATTTTTTAAAAGAATTTTATGTTGTTGTAACAATATTTAAATAACTATCTAAATTCCCAGTAGCAGAAAATTATCCAAGTGTCTGCAACAGATACTTCAAGGGCAGAAAATAATCTGCAGGTAAAATATTTTTCAATTGAAGCATCAATCAATCAGAATGTGACGTCTTTATGTATTTTATTCATATTTTTTAATAATAATCTTAAGCAGGGTTGGTAAGTTTTTGCCATAGGTGGAAAAAACCTGGTTAAAACCTTTGCCAAAGTGGTGGAAAAAATAGGCTGGCCCTTTAATTTTTTTTCCCAGAAAAAGATAACAAAAATATTTCATGAAAGAAAAAAACCTTAATACTTTTCCATTGACCAAGTACAAAGCAGGGTGCAATACTCTGGTATTTTGTTATCGGGGGGGGGGGGGGGGGGGGGGGGAATATAGTACAAAAAGATAAAATCGCTACAGGCTACTTACTGAAAGTAAAGAATGTAACTTTTTGTCCATTTCTTGGAGTGTAAGAGGAATGAAAAAAAAATTCCAGTTTCCTGACAAGACATGTTTTTTCAATATATAATTTTCAATTTAATCTAATTACCTGTTTTATCTGTAACAGATCAGTTTCATCAGATAAATAATTATAAATTAGTACTAAAGACTTAAATATTTACATATTTTAAGACTCGTTACATAAAACAAAAGTAGCAGAGTTATATAAAACTTTTTGATAATTAAAAAAATATTAATGGCTGACAAAATACTTAAGGAAAAAATTAGATATCGGATTTTTAATTTGGTTCTTAAATTCCTAAGTATTCCACCTATTTTATAAAGATTTAAAATAAGTAAAAATATTTAATTATATTTATTAATTAGCAAATTAAATAAAAATGTTAAATGCTATGTTATTAAATTTAATTGTTTATACCATTATTATCCTTATTAACTTTTAGATTTTATTACACATTAAAGACAAATAAGAATTTGCCATTTTTGCCCTGTTTTTTTTCCCAGTTCTTGCCAGCAAAAATGCCAACCCTGATCTTAAATAATTGTATTAAGTAATAAAGAACTAAACATAATATAAAGTAAAATAAAGGTCCTATGGGGAAAAGAAAAAAGAATCTGCAAAACAGAAAAGAAAATCTGTGATGCCCGTCTCCAGTCTTGAACCGGGTCTAAATTATTTCTCTGCTCCCATCCCAAAAAACTTTTATTCCTTCCCCCCCCACCTCCAGCAAACATAGTTTAAAATCTTTAAGAAATTGTTTTTTTTATGCTCTTTTTATAACTTTCTTGTAACAATAATTAAAAAATCAAATAAATTACATTCTTCCTCACACAAAAGTCTACTCTTCCCTTAATTGTTTATGTATTATATTTATCATTTTAATGTATTATAACAAAAAGGTTTCAATTGTAACATGCACTGTAAAAAAAAAATGGACTACAATATGGAAATTATACAGGCAATCGAGACACCAGTACTATATCCATATTTTAACAGAAAAATTTCCCCATAAATTACAGAAAATTTTTCGTTTTTCTGAAATTTACGGGGGAAATTTTCCTTTGAAATACGGAAATAGTACTGGCGTCTCGATTGCCAGTATAACTTCCGTATTTTAGTCTTTTTTTACAATGTGTAAACATATAAAAAAGAAGTAAAATACGCTTTTATTTAATCTGTCATTGTTGTTTAAGACTGAATCATAAATGTAGAATTCTTAAGCGGGTGCAAATGACGTCATATTATATAAAATAAAAGCGTGTGTTTTAAGTCTTAAAATGGAAATATGTTTTGTACTATCTATATTTATATACATATCCTTTTTTTTTCATCAGGGGCGACACTGAATTCTGGGCAGAAGAGCAGAATTTCTGTTTTTTTTTTTGGGGGGGGGGGGGGGGGGGGGTAAAAAAAAGCCCTGAATTATTTTTAAGGAATTTTAAGGCCTAGGAATTATTTTTAAAAAAGCAACTCTTAAGCCTATATTTATTATTAAGCTTATATTTATTTTACAAGGTCATGTAAATGCAGGGTGTCTACAGAATCTGGAAATCAGGGAATCATGGAAAAATCAGGGACGTTTATCACTCTGGAAAAATCAGGGAAATGTCAGGGAACTTTGTAAAAATACTGGAAAATCAGGGAAATTTGTCTATATTGCGAAAATATTTGCATTTTCACCTTGCCAACGAGACTGATTCATCTATTTTATGTACCATATTTTTTCACATGCTGATTAATCTTTCCCAATATTTTTTGAAAGATGCGCATGGTATGAGTTTTTGATATTTAACTTAAATTAAGGTGACCAGATGTCCTGATTTTCTGTACATAGCACTTATATTGAAGACAGACAATTTACATGTTTTAAAATTTTTAAATGATACATTAGCATAACCTGACCAGGTGTCCAGCTTAATTCAATTAGTTATCCCATCAGATTTAGATAAGTCTTAGAATTGAATATTTTTCAGAAAATGAGGAAACTTTCTGGTCACCCTATATCCATTGTCTTCTATATGATGTTAGACTAATGAAGTTGGATGCTATGAAGTTAGTTGAGTTCGGATTTATAAAACTGTCAACCAATACTTAATGAATATTAGTCAATTTTTATGTTTTTCTCTTGTTTTTTCTCCCAAATGAGATATTAGCAAGCTGGATAAGTGTGTTATACGAGAAATTGGCATACATGAAAAAATACCGTACGTGTATTGTTAATAATGGAAATCAGGGAAGTCTGATAAAAATAGTCAGGGAAATCATGGAAAAATCAGGGAACTTTTTTTTAGAATTTCTGTAGACACCCTGAAATGAAGTCTGATTCATTATGACAGATTTCTTAAATGCATTTTAATGATATTAAAGGATTTAAAAGCTTGTTTTTTTTATTATTAACATTTGCACACTATTTTAAATACATGATGTATAAGAATGAAAAAATTTTCATTGGAAAATTATTGCTTAAAGTTATTATTGTTTGCATTCATATATAACATAGATTACAAGCCTTTGCAGAGTAGAAATACTCTACTGTATACAGTGGAACTCCAGTTATACGTTTTGCTCGGGACCGGACAACAAAATGTACAACTCAGTAAAACGTACAACTCAGTTAAGTGCATACCGGAATCATTTTTAAAAATATCTTTAAAATTTTCTTTTGCTGAAACGTTTAAGTTGCCTTTTATATCGAAAAATGAAGTTTCGTAAGTATTACTGCTCCCATGATATAAATTTGCGGAAATGGAATAGAATAAAAAACAAAGGCACGCAAGAAAAATGTACGTGAGATTATTTTATTATAAAAGCTTTATTAAAAATATTTTTACACATGTAAAGTACTCAAAAATAATCACTAGAATTGCTCTGGCACGTAAATCATTTATAAAAAGACATTTCAATAGTTTCCCAAATTTTATTAAAATAATCACTAATCTTGGATTATTTCTTTTCCGAAGAGCTGACACTGAACGGTTAACTTTGCATTTCTGTTAAAAATGCGGCCGCTTTATCTTTACTGCTTTTGCTCCTAATGAACTACTTTACTACGTCAAAAGCCCTCAGAGGAGCTCCGAAGCTTGTCACCGATTGATCGTATTGAGTGGGATCATCAAAATAAGACTCATCAGACATGCCGTCAGTCTTACCAGTTAGCTACACCATAATATCGTTATCATCCAAAAATGCTATTGAAACCGCTTATAAAGTAAGCTAATAACTTCACTGTTACACTTTTAATTATTACCCGCATAAGATTAACAATATCTTGAATGTTTTTTCCCATGTCTAGTGTAGGCTCTTAAACGTCTACTTTTCACTTACGCAAAAAAGCCCACTCGTTAATGTTTATCTTATGGCAGAATTTTTAAAAAATATCTTGTTCGCATTTTAATATTTTAATTTTTTTTTTTTTTTTTTGTATTAGATAGCTGAGGTCAATCTCTACAAAGGCCTTTTTTTTTTACTTTTTTGATTTTGTTTGCAGATTTCTTTCTTGGGAATGTTTTCAAGTTCGAAATCGATTCCAAAAGTTAAAGTATCCCAATAAACATAAACCTGTAAACAAAATCAAAGGTGTAAAAAACGGCCTTTGCAGAAATTGACCTCAGGTATCCAATGCAAAAGAAACATTTAAAAAATATTGAAATGCAAACGAGATATTTTACAAAAATTCTCCCGTAGGACTAACATAGCAAGTGGGTGTTTTCGAGTGAGTGAAGTTGCTCCTTAATGATACCGGTAAAAAATTAAAAAAGTCAGCTCAGTAATACGTATGATGGAACCTGTTTCTTACCTTAAGGAGACTTATTTTGGGGTGCTCTTCTTCTACATTAAGACATGACCCAACGTACTGAAATAGCATCTTCCGATTGTGCACTTTGGTCTCCTCCGTCCGAACAATTTTGAGTTTGTCCTCTACAGAAAGATTTCGCCAGTTTCGAAGGTGTACTATGAAACGTCAAAAGAAACGCCACATCGCACTGTGAAGGCAGCCTAGAAGCTTAGAATAGAAAACAGATGATCGCACCGCTATGCTGGGAAAGAGAAATTAAAAGAAGGGAGAAGGCAAGGGCTCTGCTGCTGCTATGAACACCTCCTTCCCCCTCTCCTATGCTCCATGTTTGCATGTGGCTAGTTTTGGTTTTAGAAACATCAGAGTTGTGGTCAGCAAAGATGGAAATCGAGTCGTAGCAAAGGGTTAGAAAAAATTATTTTCTGCAAAACGTATAAGTGAGAAAAAAATTCGTCCGAAGACGCAAAAACGTAATGTATATCTGAGAGAAACGCTTAATTCAAAAAACGTATAACTCAGCTAATTTGTAATGGCAAAAAACCGAAGACTGCTGATTTGAAATGTATAACTCAAGTAACGTATAAGTGGAGTTCCACTGTATTACATATAAACGTGTATGTTATATGGTTACATTTATACATATGCAGTATTCTTGTTGCACCCTTCCCCATTTGCATCAAAATGCGTCATTGAAAAAAAAAACCTATCAAAATAGCGAGAGCTTTTTTATTATTATCCTGTGTACATATATTAGGAATATTTTCATTCATATTATTGAATAATTGATGATGCTTATTACATTCAGCTGTACAGTGCCATTTACATAAACTTTCTTTTTTTTCTAGGGTTGGAAATTGCTTGTGATCCAAGATATTGAATTTGCTTTCTCGTTATCAACATGACCTTATTGTAGTCAGGAATCTTACAGTTTTCAACGATATCGCAGAAAGTGGTGTGCAGCCATTAGGGGAATAAAAAACTAAGGATGTGAAGAGTAAACAATATTTATAAAACTATGGAAGACTGTAGCGACCATTTTGTATCTTGCAGAAAGAATTATAAAAATTCTATTAATATTTTTATTATTGTAATTTAGTGTAATAAAAACTTATTTCGAGTTGTTAAGCAGTTTTAAGTCTTATTTTAGTTGGTCCAACTCCTAGTTAGTTATTTGTTTTAAATTTAAAAAAAAATGTTATTGAGAATATTTGGGACTTGCACTTTTATGAATTTGTTGAATATATTAATGGGCTACTTTACTAACACCCACTTGCTAATATGAATCCTATGGGACATATTTAAAAAATATATATTTTTTACATTTTAATATTATTAAATGATTTTTTTGCATTGGATAGCTGAGGTCGATCTCTACAAAGACCCTAATTATTCGATTTTGTTTGCAGGTTTTTTAATCAGGACATTTTTTTTTTTTTTTTTTTTTTTTTTTTTTTTCAGAATCTGTTTTGAAAGTGAAAGTGTCCTCATAAAAAAAAAAAAAAACCTAACCAAGTTCAAAAAGGTAAAAAACTTAATTGTAAAGATCGACCTCAGCTATCCAATGCAACCATTTAAAACTATTGAAATGCAAACGAGATAAAAAAAAAATATGTCCCATATGTTTGACATTAGCCAGCGAGTATTTTCGATTGAATAAAGTAGTCTTAAATTCCTTTTGTAGTAAAAATATTGTTCTTGAAAGTAGATCTAATAAAGGGAGAAAATTTACTACAAGTAATACATATGTTTTCTCGCTTTTATTTTAAAAGCTAATTGGCTTAAGAAGATTCGGAAACCTTAAACAATTTTTTTCTGAATTGCTCATGCTCAATTCTGTTTCAAAGTGCGAGGCAGATTTGGGAGGTGCAGAATGTAATTTACATTGAACTGTTTGGTATTCATTTACAAAAGCTTTTTGTGTTTTTAGCATTGAAAAAAAAGCATATGATGCTTCAATGATTTGTTTAATTCATAATAGTATTTGAATCTCCTTTTTAATCCTTTGTTTTTGTTTTTTTAATCAAACAACAAAAATTATCAAGACTTGAGAAAACAAAAAGTTATATAAGGAACACATACATAACAATTTTTTACCTATAAATTTCTTTGATTATGAATCATTGTAGATACAACACAAAACTTGTAATTAGCTTATAATTAAAGAGTATACATATTATAGAAATTAGAATGCACAACAGGTCTGAAATGATTAATTGTAAAATTTCCAATTTATTACTTAAGAAGAAAAAAAATAGTAGTATGCATACTTCGGATTAAATAAAAGTTAGATTTGTGAATGTTTCTTTTTTTTATGTTTTATTTATTTATTTTTTGAGAATATATGTAAGAGAATGTGAAAATTTCAATAATCCTGGTTTCTATAAAACTTTAAGTAGAAAATTAAATAAGGCATATTTTTAAAACTTTGATAAGACAAGGAAATTTTGGTATATAGAGGGATTTTATATGTGTTGATAGTAATGAGTTTTATTTTTAAAAATATTTTTATCAGAATATGGAAAATATACATTTTACTAATAAAACCTTTTAAAAATGCCTTTAATGGCTGCATGTGTGAATATTTTCATATATTCATAGTAACTTTAACAATACAATTCTTGGAAGAAATTGCCATATACCCCTGCCTTATTATGGTTAAAATGGAGGTTTAATCTTGATATAGAGAGGGGAATGGCTTTTTTGTATTTAGCACAGCTATGGTATATGCCTATCAGGGTATTTATACGCCTAAAATAAAATGTGTCTCAATAAGCATGTATGGTTAGAAGAGGTTACAAATTTTTAAAAATGGAAGCAATGTTAAATGTGGGTTGCAAAAACATCTTCATTTGATTCAAGACAATCAGTAGAAGTTTAGATTCAGACAATCAACCAAACACACAGGCATTGAAAAAGGTAATCAGTTTATTTTGTCACAGGAAATTGTGTTGGCAAAAATTTTGTTACAAAATTTCATTACTGAAATTCTGTTATCGTAAAAATCCTGTACTGTGAAGTACTTCTGGGGTCCCATGAAGTTTGTTTTAATAGGATATTTTTGCCTTCTCAGTATTATACTATTTTTTTCACACATTTTTCTTAAGAAGCCCTATAATGTAATGTAATTGCATGCAAAAAAAAATGCCTAATACTATTTAACATACATTAACTCAGCACTTTTATTTCTATGTTTAAAAAATGTTATTTCAAAAAGTGTGATAATTGTGTTAATATAGTGTTCTATTTATTGTGTTCTAAATTGTGTGATGCTTGAAATGTGTTGTTAATTTGGGGACAAAGTGTTGCACTGCACAACACTACCGTAAGAACACATTTTCCTCACAACACTATTTACAACACTATTTTTAGAACACATTTCTGGATAGCAACACTTTTCATACATATTCAGAACACTATCGCAACACAATAAAGTGTTGTAATTGTGTTTCTTAGGAAGTGTTCTGTCTGACAACACCATAAAGTGTTGTGAATTTGAGGACAAATAGTGTTGTTTAATGTGTTTATTTTTGTGTGCGTGCGTTTGCAGTGTATATATGAATGCATTTATAACATATGTTATACGTATTTAGATAAATACATACACATATACATATAAACACATATATATACTAACACGCACACATATACATACAGATACATTGGGTAGTTCTGAAATTAAGTGGAAATTTGAGTCCCAATCAATTTTTTTGTACTTTTATGCAAATAATTGTTCAACTAAATAGATAATATATGAAGGCATATCTAAAACTTGTATTAAAAAATACTTTAGAATAAATTTAAAATTTAAAACTATTTTAATAAATTAAAATCATACTAAATGTTACCTTCATGGTATGTCCCTCCATGCTTGTTTTTACTTTTACAACATGAATATATCCCATAAGATAAAGGAAAAGAATCATATAAAATATATTAAATTTAAAAAAATGGATATATTTCATTTACTTTTTAAAAGAAAATTTTTAATATATATTTTTTTTTAATTGCAAACTAAGACACATCTGTCTCCAGAATCATAGCTACTTCCATGATATATCAGTTATAGTTATAGAAAAATCTACTAGATGGCAGAATAATCTAGAAATTGGAATTAAAATTAACTGCTGGAAGCTACTTGTTGGATGGTATACTTTTGAATCATGGTAAGTTGTTATTTCATCTAGTTTTAATTTAAAAACTTTTAATTGCCATAAGGTACTTTAATTTGATGTCAACTCCATGGCCTCATTAATTATGTCAGTTTTAAAAATAGAAGAATTCTGTTGATAAGTATCTTTAAATTGCTTTATTTAATTTTGTATCCAAGTAGCATTATGTTAATGTTGTGCATAGTTTAGAAAATATTGGACCTAATCTCAGATATGTCACCTCCATGCCATTGTTGTAGCATGAAGGGGACATTGATCCATGGATGTGACATTTATTGATTTAAATAATATTTTAAGGATGCTTAGAGTATATTTTTAATTATTGAATCTATATTTTTAATTTTGGCATAATTTTATATTAATTTAAAAAATTTAAACTGAAAATTTTTAATTCTAAAATATTCAATTTTTTATAACTTTGATGTATTAGTGCCTTTCAGTATTTCAATGCAAGTTAAATTTTAGATTTAATTAAACTTTATTTAAAAACCTCTTATTGAATTTCCTGATCTCCTAAACTTAAAAAAAATTAAAATAGAACTAAATTTAAATTTTCAGTTTTTCTATTCAACGCAATTTCATAAATGAAAAAACACACAAAGTAATTGTTTGAATATAGAATACGTGAATTATCACATTACTAACGAAGCGTAGAATTAATTAAAAATTATATAAGTATTTGTTTAAATATTTAATATGTTAAAATAATATGGCCACACTAGGGCAGTCTGCAGTCATATATTTAAAGTGTTTTATTTTCTATTTATCTACTTATTATTAATCTACTAATTTTTATCTAATTGCACATTAATATTTTAAAATATTTTTATTTATCATGGCTCGACCAAAAAGCAAAAAGATTTCTGTACAGGAGAAAAGAAAAATCAAACGAGAAGCAGAGCAAAAAAGACGGGATAAAATTAAAGAAAGTCCAGAATTGTATGAAAAATGTAAGAAAAAGGAACGCAAAAGGTATTACAAGATGAAACAAGAAGGAAAAATTAAAGCTATTTCTCAATTGAGTGAACAACAGAAGCGTGCACAAAGAAATAATTGGTTACAAAGGACAAGGAAAAGTGGAGAGAAGAAAGCAAATAAAGAAAAAATTTAGCACGTTCTTTTAAATTCTACTACTCCAGAAACAGATGAAGATCCAGAAAGTATAAACAATCCTATTGCGAATGCTAAAGATGTGATAGGTAGAGCAGATACTAGTCGGGTAAAAAGTGGTCGAAAAATTGTTAACAAAAACAAAACAAAGGCATACAGAAAAATAAAATTGCTCGAAAAAAAGCTTAAAAATGAAAGCTATGAAAAGTCGAAATATAAAAGAAAAAAAGATAAATATAAGAAAAGATATCAACACAAGATAACTAAAAGAAAAAAATTAAACAATACAAAAGAGAGGGTACAAAAATTATTGAAAATCGAAAATGTTTCTAAAGTCAGAAAATGTTTTGAATTCGGTTCAGCATTAAAATACTCAGATTGGGAAAAATTTAGAAAAAAATGCTGAATTCGGTTCAGCATTGAAATACTCAGATGGGGAAAAATTTAGAAAAAAATGAGAAGTCTCAGAAGTCAAAGAAAGCCTTTGGACTTGTTCTTTCTGAAAAAATAATAATGAAGTACCGCAGTATGCACAAGATTCCAGTTAGTGTCCTGTTAAACTGCATTTAGCAAAAGTGACCACAGTTAAAGATGACGTAGAAGTTAATATTATGCAAAATGTTCGGGATCCAAGAACAAATTTGTTTTCAGTAAAAAGTCAGAAGCAATCATTATATATACGAAGAGTTGATTTCTGTGGTTGAACAGCCGAAAGTGAACAATCGGTTACAATATATTTTTGATTTAATCGCTCAAAACTGCAACATTATTTAATAAAAAATTTCTTTTTTGTTAACATTTTACTCAAGAGTATGTCTTCTTTACCTGCATTGTAATCCAGTTTTTGTTTTCATGTGTTATTTGAGTATCTGTATTTCATTGAAATAACATATTATACCTCTAAAGCAATAAAACAAACTAATATCGCAACCATAAATGTTTTTCAATCTAGTAAATGGGCAATAAAATTTATATTCATCACTACTATTAAAGGTTGTCACCTCCATGGAATAATGTGTCACCTCCATGTTTATATGAAAAATGACATTTAATTTAAAAAAAAAAAAATTAACCTTGACCTCTAATCATGATTTATTTGTCTCTAAAACCTTAAGAAAATGTTGGAAACACAACTTAAACGTGACAATTTGAACTTTTATTTTTTACAAATTACCAAAGTGAAATTTTCACTTAATTTCAGAACTAGCCATATGGAAAACTATGTAAACAGCCTTTTTCAATAAAGTCAAATACATGCATATACTTATTAAAACTTATTTATACATACAAACCTTTCTAATAAAATATCAGAGAAAGCAACAAAATGAGATAAAATAAACAAGTACACATAAACGAAACCGTTTTGATAACATAATTATAGGCATAATGATGGAATGAGATAAAAAAAAAAAAAAACTGCCGCGAAATAGAGAACGGTGACCCTGACCATTGATTGCGGAATTTCGCATCTGCTTGATTGCGTCTCCTGCCGTTGAACTTCCACTATCTTACTACTCTGGTACTTTAATAGTTGCATTAACCCTTCGAGTGCTTCCTAGGTTTAATTTTTTGAAGAACGTTTTTAGTTTATATTATGAACCAGAAATTTAATTTTATTAAGGCGGCGCACAACTTTTAAATCTTCAAAAAATTTGACGTTTCGAGGAACATGTATATGAAAGAGCACCATTTTCTGCGCATTTTAAAACAAGCTGTATAAAACGAAAATCTATAGTTATGTTAGTTGCGAATTAAACTAACATAGGTTATTCTCAGTAAAGATTGATCGCGACGCCCACTCGCAGAATATAAATAGTAAGTTTTTCTTGGGGGCTTATTCTGAACTTGATAGTTATCAGTGAAAGAGAGAGACGTTGATTTCTACGAGTCTTTGCCTTTTTATAAGCAAACGACTTAGCGGGGACGACAGAGAAAATCGGACAAACTTCAACAACTACTTTGAAATTTTTACTGTTAACATCATTAATCACACAATTCTATGATTAAATGAGCAAAAAAACATAGATATCATTATATTTGACCATTTTTGTAAAATTAGAATTGTTGTAAATTTTATCAATGCAAAAACCCTTGACGGGTTAAAAGTTTCTGACGCAGCACTTTATCTTATGCTCTAAGAATTTTAAATATGGAACTTAAAAATACTGATATCAAATTTTGAGTGACGTTATGCTATTTCTTAAAAAATATATTTGTATTTATTTCATCATTTTATTTTTGTTTTATTTATAATCGCATGTGCAAAAGTTATGTTCAACATGAAAAGCTGCATAAAATTTTATTCGCTGTTGCTTTATCATTTACATCTCTCATAAATTCAAAATATGAGTTTTAAAAGATATGATATAAAATTTAAGTGACGCCTTGATGTGACTTTAAAAGGTTTGTTTTAAAATTCAATTTAAATTATTTTTGACTTGGTTAAAATATTTTTTTACATCTACACAATACTTTTAATTTTCCAATTCACTGTTAAATATATCACTTTCATTGAATCTATACTATGCATTGAAATGTATTTATTTCAATAAATTGATTTATCTTTTGTGTCACGCTATTCAAAATTGTGAGTAAGATTTATGTAAATGGTCTCTTTGCGTCATTGTGTCCAAACTACGTGAAATGTATGAAAAAGGATAGTTTGACGCAAATAAACCATTTACATAAATCTTACTCACAATTTTGAATAGCGTGACACAAAAGATAAATCAATTTATTGAAATAAATACATTTCAATGCATAGTATAGATTCAATGAAAGTGATATATTTAACAGTGAATTGGAAAATTAAAAGTATTGTGTAGATGTAAAAAAATATTTTAACCAAGTCAAAAATAATTTAAATTGAATTTTAAAACAAACCTTTTAAAGTCACATCAAGGCGTCACTTAAATTTTATATCATATCTTTTAAAACTCATATTTTGAATTTATGAGAGATGTAAATGATAAAGCAACAGCGAATAAAATTTTATGCAGCTTTTCATGTTGAACATAACTTTTGCACATGCGATTATAAATAAAACAAAAATAAAATGATGAAATAAATACAAATATATTTTTTAAGAAATAGCATAACGTCACTCAAAATTTGATATCAGTATTTTTAAGTTCCATATTTAAAATTCTTAGAGCATAAGATAAAGTGCTGCGTCAGAAACTTTTAACCCGTCAAGGGTTTTTGCATTGATATCATTACTTTTTTGAGGTTAGTGATAAAATGATTAAAAAAAAGATACTTATGGAATTTAATGCAGATTTAATTTTTACTATTTTATTACAATTTTCCTTATAGCAGTTTGTATATAAAAACAACTGGGTAAGTATAATCACAGATCGCACAGAGGGTTTCATTTGATATTCCTTTAAAAACACTTTATCCTTAAATTAATAAATCCAAAATGTTAATTTATAATTATTAAATCCTTACATAGATGGTGCACCAATAGTTCCAATTTTCATGGGGCAGGGAACGCACTCTTTTAAACAAACCACCTTCCAATTGAAGTCATCAAAAACCAAGTTGAATAAGCCAGACCCCGTTGTGTTGTTTGACAAACAGCAGTCTCATGTCCCCTCCTTCCCCCCCTTTTTCAAAATTTTTCAGACCAGTACCTAAGAATGGAACCGAAATAATTTTTTCTCTTCAGAAATTACGATAAAAAAATAGTATGCAGTACTCATAAATTTACTTTAATGCTATATAGGGTGATTATTAAGTTAATTATAACGTTTGGAATCTGTTGCATTGATGTCCGAAAGGTAGTTTCTGAGTTATGGAAGCTGGACCCATAAGACGCCATAGAGGGGCGAAGCCCGCTAGTGTCTATCATAATTATATCTGCCATGTAGACTAATTGCGATATTTAATCAAAATAGTCCCCCCCCCCTCTCCTCATCCCCGGAAATATAACAAATACAAAATGTGTCTTTATAAACCTATCGTCAAATAGGTTTTTATTTCTTTTTCCCTAAAAAAAAACATGATTTTTATATCCGTAACGTAAATAGCGGACGAAGCCCGCTAGTTCCTATCATAATATATATTTTTAATAATTTTATATAGTCTATAATAAAAATCAGACTTAAAATAGTCTAGTTCCATGAGTACTTGTAGTGTCAGTTACATGCTACGATTTTTGGATACCAGTATTTTAGAACAGGAAAATGTGACTTATTTTATCGGAGATATCTCATTAATTGAATAAGGTGAAGCAAACTTTTTGAAAAAAAGGTGGCCAACAAGCATGGCAGTTATCAGCTATGTGACTTTGTGCTAAAGTCCATTAATTTGATCTGCTTTAAAAAGATTACGGAAGATTGAATTATAGTAGAACCTGGATTAACCGAGCTTCGATTAATCGAGGTTTCTGTTAACCGAGCCGATAACAAAGTCTGTTTTTTTTTCCCTTTTGAATGAGCCTTAAAAATAACCACACTCTTTAGCTCACTGTCTGTGCTATACAGGCCCTTCTGCCCCCAAAAGCACTCAACTCCAAAGAAACATTGGACCCTGAGAAGTCAATAGCGAACAATGCTTTGTTTCCAGTGGCTGTGTGAACTTTCGTAAATTTTTCAATTTGCATTTTAAAATTTACTACTGGTAGTAGATTTTCTTTTTAAATTTGTTAAGCTGTGAAACAGAACTTTACATATATTTATTTTTATTATTTAAAAAACGTTCTATATATTTTTTTAAAAGAGATGTTAAATTCGCAAGCACGGCGAGTTTTTACACACAGTTTCTATTAACCGAGATTTCCGATTCCGATTTACTAACAGTCCCAATTAGCTCGGATAATCGAGGCTGCTCTGTATAATTAAAAAATCAATGGCGATCTTACTGTAAACGGGTTTCCCTTTTACTGAGGGATTTCAAAACCGAATCAGCTGATGTTAGTTGCTGTTTCCGTGCTTCATTAAATAAGATTAGTTAAACATTTGAAAATTACCAAATATAAAAGGAACTAAGTCAACAGAGTCTTTGCTTTATGGTATTTTTTAACAACGCTATAAGAAAATGATTTTAAATAAGAGATTTTAAATGTAACGTTTTAAATCTGACATAATTTTCACCAAACTTTCCTTTCTCTTTGTAACATTCAACTGAAAATATTTTTATTATTAGAAAGATAATATTATTATTTGCGCTACCTTAAAATTGGCAACTATAGTTAAAAATATCATCTCGAAATTTGAAATAAATCTCTCATATAAATATATTTTTTAATTTAAACTGTTTTGCAATATGTTTTGCAATATGTTTTGGCCACTTTGGCCAATATGACGTAATTTCCTCCATTTACGACTTTTAACACGTATCAATGAATTTATTATTTAAAAATTTTCTTTTTCTTTTAATATTCACGTGTAAATATAATTTTTATGACGTAATTTTCAATGTTTTCCTTCTTTTAATGCGTAATCATTTAATTCTAATTTGAAAATAATTGATTATTTTATAATTTTCTTTCATTTTAAGTAAGCATGTGTAAAAACAATTTTTATGACGTAATGTTTAATATTTTCCTGCTTGTAACACGTTATCATTTAATTCTAATTTAAAAGGATTTTTTTCTGTTTATAATAGTCACGTGTGAATAAATTTTTAATTTAAAGGATATATTATTCTTTGCGCTGTTTTAACAATTGGCAACAATTTAAAATAACCTTTTCTAAAATATGTAAAAAATATCTCTGGAAATTCTGAAAATTTTAATTTAAAATTGAAATAAACCGTCAAAAAATTAGGCAAGTTAAAAATAATAAATGCACTCTGCAAACTTCAAGTTTCTATTGAATGATTAAATTGAATGAAAATGATTAAATTCCCATGTATATTTTTTTTCCTATGAGACTTTTTTAATGAGACAATTTTATCCAGATTTAACATTAAATATCTCTTAAAATAATTCTTCGATTTAAAAACTTTTTTCTCTATAATACTACGCAATTGCGTCAAAAGATGGCGACACCAGAATTCTGATATGCTTATTATGTAAGTCTCGGGGTTATCAAACTTCATTGATATTTATAAATAAAACATTTCAACTAAATTATTTATTATAAAAGAATTATTACATCACAATAGCTTTTATGCAAGGAAAATAATAATTATAATAATAATAATATTATGGATGTCAGTGATTATATATTGATTGACCGTCATAATAATAAAAAATGATATTATAAAAAGAAGAGCTGAAATGAATTATTTTTTTACGTTTCTGATCGTGTGATTTATATTCAAATAATAATTATTAATGTATATTTTTTGTAAAGTGATTGAAATTAAATATATTTATAAAATTTATGGTAATATTTTTATTGTTGAAAAATTGCCAAGAAATAATCATCATCAAATTGGCGTCATTATAATTGTAATTTTATTTAACTTAATAGCAATTAAAAAAATTACAAAGGAACTGAGAATAATGGTCAACTATCAGACTTGAAGGAAAAAAAAACACACACATTCACATGTGAAAACACGTACCAGCGAGTATCGAACTGCCTATCTTAAGATCAGTAAACGATGGTCCTTAGCCACTCAGCCAGCGGGAAGACAAAATTTTTCTCCCCAAAAGTGGTTAAAAAGAAAGCATGTGTATGAATACAGTGTCATGCATTTTCGGTGAAATTTCCATAGAATGGCGAAGAAATATAGTCCGATTTTTCATGCGCATTATAAAACGAACAAGAGTCTTGCTGGAAACAAGTAAATTGTTATTTGGTTCATCTGAAACATATTTATTTGATTTTTAAAAAATCGCCCGTATCATTTTCGAGAGAAAAAAAATCGAATTATTTAACGAACGAGAGTTTTCCCAGAAAAAAGAAAAGTGTTATTCACCTCGCCTTAATCACATTTATATTATGTATCAATTTAAAAATAATCGTTAGAACCGTTTTCGAGATTTTCAAATTAGGAACTTCCTCGAAATCATACCAACGTTTTCACTTTAAAAATGGCTATTTAGATCTCAAAATATACTGCACGTAGAAATGTAAAAATTTCAGTATACGATTAGACTGCAGATATAAGACTGTTCTAGAAAATTCAGAACAATAAGACATATATCTGCTGAGTTATTAAAAGGCGGCTTTTCGCGTTTTCTTTGATGTCGAGTTAGCTGTATATATGAGTTCCGCCATCTACGAATTCTATGATACGATACGATACGATTTTAACGATACGACACGATTTTAGGCTTAAGGCTGCGTCACTCGGAATACTACCGTCTTCCATGATATTAAATCCATGAATTGTAACATTGTATTTTTGCGTGAACTTGGAAAACCTATCTGGACTCATAATATTCAAAGAAGAGGTGGGGCTTTATACTCTTTTGACAGAAAATATATGAATTTCAACTTAGATCATATAGTTGACCATTTTTTTAAATTAGAATTGTTGTAAATTTTATATTAAATTCATACGTTGTAACATTTGTATTTGTGCGTGAACTTGGAAAACCTATCTGAGCTTAAAATATTCAAAGAGGGCGGGGCTTCTGTCGTTTTCATAGAAAATCGCCGGTCAACAATATTTCGTCTGAGATATCAGTAGAATTTCTTAATACAGGGTTCGCACGCTATTAAGCCATGCCCCATTTTGTAAGGACTCTACCACCAGTAATCGAATAAAACTATCTAGCTAATGAATGGTGAAGAAAATGATCTAAAATAATACTGGTGGCGAGCCCTTACAAAATGGGGCGTGGCTTAATAGCGTGCGACCCTTGTAATATTTTTAAAGGAATATTTTTCCTAAAGTATTTTTTTTTATTATTGGCTCAAAAAATCTAATATAAGCATACTAGAATAAGTTCACTAGTCAAAATTTGAGTATGCTACTGTTAAATTCATGTTACCAATTTTAATTTATATCTTCCCGAAAAAATCATCAGATTTAAAATTTTTATTTTCAGTAAGATACATTGAAGGACCCAAACATATTCTAGGCATTTTCTCCCCTCTTAAGGCTGCTAGTCACTCAACTTCGGAATTCCTCTCAGTAAGGACCTATGGGGGTTTGATGCATCCGTATACATAAAATATCTCCACAGGATATTAATATTTTTAGCATCTTTTTTCTATGTACTCTACTTAAAAGATGTCTCTTTTTTCCTTAGTTCTCAAAATAGTTCTAAAGTAATAGACTTAATTTTATACGAAGCGTTAAAATCTTACTCGCACTTCGTCCGCTTTTAATACATAAAATATTAAATTAAGCATAGATTTTAGAAGTATTTTGAGAACTAAGGAAAAAAGAAACATCTTTTAAGGAGAGTACAAAGAAAAAGGCAATTAAAAACATCGATTTCCTGAGGAGATATTTTAAACATACGAATGCACACCATCCCCATAGGCTTAGCATTAGTGAGAGGAATTCGGAAGCTGAGTGGCTAGCAGCCTTAACTTAAGGTAATTTGGGCCTGACGATTCTGCCTTGGTTCCACAAATATTTCATTTTTCCAATATTTCTAATATTTTTACGGTATAGAATGTTGTATTGTAGTTTCAGTTCCTTGTCTCGCTTGAAATAATAGTATATTTTGTAATTTTTTAAAAAGGATAAAACTTTATTTTTAATTTGCATATTCACAATCCTAAATGATCATTTGTATTGGCTTTTTATTTGCATTCGAATTATAATGCGCAAGTAATTATGAATGTAAGTCTATCTTTGTATATTTTGATAAACTTTCACTCTGAATTGTCAAAAATTCTTATTGAAATATTTTTTATTATTAACACTTTCATCGCGAGGGGCGAGATAACTCGTCTTCCAGGAATATTAGCTATCAATCATGGAAAATCAATTTGTACCGGAAAGTTCTGTCATTTAATTATTAGACATTTATTCTGATGTCTAATAATTACCGGGCAGAATTTTCCGGTGCGAATTGATTTTCCCAAACGGACACGACATTTTATTATTTTTTTATGTTTGTAAGGACAAACAAATCATTAGAGTGAGAATTGTTATTGATTATTATTTTTCAAAGTAAAATAAACAAGTTTTAAATGAATTTGTGTTTTGTTTCCATTTTAGCGCTGCGAGGAGCGGCTCAGGCTCTTAGCGCAGAGGGTGGGACAAAGGTGCGCCATTGCCACGATGAAAGTGTTAATAGTATCATATATTTTCAATATATAACAATGGTTAGCTAAATTTTTAGCATTCGCAATCTTATATATGTATAAATAATGAGCCAAAGACATACAATACTTAAAAAAAAAAAAAAAAAAAAAAGTCGAATGCTGTCTATAATAATTAATTACTTTCATTCTAATTGATACGAAAAATAAGTATAATTTTAATTCGTAAAGCCCTTATAATTGCAGGTGGTTTATTTTGGCATAAGAGGACATATTAAAATAACAAACAAAATGTTGGTTCAGGATTTTCATATGAGGCTGATCGATTTTCATTTTTAGTCTAGGAATTCTATAGCCCCGTTGAAATAATGTACAAAAGTCTAGATTAATTAAATCTTAACTACCGTGCGATTTTTTTATTCTTTTTTTTTCTGTTATTATTCTTTTTTTCTATTATTATTATTATTATTATTATTATTATTATTATTATTATATTTTTTTTTTCGAGTTTTTATGAACTTTATTTACTTTCCTCCTACCTTTCGCACACGCAGGAGATAATTTGCTAGATCTGCGTTATACTAGGCTTTCACCTTTTCAGGGTAAATTTTTTTAGTGTGAGAATTTTTTTTTCATGATTTATTCATTTTATATTAATAGAAATTCAAAAAGCAACAACAACAACAACAACAACAACAACAACAAAAATTAGGAAAAACAATAAAAATTCACACACACAAAAAAAAACTTAAATTATGAGTGAAATGGTGATTTCTTATAAAATGAAAAACTCACAGTAAATTTATTTCTTACATTTTTACAAATTATTAAAACTTAATATATTTAATGTATGTGATAGGATTTTTTTCAAATATTAATGATGTATTCAAATGATCCAACAGCACTGACTACCAAAAATTTAAATCCGAAATAACATTATCAATACAGCCAAACAATAACATTTTTACTTCTATTGTTGAGGAATTCTATAGTGAATAAGTTAGTATCAAATTTTTATTCTTTTTATTATTACAGTAATTATAATTATAAAAAAAAACTAAAAGTAGCAATGATTTCTAAAATTGCATCTTAAATACACAATTTATTTTACTTAAGGGGGTCCGGGACACAAAAATCTCCAAATTTTCTAAAAAACTTTTATTGGATTAAAAATTTCTCTGTGTTTTTGTGCTTAAAATGACATTTAAATCATGTTTCTATCTTAATTAGAATAGGAAATATTAAATTTTTCGTTTTCCTTTGTTTTCAAAATATAGCTTTCAAGCAATGGTTGTCATGAAAACGATTTCTTCTGAAAATGCGTTTTTCTTCATGATGGCTTTTTTCAACATTCCCCGTATTTAAATCGTTATAAATCAAGAACCGTTAAAGATAAATGGCTCACTCTTGGAACATGTCTTTTTCAATTATTTTACTTTAATTTTGATTCAGAAAATTTAAAAAAAATTATTTACTTTTGAAAATATGATTTTTTAAAAACAAGTTACACCATTTTTTTTTTCATTTTTAATGTAAAGATTTTATTTTTTTTTTTAATTAATATTTTTAAAAATGCTGAATCTAAATTAAAAACATTTATATTTAGGTTTTTTTGAATGAAAAAAACAATTGAAATTCTACAAATAATATTTCGAGTTATAACGATTTTAAATTACCCCACTTTTTTAATGAATTTTAAATAAAAAAAATTTTTGTTAATATGTGAGAAGTTTTATCATGTGATTTTGTTTACAAATAACATGGTTAATCATCACAAACAAATTCAAAATTTTAACTCAATAAATAAAAATTATTCTAAATTGTGTCCTGGACCCCCTTAATCCTTTATGCTCCGAAGGTACTTTTAAGAACTACTTAGAGAAAAAATAATATTAAATTTATTTATTCCGTCTATTAATGAAAGTAATTTTTTCTTTTCTTTTCATACAAAATTCTTTTTTCAGTCACATTTAGAAAGCACAACGAACAGTCGAAGCTAAATATCTTTGAAGTGGTTATTTTCTTAACCCTTTACATTAGGCGTAGTTTTTGCTTTATTAAGAAATGTTGTGTGAAGAACTTGTAGTTATACAAAAGCATTCCCATTTATAGATAGGTGTGGTGTGGTGTTGTTTACGACGTCCAATTATCTACACGAGGGATATGGGCCCGAATGAAGGGGGTGGGGGCTTGCCCTCCGTGTGGGTCTTTCTAAGGAACCTAGCCCGTATTTACGCAAGGAAATCCAAGGTTTCAAGAACACCACGGAAAATTCCGAATGATTAGGCCGACGGGCGCGATTGGGTTTTCCAGTCTACTAGCTTTGAGAGCAGAACCGCTAGGCCGCTGGTGAGGATACCAGTAAATAGATAGGAACGCAGTACCTTTATTAACCATTTGGAAAAATGGTTATTGTTCTCTGTCAGGGTAGGAAATCAAAAACATATCGGAAGTGTTTTATTGTTTGAATCCGCTTTTTATTCGTTTTCTGATTGGTCTATACAGTAATCTGTATTTTCCCTTTACTTTCAACAGAGATGGATACTTCTGTTGCCATTGTGACAAAAAAGTAATAAAAACTACAAAAAAAAAAAAAAACCTCAGAAACAAATTGAGATACAGCTTTCAAACAAATTGCATTTAAAAGTACATATTTTCTCTATACGACGGTGTAAAAAGCAATATTGTGGGATGTTTAGAAGTTTAAGAATGAAACTTAATTTAAAATTGGTCGTCAGATTTCCAAGAAATCTGACGATGGAACAGCCTACTCCCGAAGAGCCAATGAAATGATTGGATAATACGTAAGTTTCAACTGGATAATACATAAGTTTCAGGAAATCTGACGAGTCACAGGCGATTTTTGTCGCTTGCAATTTTTACGTGTAATAACACTATTGATGTTTAATTCATGGCGCACGTAATGTAGGATCAACTCCGTGCGATTTTTTATGTCTTAAATTTTAGTCTTTGAAAAAATCATTTTCCAAATGGTCGTTGTAATTTGTTAAATCGCTTTTTTTCCCTTTTGTTTATATTGCTTTCACAGCTGCCAACGTGTACGGATTTTTCGCACCACTAAAATTTAATAGTAAATTCGACCTAAAACAATCACCGAAATCCAAAGATTATTTCTAACGATGAAGCAAGACAAAAATTTCTGTTAAATTTTGGTGATGATAAAAAAAAAAAAAAAAAAAAAAAAAAAAAAAAAAAAAAAAGAAACGTACAATTTGGCAGCTATGTGCGCTTTCATAAGAATTGAAAGGACAGTATTTTTCGGTAATTAATCTAATAATTTTTGTAAATATTTTACAAACAGATCTATAAATATCTATCGATTTATTGAATCGATTTTAATGAAACAATCTAAATTCCATTTTATTATTATTATTCTAAAAAATTTCTAATATATCTTCCGACATTAAATAAGATAATTATTGAGTTGAGGAGCAATTCATTTCTTGATTCATAATTTGGGGCAATAAAGGGTTAATTAAACATACACGGTTTATCACTCATGCAAGTACTTTAAAATTCGATCATATCAGCCTTGTGATGGTGATTTATGAATGGATAGATATGAATACAAAATGTATTTATTGGAAAAATTAAGGTTAATTTGTTACATGCGAAAAAAGTGTTTATTGAGCTGTTCAGCAATACAATGTATTGTAGGTTTAAATTTGATTATTAAAGACAGAGACTATATCTCACAAGAGAACCATTTTTGTAAAGCTCGCACCTATCATAGAAACCCGGTGCATTTTATAGCCATATAGACTACAAAATCCTATTTCACAGTTCACATATTTCACAGTACTTAAAAACTCGATAACTCGTCTCGGTTTGATGTAAACACGTCTTGCAATAACGACAGTGGAGCCAAAAATCTCTGGATTTATTTCAAACAAGCAGGAACAAATTTCACTCTTAATAATGTGTATTAAATAAGTTTCGTGTGTATTAAATAAGTATTACTAAGTAATGTAAATAATAAGTAATTCAAGTACTAAATAATTCAAATATATGCAATAAATGAGTTTCGTCTATGATAAATAATTAATGTAAATATGTATAATAAATATTTCATTCGTAATAAATAAGAAATGTAAGTATGCAGTAAATTATGTGTCGTGTGCAATAAATAAGAAATAACTATTAATGTAAGTAAATAAGTAATAAATAAGTATGTATAAATAATGTAATAAATAAGTAATAATAAGATGTAAGAAATAAGAAATAAGAAAGTTTAAAATATTTTGTAATAATTAAACAAACTTTTAAAATATTCTTTTAATTAAACAACTTTAGCAGATTTTTGTTATGATTAAATAATCATTTACAATTTTCTTTTAACTGAATAAGCATTTATAATTTTGTTACGTCAGATAAGTACATTTTCTATTAACAAAATGGAAGCTCTCTTGTATTTATTAACTATAGTGTTTATGTTTTTAAAAAATTCCTATTAATGATCCGCAGGATTTAAGAATGTAGATTTAGTGGTCGTTTTGGTGCGAAACGTTGGTGATGCCTAATCTATAGCATTTAGACACGCCGATACACTAGAAATTAGAAAAGTTATGCATACATGAATGAATAAAAATTTAACCTATTTAATGAATTTATTTAATAAATAAATTCATTTCCAATATTTAAATAAAAATATTCGTCTTATGTAATCACATAGATCTGCTATTAAATAAGGCGAAGAATTACTCTTTAAAATTTTTGGTATCTAACCTTGAATATGAGCATAAACTGTAGTTGGATGTGCCAATCCCAAAAATTTCTTCTAACTCATATATTTTAATGTTTAAAAATATTGTTACAAATGTCAATATTTCATTTGTTCAATGCTATACAAACTTTGACTTTCATCTTAAATTTCTGCTTCAATCGGAGTCAAAACAAGTTAATCTCGATCATGATATTTATTAAAATCAATAGTTTTCGGTTATTCTGTTGTATATCAGCTGTTCGCGAATGGTCGGCTTAACAGGATGGGAAGTTCCCGTCACTTCACAAGCTACCGGTGTATAATAGAACTACGAAAAGTCAAGAAATTTACACAAAAATTGCTATTATAGTGCCCCCTTTCGGCAGAATATTTCCTAATTCAGGGAGGACCTAAAAATTTGGTTCAATTCTATGCATAACTTCATACATTTTTCGATGGAACAATATTGAAAATGGCACCAAAATAGCTATTACAGCGCCCCTTTTTGGAGGAAATTTTCCAAATGCAGGGAGGATCTTCTTGTCTTGGCCAAAAACATACACAAAAAATTTGGTTCAATTCTATGCATAACTTCATACATTTTTCGATGGTAGAATATTCAAAATCGCATAAAAAACGCTATTACAGCGCCCCCTTCCGGCGGAATTTTTCCAAATTAAGAAAGGACCTGCTTGCCATAGCCAAATACATGCACAAAATAAACAATTAAATTTAAAAAAATCAAAAACCTCGACTGCGTAAAAAGCGAACTAATTAATTATTTCTCATGAATGTAAAACTATTTTTTTTTCAATTCCTACTATTAGCTCATACTCTCGCTATATGTATATCTTGTTCAAATTTTCAATCGTTAATAAAATACTTATTATTCATCCAATCAAGCTCAAATAAATTTTTTAAAACTTGTAGTGGATGACACTTGATGTTAATCCAGTTTTTTTCAAATATTAATTCATTAATTAAATTAAATTATTTAATTTTCAATAATCGAGAGAGCCCTCTTCTTGATCAAGGCATTTTAAGCGCCACTCAAGAGGAAAGAAGGATGAGAGAAAAAAATTCTGTTATTGACCTAAGTAGGAATTGACTTAAAATATTTTTATTGTGTTACTTGTTTATATTACTTACCTACTTTTTTTTATTTACTTGTATTGATGACTTTTAAGGTTGTGTTTAATCGTTAGCTCCTATCTATAAACACTGTTTTGATGAGGCCTATAGATGAAGGTTAGAGTTGCAGTAAAGCTAGAGATCCTACCTACACAACTTCCAGGTTGTATAATATTTTAACGGAGCTTCTGACTGTAAAATAGTCAATGAAACATCGTCTTCATTTTGAAAGACCTATGATATGCCACTCAATAGGGTGCGTAAATTTTTTTTTTCGTCTCTACCGCCATTTTCTATTTTACGGCCGCTATTTTGAATTTATAAAAACAAAACCTAGCCTATAGCCACCGGGCGGTTAAGACGAATTGATAGAGACCTCATTCATTAAAATCCATCCAGCCGTTGGGATGTTTCGAGGGTATAAAGAAATCCACATACCCGGATACGCGTGAAACACATAACCCCTCTTTTCAGTCGGGTAAAAATTGGTTCAATTCTATGCATAACTTCATACCCTTTTTGATGGTACAATGGCGACAGACAGACATTTTCTATAAACATGTTTTTTGGGATCTCTGACCCCTAAAACGTGTTAATCCGTCGAAAACCGGAAGTCGAAAAAAATTTCGATTACAATACTTTCTTCTATTGAAGATAGAAGAAAGTAAAAATGAATATACTACAGCGGAAAACCCACTTCCAGCAATTACCGATCCTAGTCAGCCCTCTAACCGAATTCTTTTGTGCGGCCTGAAAATAAATGATACTAGTAGGATGTGCCAATCCCACAACTTTCTTCTATCTCATACACCTTAATATTTCAAAAAGTAGTCACACATGTTAATGCTACATTATTATTAGTTCAATACCACACCAACTTTGACTTTCATCTTAAATTTCTTTCTTCAATCAATTAATCGGATTCAAAACAAGTTAAGCTCCATCATGATACATATTAAAATCAATAGTTTTTCCTTATTCTGTTGTACATCAGCCGTCTGCGAATAGCCAGCACAGCAGGACGCGAGTTCCCGTCACTGCACGAGCCTCCGGTGACAACAGAACTATGAGAAACCGAGAAAATTATACAAAAATCGATATCACAGCGCCCCCTTCAGGCGGAATATTTCCAAATTGAAGAAGGACTTGCTTGTCATAGCCAAAAACATACCCAAAAAATTTGGTTCAATTCTATGCATAACTTTATACAGTTTTTGATGGTACAATAAAGTTAATGGCATAGACATTGCTATTAAAGTGCCCCCTTCCGGCATATTTTTTCAAACTCTGGGAGTACCTGCTTGTCATAGCCAAAAAAAAGCACAAAAAATTTGGTTCAATTCTATGCATAACTTCATACACTTTTCGATTGTACAATAATGAAAATGGCACAGACATCGCTATATTACAGCGCCCCGTTTTGTGGAATTTTTTTCAAATTCAGGGAGCACATACTCTCCATAGCCTAAAACATACACAAAAAATTTGGTTCAATTCTATGCATAAATTCATACACTTTTCGATGGTACAATAATAAAAATGGCACAGACATCACCCCTTCCGGCGAAATATTTCTACATTGAAGGAGGACCTGCTTTCCACAGCCAAAAACATACACAAAAAATTTGGTTCAACTCTATCCATAACTTTATACATACTTTTCGATGGTTTTGGAAGCTCAGAAATATTTTACGAATTTTTCTCACTTTTTGTAAGCAAAATGTATGTTAATTCAAGTATGTAACAAACGTTAACCCTTTATCTACTGACGGTACTTATAAGTACCATTAAAATAACTTGTTATAAAATACATTTAATGCATCGATTAGTTGTAATACAGTTTAGAATGAGTTATACATACATTACTTTATCTTGTTCTAAAGACATTATTGGTTACACAAAACAAAAATATTTTTAAAAGTATGATTTCTTTTGCCTTTGCATCCTTTCAGCTTTCTTGGCGTTGGGGAATTTTTCAATTTGGAAATATTTCTATATTTCTATTGTAAGAACATTATATTTGTACATTTCCTAATTCTACAAAGTACTAAAAAAAATATTTGAAATAAAAGATTTGAGGGAGTTATAAATTCAAATTTAATGAATCCTTCCAAAATTTATTAAATGATTATGTAAATCTTCTAATGTAGTTTAAACAATTCACGAAAAATGCTTTAGAAGATAAAAAAAATTATGAATTCATAATTCAGTACATAAAGGGTTAGTGAAGTAGTGTGAAACGTCTCAAAGAAATATCATTTAGTCAGTCATTGTCTTAACTGATTTAACTTCTCTAATAATAATAATAATAATAATAATAATAATAATAATAATAATATCTTTTCCTTTCTGATCACGATTGCGTATTAACTACACAATGTTACCAAATTATAATGTCACATGATCTACCTTATAAAGTTTCAGAATTTTTCGCCATTCAGCTAATAAGTAGGTTTATAGAAACTTTTATATAATCTATCCTTTACGGAAAAGATAAACTTTCGTACAAAGCATCAATACGAAGACAATCCTAACTCAAAAATGGAGAATTCATGAAACAAAACCTTTTTTTCCACGTTATAAAAAAGAAATGCGTTTATAAATGTATGTATTATAAACATAATGCTTAAAAGTTAATTCTAATTACGACAGAGTTTTTTACTAACGAGAAAGTCTGTATTAAGGTATGAAGATTTTTAGGTAGCTTTCTTTACAAAAAGCTACCTATTGCAGCCGTTCGGAGGAAAGCGATTTCAAAAAATTTTGGTATATTTTCATCGATCATGACCCCCAGACCCCGAAACCACCCTCCGTTCAAAATTGATATATATATATATATATATCAATATATATATATATATATATATATATATATCTGACCTATGTCACACTGTAACTCTCGTATTTATGAACCGATTTGGATGTAATTCGGTGTGTCCATAGTACATACCAATGTCTCGACCGAGTTCGTTGGCCAGCTTCATCCGTCATTTTGTTTCAAAATGGCGGCCATTTAAAATTTTTAAAAAAATTTAAAATTTGAAATGTGGTACCAAAAAATTGAAAATGGAAAAGTATTTTTTTCTTATGTATTTGACCTTTATACAAAGACTCCGTAGCAGTTTTTGTTTCGTCAATATCTTAAAAAATGGCTGATTTATAGCTTTTAGGTAGCTTTCTTTACAAAAAAGCTACCTATTGCAGCCGTTCGGAGGAAAGCGATTTCAAAAAATTTTGGTATATTTTCATCGATCATGACCCCCAGACCCCGAAACCACCCTCCGTTCAAAATTGATATATATATATATATATATATATATATATATCTATATATATATATATATATATATATATCTGACCTATGTCACACTGTAACTCCCGTAATTATGAACCGATTTCGATGTAATTCGGTGTGTACATAGTACATACTAATGTCTCGACCGAGTTCGTTGGCCAGCTTCATCCGCCGTTTTGTTTCAAAATGGCGGCCATTTAAAATTTTTTAAAAAATTTTAAACTTGAAATGTGGTACCAAAAAATTAAAAATGGAAAAATATTTTTTTCTTATGTATTTGACCTTTATACAAATATTCCGGAGCAGTTTTTGTTTCGTCTATATCTTAAAAAATGGCTGAGTTATAGCATTTTGAATTTCTAGCGTGGCTGACATTTTGAAACGTCCTGAATTTTGTCACGCGATAAAAGGCGTATTTATGAACCGATTTGGATGTAATTCGGTGTGTACATAGTACATACCAATCTCTCGACCGAGTTCGTTGGCCAGCTTCATCCGCCATTTTGTTTCAAAATGGCGGCCATTTAAAATTTTTTTAAAAATTTAAAATTTGAAATGTGGTACCAAAAAATTGAAAATGGAAAAATATTTTTTTCTTATGTATTTGACCTTTATACAAAGATTTCGGAGCAGTTTTTGTTTCGTCTATATCTTAAAAAATGGCTGAGTTATAGCAATTTGACATTCTAGCGTGGCTGACATTTTGAAACGTCCTGAACTTTGTCACGCGATAAAAGGCGTATTTATGAACCGATTTGGATGTAACTTCGTTTATACATAGTACATACCAATGTCTCGACCGGGTTCGTTGGCCAGCTTCACCCGCCATCTTGTTTAAAAATGGCGGCCATTTAAATTTTTAAGAAAAATTTAAATTTGATATGTGGTACCAAAAATTGAAAATTGAAAAAATATTTTCTTCTTA
Organism: Maratus speciosus; assembly: GCA_963932465.1. Classification (NCBI taxonomy): domain Eukaryota; kingdom Metazoa; phylum Arthropoda; class Arachnida; order Araneae; family Salticidae; genus Maratus; species Maratus speciosus. The sequence continues at coordinate 614,798,923 of OZ010788.1, read as the reverse complement.
TGTGTTTGACCTTGATAAAAAGATTCGGGAGCAGTTTTTGTTTCGTCTATATCTTAAGAAATGGCAGAGTTATAGCATTTTGAATTTCTAGCGTGGCTGACATTTTGAAACGTCCTGATTTTTCTCACGTAATAACAGGCTTATTTATGAACCGACTTGGATGTACCTTGGTGTGTACATAGTACATACAAATATCTCGACCGAGTTCGTTGGCCAGCTTCATCCGCCATCTTGTTTCAAAATGGCGGCCATTTAAAAAAATTAAAAAATAAAGAAAATTAAATGAGATACCAAAAAATTGGAAAATGAAAAAGATTTTTTTTGTATGTGTTTGACCTTAATACAAAGATTCCGGAACAGTTTTTCTTTCGTCTATATCTAAAAAAAATGGCTGAGTAATAGCATTTTGAATTTCTCTTGTGGCTGACATTTTAAAACGACCTGATTTTTGTCACGCGGTAACAGACGTATTTATGAACCTATTTGGATGTAACTTGGTCTGTACATAGTACATACCAATGTCTCGACCGAGTTCGTTGGCCAGCTTCATTCGCCATCTTGTTTCAAAAGGGTTGCCATTTAAAAAAAATTAAATTTAAAATTCAAAATAAGGTATTAAAAAATTGGAAAATGAAAAAGATTTTTTTTATGTGTTTGGCCTTGATACAAAGATTCCGGAGCAGTTTTTGTTTCTGAAAATTTATTCTTTTGTTGATATCTTAAAAAATGGTTGATTTATAGCACTTTGAATTTCTAGCATGGCTAACATTTTGAAACGATCTTGTATTTGTCACGCGATAACACACGTATTCGCCTATTTCGATGTAAGAAGGCATGTGGATAGTATACATCAACACCTCGACCAAGTTCGCTGGCCAGATTCATCAGCCATCTTGTTTCAAAATGGCGGCCATTAAATTAAAAAATATATATATATTTAAAGTGAGGTGCAAAAAAATTAGAAATTGAAAAAGGTTTCTTTCTTAAGTATTTGATCTTGATATAAGGATTCAGGAGCATTTTTTGTTTGTCTTTACCTTAAAAAATGGCTCAGATATAGCAGTTTCAATTTCTATTGTGGGTGACATTTTGAAAAATCTGATTTTTTGCATGCCACCGCACTCCTATATATTAACCGATTTCGATGTGAGTGAGCATGTGCACAGCAATTACTAAGGTCCCGACTAAGTTCACTGCTTAAGCTCATCCACCATGTTGTCTTAAAATGACAGGCACTTTAAGAAATTGCCGAATTTGGCAGCCAAATATAAGTTACTTTAACGAAAAGCAGCTTGGATAAAGCTGACTAATTTCGCGAAATTCTCATTCATTATATTGATAAAAATTAGTATTGAATCTCCTATATTCGGTTTCCACTAAATTGAGCTTCGTGTGTTTGCATGATATAAGTTGGCTTTTTTTAAAATAAAGATTATGAAAGCTACCTCTTCCTCCCGGCACTGGCCGGAAGGACTTTTTGAATTTCTAGCGAAGCTGACATTTTGAAACGTCCTGAATTTTGTCACAAGATAAAAGGCGTATTTATCAACCGATTTGGATGTAACTTCGTTTATACATAGTACAGACCAATGTCTCGAACGAGTTCGTTCGCCAGCTTCATCCGCCATCTTGTTTAAAAATGGCGGCCATTTAAAATTTTAAGAAAAATTTAAATTTGAAATGTGGTAGCAAAAAATTGAAAATTGAAAAAATATTTTTTTCTTATGTGTTTGACCTTGATAAAAAGATTCGGGAGCAGTTTTTGTTTCGTCTATATCTTAAAAAATGGCTGAGTTATAGCATTTTGAATTTCTAGCGTGGCTGACATTTTGAAACGTCCTGATTTTTGCCACGTGATAACAGACGTATTTATGAACCAATTTGGATGTACCTTGGTGTGTACATAGTGCATACAAATAACTCAACCGAGTTCGTTGACCAGCTTCATTCGCCATCTTGTTTCAAAATGGTGGCCATTTAAAAAAATTTAAAAAAAATAAATTTAAAATGAGATACCAAAAAATTGGAAAATGAAAAAGATTTTTTTTGTATGTGTTTGACCTTAATACAAAGATTCCGGAACAGGTTTTGTTTCGTCTACATCTAAAAAAATGGCTGAGTTATAACATTTTGAATTTCTATTGTGGCTGACATTTTAAAACGACCTGATTTTTGTCACGCGATAGCAGGCGTATTTATGAACCGATTTGAATGTAACTTGGTCTGTACATAGTACATACCAATGTCTCGACCGAGTTCGTTGGCCAGCTTCATTCGCCATCTTGTTTCAAAAGAGTTGTCATTTTTTAAAAAAAATGCAATTTAAAATGTAAAATGAGGTATTAAAAAATTGGAAAATGAAAAAGATTTTTTTTATGTGTTTGGCCTTAATACAAAGATTCTGGAGCAGTTTTTGTTTCTGAAAATTTGTTCTTTTGTTTATATTTTAAAAAGTGGTTGAATTATAGCACTTTGAATTTCTATCATGGCTAACACTTTGAAACGATCTTGTATTTGTCACGCGATACCACACTTATTCGCCTATTTCGATGGAAGAAGGCATGTGGATAGTATACATCAATATCTCGACCAAGTTCGCTGGCCAGCTTCATCAGCCATCTTGTTTCAAAATGGCGGCCATTAAATAAAAAAAAATTATATTTAAAGTGAGGTGCAAAAAAATTAGAAATTGAAAAAGGTTTCTTTCTTAAGTATTTGACCTTGATATAAGGATTCAGGAGCATTTTTTGTTTGTCTTTATCTTAAAAAATGGCTCAGATATAGCAGTTTCAATTTCTAAAGTGGGTGACATTTTGAAAAATCTGATTTTTTGCCTGCGACAGCACTCGTATATATCAACCGATTCCGATATGAGCGAGCATGTGCACAGCAATTACTAAGGTCTCGACCAAGTTCACTGGTTAGCCTCATCTACCATGTTGTCTTAAAATGGCAGGCACTTTAAGAAATCGCCGAATTTGGCAGCCAAATATATGTGACTTTAAATAAAAGCAGCTTGGATAAAGCTGACTAATTTCTTGAAATTCTCATTCATAATGATTTAGTATTGATAAAAATTAGTATTGAATCTCCTACATTCGGTTTCCACTTAATTGAGCTTCGTGTGTTTGAATAATATAAGTTGGCTTTTTAAAAATAAGGAATATGAAAGCTACCTCTTCCTCCCGGCACTGGCCGGAAGGACTTTTTAATTTAGTCTCAAACCACTTTATAACATGGAAAGTTTAAACCTCAAGAAGTTGTTAATCTTTATCTTTTAAGTTTTCCCTTTAAGCTTGTAATTATGTGTTGCGTCTTCGTTGCGGTTTTTACAGCAAATAAAATTAACAATATATTTTTGAAGACAGGACAACCCCCCCCCCCCCTCCCACTTCACACAAACACCAAAATATCGCCCGCGACTCATAATTTTGGAAACCGCTGAATCAGAAGAAAAATATACATGATTTTATTCAAATACAAGTCATAACCCCCTCCCCCCTCTCAAAAAAAATTGCATTGTGAATTTTTTGCATGAAACCGGCGTAATGGTGCCATTTTGTCCCCAAGATAGTATTACATAAATTATAAAACCAACACATAAAATGAATTTTTATAGAAAAATATGACTGTATTTGTCAGTCGAATAAATCATAGTAGATATATCACTTGCGTACTTTATTACTTTTATTTCAATCTTACTAATTGATGAAGAAATTACACGATTAGAAAAATATGTGGAGACTAAACTGCACCGCAAAACTAATTAAAATTTAAAGAAAAAAAACTTTTTATCTTAATGGAAGGTATTTAAATAAATAGTAACTAACAAACTGATACGCGTGAAATCTTCAGTTTCCCCCGTAAATATCCTACTTAGAATTCGAAAATTATTACAAATAATCCAGCTATACCGTTATAGTTATTTAATTTCCTTCGGCTTATCTACAAGTGCAAAACTGCATTTACCAGAGAAATTATTTTCTAATTTTTAATAATTTGTCTCAGCTTATACTTATTTTCGTGTACATGATTTCATTACATGAAATCTTAAACTTGATTACAGCGAGAGCTTTGTTATAAACTAGAAAATGATGTGATGTCCACTTTATTATTAGATTGCATTATTCGACTCTATCACACATACACACGCACACGTGTGTGTGTATATATATATGTGTGTGTGTGTGTGTGTGTGTGGTGCATATCAATCGAGGTGAATAACCAACCTATTATTTTACTTGTTAACATGAGGCTGAGAAGTTGTTTCCTTTGCAGTTTGAAGGCTTGCGTCGTAAAACGACTTTTACATAGGAAAAAGATAGTGATTAATTCGTGCATTTCACTTCACAAAAAATTTAAATTTGGTTAAAGAAAGAATTTTATTCAGGGCCGAAACTATAGGGGAGGGGATAGTACGGAGTATTGTTTTATTTTTTGACAGAAAAATAAATAATGAAATATAATGAAACTTTAACAAAAATATTTTTGCTGCCTGATAACCCAAAAGAAAAAAAAAACTAAAAAAAAAAATGAGTCAAGTAAGCGAGAGTTAATGAAAAGATATATAAAAAATCATTTACAAGGCACAGAATGCTAAAAAATAAATAAATAAATAAATAAGATAGAAAAAATATGCATCGCACATAGATTATGAAACCCTTTCAAACACTATCCGAATATTGTTACAGAACTTCATTTTTTCATACATTGAAAGGAGATATCTAAATAAACAGATATAATAGTTTACTAGCATACATTACGTACTCATTAACAATTATTGCATATTTTAAATAAAAAATAAAGATGATCATTGGTAGTATAGGAAAATTAATTTTGGAAAAAAATATCAATTGTAACCCATAATTTTTTTTTTATCAGAAGTTGATTTCTAGAAGCTTCAAATATGCGAATTCACAATTGCAGCTCATTCCGTCTAGTAGTTTTTTAGTTATGTTTAAAATACTGTCCTCATCACAGTCTATTTTGAAACGATTACCTATGGATTTAATAGTAGCAGTTCTAAATATTAAACCTTCATAATTCCTGAAGTACTTGACCGAACGATTTCCCATTTGGCATCCTAAAATAAAAATTTTCGAGAATGTCAAAATTAGGTGTCCGTATTGAAAATTTCAAAGTTTGATACAATTTTAGTATGAAGACGACCCCTAATACAATTTTTATAACATACATTTAAATAAGACATAATTTCCAGCTATTTCCGTTTCTTTTTTTTTTTTTTTTTTTTTTTTTTGGGGGGGGGGGGGGGGGGAGGGTTCCTATTGAATGAATGTTTTTCTATAGCCATGACATTTTTTCTCGGGTTGGGAGCGTTTCGCTTTTTCGAGATTAGGGTAACAGCTAAATAAAATGCTTTTTAATTAGCATATTTAAAATTCAAGTAAAAATGACTATAACTTGAGATTTTTTTTTTTACCGTTATTTTGGCCGAAACTATTTGCAAAAGTAGCTAGAATAACACCACTTAACTGTAGGTCTTAAACACAAAAGTTCTGATTATATTATAATACGAGCTAAATTTATTAAATTTAATCAATTTTAGAGAGAAGATATGAATATTATTTTTAACAATGGGATAGAACTTTTCAAGCTTAACCCATAATGATAAATAAAACATTTTTCATTGACGATGTTAGTTGAAAGAGTTCAATTACTCAGCCAAACTACGTCTCTATCACACATATGCACACACGTACACATGTATATATAGGTGTGTGTGTGTTCATATCAGTCGAGGTGTGAATAACCCCCTGTTGATTTAATTGTTACCATGAGGCTGAGAAGTTGTTTCCTTTGCAGTCTGAAGGCTTGCGCCGTAAAACGACTTTTACAGGCAAAATATAGTGATTAATTCGTGCTTTTCACTTCACAAAAATTTTAAATTTGGTTAAAGAAAGAATTTTATTCAGGGCCGAAACTATAGGGGAAGGGATAGTGCAGAGTATTGTTTTATTTTTTGACAGAAAAATAAATAATGAAATATAATGAAACTTTAACAAAAATATTTTTGCTGCCTGATAACCCAAAAGAAAAAAAAATGAGTCAAGTAAGCGATTGGTAATGAAAAGATATATAAAAATCATGTACAAAGCACAGAATGCTAAAAAATAAATAAATAAGATAGAAAAAATATGCATTGCACATAGATTATGAAACCCTTTCAAACACTATCCGAATATTGTTACAGAACTTCATTTTTTCATACATTGAAAGGAGATATCTAAATAAACAGATCTAATAGCTTACTAGCATACCTTACGTACTCATTAACAATTATTGCATATTTTAAATAAAAAATAAAGATGATGGGTTGTATTTGGAATTAATTTTGGAAAAAAGTATCAATTGTAACCTATTTTTTTTTCTTTTAAATCAGGAATCGATTTCCAGAAACTTCAAATATCCGAATCCACAACTGCAGCCTCATACCGTCGAGTAGTTTTTGAGTTATGCTTAAAAAACTAACCTCATTGTAATCTATTTTGAAATGATTACCTATTAATGTAATATTAGCAGTTATAAATATTAAACCTTCATAACTCCTAAAGTACTTGAGCGAATGACTTCCCATTTGACTCCCCATATCCTAAAATAAAAATTACCGAAAATGTCAAAATTAGGTGTTCGTATTGAAAATTTCAGAGTTTGGTACAATTTTATAGTATGATGACGACCCCTAAGTCAATTTTTGTAACATACTTTTAAAGAAGATATAATTTCCCCTTAAATGAAGACATAATTTCCAGCTGCTTCCGGTTTATTATTATTATTACTATGTATTATTATTATTATTTTTTTTTTTAATAAGTGTTTTTATATAAACATGACATCATTTCTTGGGTTGAAAGCATTTCGCTTTTTCGAGATTAGTGTCGTAATTTCAGTAACACCTAAATAAAATGCTTTTTATTCAGCATATTTAAAGTTCAAGTAAAAATGAGTACAACTAGATTAACTTCGTTTTTAATAATTATTTTGGCTGAAACTATTTGGCAGAGAGCCATACTGTTCACGATATCATGAACATTTTGCTTATTTTGTCATTTTTTATGTGTATATCTTATATATATATATATATAATATTACATATAGGATAGAAATGTAAAAATTATATTTTTAAGTTCTACAAAGAACAGAGTATTAATGATAATTATTGTTATTTAATGGTCATGATATTAATTGCGTAAAAGCATTTATTAAAAGATAAATAATTATTTCTTGTAATTAATATTATCACCTTTAAATAACAATAATTATCATTAATACTTTATTCTTTATAGAACTTTAAAATATAATTTTTAAATTTCTATCCTACGTGTAATGTTTTATTAAAAAAAGATATACACATAAAGAATGCCAAAATACGCAAAATGTTCATGATATCGTGAAGAGATGTTGGATTGCATTAGCTCCAAACTACTATTTATAAACGTAGCTGGGATAACACCATTCAATTGTTAGGTCATAACGCCAAATTTTCCATTATATTATAATACCAGCTAAATTTATTAAATTTAATCAATTTTTGAGAGAAGAAAAGAATGTTATTTTTAACAATGGCATAGAACTTTTCAAGGTTAACCCATAATGATAAATAAGATGTTTTTCCTCAACGATTTGAGTTAAAAGAGCTTGATTACTCTATCAAACGGCTCTAACGAAAAAGTATATTGTTACAACAGTTCATTATACTACGTCAATATTTTAAGTTTGCGACCACTTATAAAAATTTTTGCATGGCATTTAAATGAAGAAAATAAATGTGAAATAAAGAAAACTACGAATTTTGTGTCAGAACATCCAGTATAAGAGTGTTTTTAAACATCATTGCTTTTTATTTTATTTTCTATTTATTTATTTTAATTAATTAGTTATTTTTTTAATGAAGAACTAAAATTGCCGTTTTTCATACAGGCCCTGTTTTATCTGAACCTCAAAACTTAAGATAATTTTTAAATACATGAACATAAATGGAATACAGAACTAAATACTGTCCTCAGTGGGGAGGGGGGGGGGGGGGTAGCACAGCTCCTTTGACGAAAAATTTAGTTCTTTTTTTCTTCGCGTTTAAGTATTTTCCAAATCATTGGAAGAAAAAGAAAATTTATTTTTTTTATTTCAAAATTCAAGGATGGGTTGTGGGTGGTCGCAAATACGTCCTCGAGGGCATGATTGTTGACCCCTGCTCTAGACAAGAAATATGTAATGTAAAACGTAATCAGAGGCGTCACTTAGGTAAGGGCTGAGTAAAGCAATCGCCCCTTTCTTATTTTAACGCATTTTTTAACACGTTAAGCGCCCCATCAGTCACAGGTAACTGACAGAAACTTTCCGTTTAAAACGCGTCATTTACCGATGACTGACGGTCTAAAATATGATATAAAACTGAAAATATATATATTATTTTAAGTAATTACTGAAAATTTATTTAAAATTTACTTAGCTTTTATTTTTTACAGGGTTATACTTTCTTAAAAAATACTTAAAACATTGTAAATTTTTCAGCTTCAGTGTCAGTCGCCGTTTCACTCAACGTGTTAAATCATTATTTGTTTATTTATTTTCGTATTACATTGGTTGAATGCTTTCACTAGTATATCAAGGCTGTTAGTCAGCCAACAGCCCCCGATTCTCCCCGCTAATGTTAAACCTAAGGGCGTAGAATGCATTCGCATATTTAAACTATCTCCTCAGGAAATTAATGTTTTTTACTTCTTTTTTCTTTGCCCTCTTCTTAAAGGGTGTCCCTTTTTTTTCTTAGTTGTCAGAATATTTCTAATAACATACATGCTTTATTTAATATTTTAAGTGTTAAAAAGCTGACGAGCTGTGTGAGTAAGATTTTAACATTTCAAATAAAATGAAGTATACATTTCAGAAATATTTTGACAACTAAGAGAAAAAAAAGAGAAGAGAGATCCGTTGGGTTGTATTTATGTCGGCCAATTATCAGCACGTGGGATATAGGCCCTAAGGGGAGAGTGCCTTCCGTGGAGGTCTTTCTAAGGGAACCTAAGCCTTATTAACGCTTGGAGAACCAAGGTTCGAAGAAAACCACGAAAACTCCGAACGATTAGGCCGTCGGGCGCGATTGGGATCGAACCCAGCACCTCCCGTCTACCAGCTTCGAGAGCAGAACCTCTCGGCCACTGGTGGGGCGAGAGATCCGTTGGGATAACACACGCATACCCAGTGTTTGAATGGTTTTTACTTTGTCACCAATAAATACAAATAATAATCATCACCTTATTCAGTCGGAGACAATTGTTAATAATTTTCCGTTAAAATAAGTTGAAGATTACCTTCAAAATGATAGAGGTGACAATTGTAAAAAACCATACGCACTCTGGGTCTATCCGGCCCGGCACGCATCTTTCCAGGTTAAGTAGTGTAGACAGAAACAAGTTGAAAATTGCTCGTCAAACATGGCAAATGAGGTGCGTTCGTACTATAACTAGTTTTATAATAATTTTTTGCACCGCATATTGCACTGAATGTATATTTTAGGTCACTTCATAAGTGCATATCAATTTCATTCTGTTCGAAAAGCTGTAACATCATTAAAATGCACTTGAAATATTTTTTTTCCCATTGGCCGTAATGTAACGGAAAACTTTTGACTGACCCTACAATTAAACTATACATCCGATTTTCATAAAATTTGAAATGACTCGACAAAATTTTGCAACAATTATATATTTAAAATTTCAGACCATTCGAAAGGCTATAACATCATTAAAATGCACTTACAGTATTTTTTTTTTCCCATTCGCCGTAATGTAAAGGAAAATTTTTGACTGTCACTGTAATTAAACTATGCATCCGAGTTTCATAAAATTTGAAATGAGTCGACAAAATGTTGCAACAATTCTATATTTAAAATTTCAGACCATTCGGTTGGGTAGTTTTTGCGCTATTATAAGCGGACTGAGAGACAGACAGACGGACGGACTGAACGACGACTATAGGTATTACCTAGGGTAGGCTACGTATTTATATAATTACGAACGCACCTAAAAAAGAGACACCCTTTAAGAAGAGTACACAGAAAAAACATTAATTTCCTGGAGGAGATAGTTTAAATAGACAAATGCATTTCAAGCCAATGGATTTAACATTAGTGAGTGGAATTGTGGAGTTGACAAACTGCATGTTAATAAATTATAACAGTAATAATATTCCTTTGCAAACATGTATGAAAAATAATACATTTCAAGCAGACTGAAAGAGTTATTATTCCCAACGTAAGAATGTTGCCCCGGTAAAATTTGAAATGGCACTCTAGTACATGAGGAGAAAAGAAAACTCTGACTTACCCGTGGGGTCTCCCGGCCTAGGGTAGAGGATTCCCGTCCTAGCTAACCACTCCAGATGCCCGGCCGCTTTCTGTTCCGCGAGCGGTGGATGGAAAGCGCTCGCCATAACGGCCGGAAAATGGCCCGCGGGCCCCACCGCATGGTGCGGGTGATGGTACTGAGCGTACAGTGGATGAGGTGTAGTTGAGAATACTGGGAGGGCGGCCAGAGGCAACAGGCTTCCCTGAGGGCCTTGCTGGGCCGGGGCCTGGGCCCTGGGAGACTCAGGGCCCCGCGCCAGCAGCGCCTCGATGCAGAACGGCGACTTGTCAGCGGTTTTGGTGCCTGCCATCGGCGGCATCAGGTCCGCCGTTTGTGAGAGCAACAGACGCCAGAGCAGCACTTCTCCACCTCTCGGCTCTTCTCAGCTCACCGCCGGCCTCCGCGAGACCTTTCGGCTCGCTAGACACGCCCACTTCTCGCCTGCCGCCACGCCTCCTCCGCAAGTCGAGGTGAGGAACCTCCCCCTCCCCCTCACCCTCCTTTTTCCATTTACACTCCATTCATGACGCTCCTGTGTGGTTCGGGGGCCGTCAACGACTTTACAAACGTTTGATAATTGCTGAAATCCGGATTTATAGTCACATTGACATGGCTAATTTGAATTCATAAAAACGCAGCGCTGAGCTCCGCTGGTATTTGATGACGCCGGTAGTGTCTGATGTTTGCGATAAATCTTTAAATAGATTTAACTCAATTTAATAATAGCGATAATAGTAATAAGTACATTCTTTAGAAATATATATATAAATTATTTTTTCTACTTTTGGATTTTATTTTTATTTTCTTTCTGTCATATTTTTATACCGTCAACGACTTTACAAATGTTTGATAATTGCTGAAATTCGGATTTTATAGTCATGTTGACACACTTAAGGGTTCTGTCCCTGCCGGCGAAGACACTCACGAGCTAATCCTATGGGGAGGGATTTTTCTAATATCTCGTTTGCATTTCGACATTTTTAAATAATTTTTTTTTTTTTTTTTTTTTTGCATTGGATAGCCGAGGTCCGTCTCTACAGCGCACCTTGGTTACTTTTTCGATTTTGGTCGCAGAAATTTTTAATAAAGTTACTTTCATTTTCAAAACCGGTTCTGAAAACGAAAGTGTCATTCTAAAAAATATCTGCAACCAAAATCGAAAAAGTAACCGAGGTGCGCTGTAGAGACGGACCTCGGCTATCCAATGCAAAAAAAAAAAAAAAAAAAAAAAAAAAAAGAATTATTTAAAAATGTCGAAATGCAAACGAGATATTAGAAAAATCCCTCCCCATAGGATTAGCATTAGCTCGTGAGTGTCTTCGCCGGCAGGGACAGGACCCTTAATTTGAATTCAGAAAAACGCGCTACTGACAAGAAAAGCCACAGCATAATTTCGATTATGAAATACAAATAGAGCTATTCTAAGGTCGCACAAGAACTTTGGAAAAATTCGAAATGGGATACCTTGGAGACGTAAATATAGTATTTGATATTTGCAGGTGCAGCTAGTAGTGTCTGATTTTTAAATAGATTTAATTCAATTTAATAAACGCAATAACAGTAACATATACAGTGGGCGGGGGGCTGATCACCGCAATCCCTAATTCACTGTATCATTAAAAAAAAAAAAAAAAAAAAATCAAACAGATGATATTTTTCATTTTCTGAAGTTTGTCATTGTGATTTAAAATTGGCATCTCAAATTTTTGAAACAAGGAATAGTGAAATATAATTTTTCGAATATTCTTTATATTAAAAATTGCAGCAATTCTGAATTTTCAAATGGGAACACCCACTTTTGACACCATATTTCGGCTACTTGGATAAAGGCAGCCCGGAAAAAGGTATTTAGTTTATGCATTTTCGCTTAAATCTGCATACAATTTTAAATTAAAATATGTTAAGGGTTTATCTATAAATTTAGAAAGTTAATATCTTACAAGTAAATACTGGAAACACTCAATCATTTACCAAAAAAATTAAGCAAAAACTTAGCATAACTTTATACGAATGGAAGCTCTATAAAATTTTTCTGGGTGCCGTCTAAGATTTTCTTTTCTCTGAATATTTTATGCCCTCGGGCTGTAAATTTAAACTCCCGGTTTATAGACGACTGTGTTTCGTTTCCTTTTGTAAAAAGTTAATGTAGGTCTTAATCCATAATTTTTCTGAATTTATCACTTTTTCCTTAATTTATTAATAATTATCATAATTAAAATATGTTTTAATGTCTGGAATATTTTTAGGTCTATTCACTGTATCATTAAAAAAAATCAATCAGATGATATTTTTTGTTTAGGAAGTTGTAAACTGAAGTTTGTCACTGTGATTTAAAATTGGCATCTCAAATTTTGACAGATTCTAACCGTAAGAAGATTTGGATCATTGTCAGGAAAAGGTAAATTTTCTGATCCCAAAAGGGAAATATATACACTGTAAATTGAAATGTCTGAAACGGAGTGTTCAATTTTCAGACGTTTTAAAGTTTTTTTTTTTTCAGACTTTTTAAAGTCTTATTTTTTTTTCAGACAATTTTTGTGTCAGCATTTCAGGCACTTCAAGCATCTAAATCGCAGCCATTTTTCTTAAAGAATGATACACTCTAAAATGAAATGTCTGAAATTCAGACACTTAAGTGTCTTTAACGGAGTGTTCAATTTTCAGATATTTTAAAATGCCTTAATTTTTTCAGGCATTTTATGCGCCTGAATTTCAGACACTTCATGCGTCTAAATCGCAGTCATTTTTTTGTAAGCATTATACGTAGCTATGTTTGACCACGTTGAATCCTGGAAAAATATTTGGCCATGGTTCTGCCTCTTCTACCCTCTCAATTTTAGGGGCTCCCAAAGTTTGTATGTAATTTTCATGAACCTGATAATTTATTTTTTTCGACATCGTACTCATTATAATCAATATTTTGAAGTTCTAGAGTGGAACAAGATTAAAAACAAAAAAAAAAGATTTATCTAAATACAATAAAACCTTTCAATAGGGGCTACCTAGAGAATTTGTTCAAGGGGAACCTACGGGACCATAGAGGGCCCCAGGTCTTAACTGGAATGTAGAAGCGTGAGAATAACTAAATGGTAAAAGGGTCCCAAAAATAAAGATCGGATTAAAAGGAACACTCTAAATTGAAATGTCGGAAAATCAGACACTTAAGTGTCTGAAACAGATTGTTAAATTTTCAGGCGTTTTACACTGTAAATCGAAATGTCTTAAATTCAGACACTTAAGTGTCTGAAACGAAGTGTTCAATTTTCAGACATTTTAAAATGTCTGAATTTTTTCAGACACTTTTTGCATCTGAATTTTAGACACTTCAAACGTCTGAATCGCAGCCATTTTTTTAAAGCATTATACGTAGCCATGTTTGACCACGTTGATCCTGGAAAAATATATGGCCATTATTCTGCCCCCCCCCTCTCCCCCCACCTCCACAGCCTGATTTTAGGGGCTCCAAAATATGGTATGCAATTTTCATAAAGCTGATAATTGAAATCTTTTTCGACATTGTACTGATTATAATCAATATTTTGAATTTATAGAGTAGAATAAGATTAAAAATTAAAATATTTGTCACAATACAGTAAAACCTCTCAATAGTAGGCACCTTAGAACCGTGGAATTTGTTCGCCATTCGGAAGTGTCTGTTTTTCTGAGGTAAAAAAATATAAAATATGTGCATGTTGTTAATAAAAAATGTGCTTCTTAAATAGTTGTGTCCTCTATGTAGGAGTGTCCGTTATGGAGATTTTACAACAAAACTTTCATAGGACAATTTTCTTCAGCGAACACTGACCTTTTCCAAGATAAATACATTTTTTTTTACCTCATAAAAGCGAACACAATCGAATAGCAGGCAAATTCAACGTTCCAAAACGCGTTCAATTCGCGAGGTGGCCGCGATTGAGAGTTTTTACTGTATTTATTTTTTTATCTAGTTTTTAATCCAATTCTACTTTTAAAGTTCAAAATGCTGATTATAATCAATACAATGTTGAAACACATTTAAAATATAAGCTTTAAAAAAAAAATCCATATCGAATTTGGAGCACGTAAAATCGTAGGGGGAGGGGGGGGGGGGGGTCTGCCCATGCTTTAATCAGGCCCTCCTTCTGGAAAGAGTCCAACCCTGTATTATGATTCGATAAATGTACGTGTCAGTTTTAAGTGCAAAATCTAGCTATATGCAAATAAATATTTTATAAAAATCTACCTCTTTACTTTGTATTCATTTTTAATTTCAAATTACTTTTTTACTAAAAATAATCAAAAAATCAATATTATATAATTATTTCAAATGAAATATATCTGTATATTTTTAACGCATTCTTACAGTTACGTTAACGGTACATGATTACATGAATTTAAGAATCTAAAAATAATCATTAAAATTTAACAAAGTGACTAGAGATAACGCGAGATCCTTTTTCTAAATCTTTAAGTAAGATTTGTTGACATCAACAAATTTTTTCTGCTTCAACGTCTATATAGTGACGTCAATTTCCGTTCAAACAATCAAATCGTGAAGCTGTGGTTTTGACTTTTGAATCATTGATGTTGAAAATTAAAAAAAGATTATATGTTGACTATTTTCAGTATGGCAAATGGGATATTTCTAAAATACTCGGAAACACTAAAATTATAGCAAAGGGAAATCCTTTAATTAGAATGACCGGATTTAATGAGTTTTATCAGTCAAAACATTTTAAAATAAATAAATGAACACAAGTAATTCGCTGTATTAAATATATGGGGGAATCAATGAATGGAAGGATGTTCGAACTATATTCTTTTTTAAAATTTATGATGTACACACTATGAGGCAGAAGAAAACTTCATTAGACAAGAAAAGCATAAATAATAAATAAAAGCAGCTATTAACAGGAATGTTTACTATAAATGCTTTTGAATTCCAGTACATAACACATAATAAATCTATCAGAAATGTAAAAATCGATGTAAACATTACAAATGCTGCCGCATTAAATGCTTATAAAAATATTGTATACATAAATAAATAATTAAAAAGGGTACTTCAGAGTAATAATTACACCAAAAAAATACTATTAAGGTAGTCTTGATGGTAATTAAGAAGTATGAGCCAATCAACAGGCGATGTCACTGCGATTTTTAAAGTAATGGCTACATAAGAAAAGGCTTAGGAAGGTGTAAAATTAATAAATTCAGTAACCGCTAATATACATCATGCAGACACACCAAAATTTATTTTAAAGATAACATTGGATAGAAAATAATACAGAAATATGATTGCAGATGATTTGAAGAGTAGAAATTTAAATATTAGCAAAATAAAATTTTAACATGGAAATACCATAGGCAAAATGCTTTGAACATATTTTGGCATAACTCAGGAACTAATAAAGCTATAGGCTTGTGTGAGGTCTCCATTTAAAGAGAAAACATTCACAGAGAGTTTTAAATACATAGTTAAGACCCCACTTACCTGGGAAAAGGTCTGATTATTCCAAAAGCACATTCGCCCAGAGGACGTCCGGATTGGAGGTTACGTTAGTATCCGTTAGTTAGGCAGACTTTGATATTTAAAAAATAAAATCCCCTTGCACATCCGGCTAGCTCTATTAAAAGAATGGAAAATTTCCATCCTGAAAACATAGCCCGCCAGACAACAGTTCTCTTTACAAATTTGACGATATGAAGAACACTATATTAGTTTTATAGGTAAATATTAATACGGAGTACCACTATGTCGATAGAAATTAAATCCCGGAACTTCACATTCCACAAAAAACAATCAAGTCAAAATAAATTATTAATTAAAATGTACGCGTACATAAAAACAAGCATTCAGTTTGAATTACAAACGAACATCGAGTTCGAAAGGAAGACGCATGCGCAACTGAGAGTGCCCCCTGGTGAATGCGGAGCGGAGTTACAAAGTGTCTTAAAATTAGACACTTGCAGATTTTTTAGACACTTTTATCAGTTCGTGTACACTATGATCATAGTAATACACTTAGGTGTTTTAAATTAAGACATCTATTGTGACTGAATTTTCAGATTCAGACACTTAAGTGTCTGAAATTCTTTTTCAGTCACATATGTATCTTAATTTAAGACGCCTCTATTTGCAGTGTAAAGTCTTACTTTTTTCAGATACTTCTTGTGTCTGAATTTCAGGCGCTTCAAGCGTCTAAATCGCAGCCATTTTTTTTAGAATGATATGTAGTCACGTTTGGCCATGTTTGACCACGTTGAATCCTGGAAAAATATTTGGCCATGGTCCTGCCCCTTCCACCCCCATACACCTGATTTTAGAGGCTTCCAAAGTTGGTATGCAATTTTGGTAAAGCTTGATAATTTATATCTTTTTTCAACTTCGTACTGATTATAATCGATATTTTGAACTTCTAGAGTAATACGAGATTTAAAAAAAAGAAAGAAAGAAAGAAAGAAAAGAAAAGAAAAAAGATATTCATCTAAATACAATAAAACCTCTCAATAGGGGCACCTAGAAAATTTGTTAGTGCTCTTTTCGCAATCAGGTTCAAAACTAAATTATAGGTATTACATGGTAATATTTTATTTAGTATTATAAAGAAAATTATAAAAGAGAAAATCATGACAGTTACTTGAAAGAGCGTTGCAAGCAGTAATAAAAATTCCTCAATTTAAAAATCTGTCAGGGAGATTCCGCAAAAGATTTGCATCATTTTAGAAGAAATAACATATCCAGCTAATTATATTATGAGATTGAAAAATTTTCATCCTTAAAACATAAACAGCAGGACTAAAGTTGTTTACCAGCTTTGAAGACACGAAGGAGAATAACATACTATTATTGATGTAAATTAATATCCAATTAATACTAAGTCGATCTCCGTTGTGCATACTTCGTAGAGTTCCCAGATGTAATCTTCAAGTGCTGTCTACTTATGTGCCTATCCCGTCCTTATGTCGAAGACAACTTATAAGAGACATTTGGTGTCAAGTACACATGTTGGATGTATGCACTCTAAACTAAAATGTCTGAAATTTAGACACTTAAGTGTCTGAAACAAGAGTGTCCGTTTTTCAGACATTTTAAAATGTCTGAAAATTTTTAGACACTTCTTGCATCTGAATTTCAGACATTTCAAATGTCTTAATTGCGGCCATCTTTGAGCTGGTTTCCCCCCTCCCCCCCACCACCAATATGAAGCCATCTTTGACCACTTTTCTTTCTAAGCCCCATACGCAGCCATATTTGACCACATTGAAACATTTTTTATAAATGGGAATAATTTGTTACCATAAAGCAGAGCTGAACGCAGCGCAGGAAAACTTTGAAGCATCTGCCCCCTGATTTTAGGGTACCCCAAATTGGGTACAAAATTTTCATAAAGCTGATATTTTAAATCACCTTTGAACTTATGACGATTGTAATCAGTATTTTGTAGTTTTGGAACAGGATATTATATATATATATATATATACAATCACCTAAAAATGTATTTATGTGATATCATATATGCGCACATAAAAAACGTTTATTACTTTCAGTGAGAACTTTAAAGTAATTCTAGTCCAAAGATCTAGTATTCATTCGCCCCCCCCCCCCCCCCCCGCGCCTTTCATATACTGTTACAAAAAACATTAAGCCTATTCAATGCCATTAAATACAAATACATATTTGGATAAATATTTCTTTTTCTTAACCTAATCATTTTCTAAAAGTACAAAATATTTATTAAAATAAGTAAAATATAAGTATATTTTCCATTTAAATTAGATATTCCCAGTGACATTTTTATTTGTGTGTTAAATAAAATCTAACACTAGATTACACAAAATTTTCAGTATATGAGATCCCAACATTAAAAAAAAAAAAGTATGAAACTCTTACTTTTTTTTGTTGTTGTTGTTATTATATTATTTATCATTAGCAAGAAATATTGAAACATTTGACAACAGCACATTAATCAGCATAATGTTGAAAGACATTCAAAATATCAGTTTTACAAAAATAGAATACCAAATTTGTGACCACCAAAATACAAAGGGAAGGGGGCATCGCCCAATTTGCTAATGCTTTAATAAAATCCTGCGTCTGCAAAAAATCCAACCCAACGTTATGGTTCGTTAAATAGAAGTGACCAGAATTCGGAACTCGGAAGTGTCCGCTAATGAACATTCCCGAATACCAGAAATTTCTGTGTATCGAAAACCCTCTTAAATCATACTATATTACGCTAACCGTTCAAAATATTCATTATAATCAGCGCAATTTCGAAAGGTATTCAAAATTCCAGATTTACGAAAATTGTATCACCCCCCCCCCCCCCAATAAAAAACAAAAAGGAGCAGGTACCCTTAGCCCATGTTTTAAGCAGAAGCCCTATTCGCTAAACAGACGTATCCCCTATTCAGGAATGTCCGTTACGCAGGTTTTACTGTGTGTATTTAAAGTAAAACCTCCATAACGGAAATTGCTAAATAGCGGACACCTCTTTTTTTTTTCTTTTTTTTTTTTTTTTTCTTATCCCCGACACTTTTAAATCTGTACGTCTTTACCTCTTTAAAGTAGACACCACCAAATAGCGGACTAATTCCGTGCTCTCGAGGTGTCCTCTATTCAGAGGTTTTGCTGTATATTAATTTATATGCACATTCTAAAGGGTAAAAAGTATTTACCTTTTTTGTGACAGTATAAGAAATATGTTCCAAATAAATTCTAGGTCCAGTTATTGATACTATTCAATAATATTCTACAAACTAAATTTAAAAGATAACGTGTGTTGATATTAACGTTGTCATTAACGAACACAGGCACACACACACACACACACACCAAAAAAATAAATAAATAAATAAATAAATAAAACTTAAAATCCTTAAAAAAAAAAAATTTAATGAGTTTCTGTTTTATTATTATTTTCATGGATTCTTTTTAGCACCCAGATATGCTTAAAAAAAAATTCTTTGAGGGTTGAAAAACACTTCTAAAAACATTTTTCTTCCCATAAACATCACAATAAAAATAATTTGTATTAAAAAATGTTATAATAATATGAAAATATATACATACTCGGAGCAAAAATAATTATAAGAATAATTAATCTTCAAACCATGTTACTTTTTCAAAATATATTAAATATCAGCATAGTTACACTTTATCAATCAGTCAGAATTATTGGCAATACTTGTTTGAAATCTTGCATTAGAAGTGCGTTTTCACAACATGTTTATTTAGGTCTTAAATTTTATTACAAAAATGAAAAATATCTCCTACTGTCATGGGAGAGAATTCTTATACCCATCTTCTTCTTCTTTTTTTTTTTTTTTTTTTTCATATTATTGAAATTTTTTGCATGATGTTATTTAAATTGATTTTTTTAATATTTTCCGCACATATTTAATTAATTACGCCGATTTTTATAATTTGTTTATAATTACTTTCAAGATCGCTTCATGTTTTAAAATTTAAGTATGGTGTTGAGATGTAACGCAGGAAATACATACTAGGTATATTCCATCTTGAAATAAATTTTCATAAGGATTATTAAATATATATATATAGTATCGGCGTGCAGTTGAATACAATAAGAGTGATTTATTTCCAATAGGAAAAACTGCAAGTTTACAAATACTCCGAAATACACGATAACACAAACCCTTATACTTTCGAGATTTCTTTTCATACTCTATATCCACCATATAAAACAAAAAATAAAAAGTTCATGGTTTCTCAAAGATAAATTTAAATTTGTTACTATAAAAAAAATCACTTCAATAATATACTCTGTAAGATAAATAAATGGCACTCTTGTCACTAAAAATGAAAATTTGTAATGTAAAATTATATCACTAATATAAAATAAAGGAATTCGCAAGGAAAGAACTTACTTGTGCAAAGTTATATAAAAATTAGCTTCTTTTTAAACTTATACTGAACAATTTTTTAATATGTTGCTCAGATGATACGAGCTATTTAACAATGATTAACAAAATTATAAATATTCTTTTTTAATAGCATGCAGGAAACATTAATTCTATAATTTCAAAACTTCTTTACATCTTACCAAATCTAATTGAAACTGTTGTATTTTTCACGTTATTATTCAAACAATAAATAGATTATTTACTACGTGAAACTTTAATTTATAAAGTAAAGATTTAGATGAGAATTAAATATATTTATTAATACTGAAAATCATATGCACTCATTGAAAAGCATCAGAAATAAGCAAACAAATCTTTTCACACAAAATATATTTATTAGATAATAAAAAGACAAAAATATTAAAAATGCAAATTAGTCTAATAAGAATAATATAAATAATAAATAAATAATAATATATATGTAAGAACGTTCTGTGAATTATCATTCCAAACCTGTGGAATACCTTACCTTGGCGTAAATATCCAAAACTGTAACAGCTAATCCAGTTTGAAGGACATATTATTTTACGATATTGAACGCCATTTTAAAAATATATGCGTATTCATATTATTTTACCACTGTATTTTTATAAATATCATGCTATTCTTTTGCATATTTGGTGAGTCTTGAATAAAAATTATCGTAGAAATATTGAAAATTTTATATTTCCATGAAAAATATAATTCCCAATTGATTTTTTTTTTCGATCTCCATTTACAAGCACGTACTGACAAACCATTCCAATAAACAGAATATAAATTTTCGTCTAGCATCTATAAAATGAAGACACAGGGATATAAAATGCAGACATCGGATCACTATGCTAAAAAAAAATTTCTCTAACGACTAACACACCAACGAATGTAGGTGTAGATGAGCATACTATTTCACAAAAGAAAGTAAATACTGCGTCACTACTTTCTCTTCATTAATGATGATACACTCACTTTCTGACTCATCTTCGATTTACAAGTAAGAGAATTCAAAGTTCAAATCTTCAATCAGTGTAATGTTTTGGAAATAAAGCAGAAACTTTAAATGCGTTATAAGATTATAACGACGATTGACGATTCCATTTATTATGTGAATAACAAACGTCATTATAGAGATTTCGGATTGAGGAAAAATATATCGTCACACTTTCAAATAATTTATCAAATGTTGATAAATTTAAAAGCAATTTTAACACTTCAGACAAATTTACTGTACTGAGATACTTTAATTCACTTTCGCCAATCCGTTGAATAAAAGCGGTTGCCCGCCAAATCAGGAATAATCAAATCCGGTCGCGTTCTTCTCGCGCACCGTTCATGCTTGCAACAACAAACAAACCTACTCACTTCAGTTCATTTTACTTGGTGAGTGGTTCAAATGGCTGAATTCCTGAAATGTCTAAAATTGCAAGTGTCTTAAATTCAGACATATAATCATAATTCTAACATTTTTTTCAGTTCATTTATGCCATGATCATAATAAGACGTTTATGTGTCTTAAATTTAGACATCTATCACGTCTGAAATTTTATTGTCAGACGTTTAAGTGTCTTAATTGCTTTTTCAGTTACATATGTGTTTGAATTTAAGACGCCTCTATTTGCAGTGTGTGTTCAATAAATAAATAAACTACGTGAATACGAATTAAAATCACAGAACTGCACATTCCGCAAAAAAACAAATTAAAATATACGCGCACATAAAAAACAAACTTTCAGTTTGAATTACAACATACACCAAACTCGAACGAAAGAAATCTAAAACGCATGCGCAACTGAGAGGCAACTGCACAACAACATTATCGAACGTACAAACATATTTTAATTAAACTAATTTTTAATTGTCGTCTGACGTGCTGATTTACTTTGAGACTAAAACAAAGCATTATGTAATAGAAAGTTTTCCCACTAGTATTCTAAGAAGCAAAAAAGTTTCTAAGGGTGTCAATGTCAATGCAGTCCACCTACTATCCATTCTGTACATCCTGCCCCGTGCACACAGTTTCCACAAACTTGAAATAACCCCTGTAGCAGTCGCACATGTTCTTTGTCTTTCATCTTTTCCCAAATATTGCTAGCAGAAAAATAAAAAACAACGAGTCTAGGAGAATAAATTCTGTGAAATTCGGTTAAGGCATGAAAACACGCCGTATAACCGACGTTATGCGTCGTATAAACGAAACATTACAACATTAAATTTCATAGGCATGAATCGGGACCGCACTAAAAAGGCGTATAAATGTAAAAGATGTGTAAATGAGAGGCGTATAAACGTGCTTTACAGTACTGAACAAAACTTTCCATATTGTCCCACCCCTTCCTATATTTATCTCATTATTATGCGTATTTAGTATTGAAATTATATTTATTAATACAGTTATAATTCATAAAAGGCTAATATGGTTAATTAACGATTCAAATAACCCAAAATTGTTGTTTGTTTTTTTTAAGCTTTTACAGGTGTTTTAATCCATCATCCCCCCTTCTCTTCACTGCTCCACTTTAACAAAGCTTTAGACTTAACTTTAAAAGTTCAAAATAAATAAAATTTGAGGTAAAATGAACCTGAATGTATCAGCGTTATGTGTTGCAAATTGATTTCCCACCTATTACCCGGTTTAACAAATCGAACTGATTCCCCAGAAAAAACCCTTAAATATTCAGGTATAAAAGCTTTCTTTAGCCGGTTTGGTGGAAGATGCTGGTTTTATTTTAAGCAGGGTAGGGAGTAATGAATTCGTAAAGGAACAAAAGACAGATCAGTTCAAAGAAGAAAATAAGCCAAAAGGCAAATAAAAAAAGTCATTTTTTAGTATAAAGACTCAGTAATTGTGAGGAAAACGACAGGTAACAGGGGGCTCGAAAGAACGCAGTTAGTGGTACCGTCAAAATTAAGGCCGGGCATTCTAAGTGCGTGTCACGAAAATACTTCAGCCTACTTAGGAGAAGAGAAAATCAAAGATAAGTTACTTAGGTACTTTTATTGGACGAATGTTATTAAAGAGACTGAAGAGTTCGTAAAATCGTGTGACGCGTGTCAGAGGTTAGGGAAATCAGCTGACCAAAAAAAAGGGGAAATAAATACATGTTGACTGCTCTATGTGTTTTCTCGAGATATCCGGAGGCGATTCCGATTCCTAATATGCTTTCGGAAACAACAGTGGAAGCCAAAATGATAGTTTTTAGTAGATTATGGTACGCGTCGAAAGGTCCAAACTGATTTTGGACGCAGCTTTACCTCATGTCTAACCAAAACTTCCCTTGGAAATTTTGGGGTGAGATTGAGACACTCGAATGTATGCCATCCCGCCTCTAACAGTGTTGAGAGACTACACAGGACAATAAAAAGGCTATTAAAGGCAATATGTGGGAACTTACGGAATGTAGAAAATGGGAGGGATTGGGAGGCGAATTTACCCCGCGCATTACTAGGTGTGAGAAAGGTGGTATGCGACTCAACTGGTTATAGTCCCGCCGAGTTAATTTCCGGGAAAAATCTAAGAACGCAGGAAACTTTGTTTTACGAAAAGTGGACAGGTGAAAGCCAGAAACATGAGCTAGTCACTGAATACGTATTTGGGTTAATGAATTGCTTAAAAAGATGTCAAGAATTGGCAGTGGAAAACATGATTGATAGTAAGGAAAAAAGAAAATTCTAGACCCATAAAAAGGCGACAGAAAGAAAATTCGAACCAGGTGACCAAGTTTTGGTCTTAGCAACAAATAAACAGCACAAAATTTTCATAAGTTGGACTGTGCCAGGAAAAATAATCTCTGAGACGAACTATGTAGTAGAGGTCGCCGGCAGACGCGAAAAATCCCAAATTTATCATGTTACCCTCTTAAAAACCTATGTGAAGTGTATTGAAAAAATTAATATTGTAACGCAAGAATGTAATGATTTAGAGGCTTTACAGGACTTGGAAATAGCTTTTCCATTAGAGGATTCTAACTGTTATAATTTCAAAGAAGTAGCGGAAGAGAGTAAATTAAATGAGCGTTGCAATCCCGAATAGTTGCGAGAGCTAGAAACTTTACTAGATGAATTTAGCGAGATATTTTCTAACAACCCCGGAACAACAGACCTCGCGATACATGGCATAGAACTTACGGAAAACAAGCCGATATGAATAAGGCTCTACAGAACTTCGATTAGATAAGAAGAAATCTTGAAAAAAGAAAGAAAACGAATGCTAGAATTAACTATTATAAAGGAAGGAGAATCAGGCTACAATTTTCCCATGATCTTAGTGTAGGCCTCCTGGTAAGGAACCGCGACCCTGTATAGATTACAGAAAGTTAAATGCGGTTACGAAGGTCGAATATTATCCACTTCCAAATATAGAGGAACGTGTAGAGAAAGTGTCTGCGGCGAAGTATATAACGACGTTAGATCTGACAAAAGGATTCTGGCAAATACCGATGACGCCCCGGGCCCAAAAACTGATTGCATTTGTAAAGAACTCTGGAAGTTATTATACACTGAAAATGCCGTTCGGGCTCATCAATTCGTCGTTCCGATTCTCTAAATTTATGGCTAAATTGCTAAGAGGTTTAGGAAAATGTTGCCTACCATACTTAGATGACATGGCAATATTCTCAGAAACGTGGGAAGAGCATATCGAACATCTAAGAGTGGTATTGCGCAGAATTAGGGAGGCCAAAGTAAACGTAAAAATAGCAAAGTGCAAATTTGGCCAAAAGATAGTTAAATATCCAGGCTATGTAATGGGAGTGGGTCAGCGAAAGCCAGCTGAGGCTAAGATCAAAGCGATAACCGAATAGCCGCCACCCAAAAACAAAACCGAAATTAGAAGATGTTTAGGGATGGCAGGGTATTATTCGCGATACATAAAATAATATGCATCAATCGAAGAGCCGCTCACGAGAGCGCTAAAAGGAAAAAATAAGAAGGAAAAGATAATATGGAGCAATGAAATGGGAAAAGTTCGATACCCTAAAAAGTAAGCTTACGAAGGAGCCTATTTTGTACGCCCCTAACTATAATTCCGAATTTGTCAACAAACTGATCCATCTCAAAAAGGAGTCGGTGTAGTGCTAGCTCAAAGGCAAGATTCAGAAGATCACCTCTATCTATCTCAGTAGAAAATTCATGGACTCTGAAAAAAGCTTCAGTGCTTCCGAATGGGAATACGCAGCAATAATCTTTGCCATAAAATATTAAGGCATTACATTGACGGACAAAAATTCTTGATAGAGACGGTCACAATCCATTAATCACTTCACCGTTTGCCCCGAGATAAGTCGGGGGTAAAAGCACTGTTTCTCCATACCTGTCGCAGGTGAAGTGGTTAATATTTTTAAAGAACAATGCGGGAAATAATCCCAGACTACTCAGGTGGGCATTAACTTTGCAGCCTTATCTCTATGCCATAAAACATAGACCAGGTAAAGACATACTACATGTGGATTACTTGAGTAGGATGGAATAATTCTTCGCTTTAAAAAAAAAGACAATTTTGTATATATAATAAACTCACATTTAAATTTTAGTGTAACTGTGCGATGTGTAAATAATGTATCTTGTATTACGTAATGAAAAAAAATGTAGATAAAAATATCCAGTTTCAGTAAATGAAAGTCTAAAGTAAATAAAAATAAAAAAATAAATAAAAATATTTTTTTGTGTGTCGAGCCATTCAAATATGTGAGCTAATCTTTGCTTTACAGATATTCCGTCCTACAGCCGAAATATCATTTAAAGGAGTTTGTAATAAATCGAACTGATTCCCCAGGACAAACCCTTAAATATTCAGGTAAAAGTACATAGGCACGTTAATGTATTAGGGAAATAGCTCAAAATTTTAACTAAGTCATGAGTCTTGCCGGGAGGATCAAAAGAAGCAAATCGATCTTAACTCATCATCGGAGATGACACTATAGAGACAAGCAGAGGAATAGCAGAGCAGTCGTGAAATCAGTGTGATACACCGAAAGTGAAACAGCCTTTGTAAGGTGAAAATGTTCCTACGTGCTAAGGTGAAAGTGAAGCTGATTCCCCTCAACAGAGGCAGATTATAGAGACACTATGATGTTATATCTCGAGTATGCCCTCATGAGCCCAACGCTCAAAGTGGCTCAGAAAAAACCATTGTTTTAATCAGAGGATCGAGAGAAAGATGAGCATCCTTGATGAAGGAGAGCATTCAGTGTTCAGATCTCATTGCGAGAGGATCAGGTTTGGAACCTGGGAGAGAGGGCTTTCTCTCAAGATAAGCTGAATCAGTGTCTCGGAAGTTGTTCCGAGGGAAAACTAATCTTCCTGTGGATTTTGGAAAGAAGGGATTTAGGCCAGCTAGTTAGCTGGGTGGTTTTCTCTAAGCATAGAGAAAGAAATAGACTGTACGTCGGGCAAGAGACGTTATAGACAAACAGTGAACTCTAAATCAGATTATCTGGACTTATATTTTACTACCAATCCGTCATTAGTTGTGAAGACGACCTTACCTATTTATGATTTCAATTGTTGTGAATTAATGATAACTTTAGCCAAGAAGAGATTTTTATGTTCTGTCTGAATAATAAATTATCTCTTTTATGTTAAAGGGGTCCGGGACACAATTAAAAAAAATTTTTTTTTTTTACTTAAAATTTTAATTTTTTTTTTGTGATCGTTAACCATGTTATTTGTAAACAAAATCACATGATAAAACTTCTCATATATGTATATATTTTTTTTTATTTAAAATTTAAAATTCATTAAAAAAGTGGGGTTTTTTAATTTTAATTAATTTAAAATCGTTATAACTCGAAATATTATTTGTAGAATTTTAATTTTTTATCATTTAAATAAACAGAAATATATAAGTTTTAATTCAGATTCAGCATTTAAAGAAATATTAATTTAAAAAAAATTAAAATATTTAAAGTAAAAATTAAAAAAAGATGGTGTAACTTTTAAAAAAAAATCATATTTTCAAAAGTAAATTTTTTTTCTGATTTGCTGAATCAAAATTAATGTAAAACAATTGAAAAAGACATGTTCCAAGTTTGAACCATTTAACTTTAACTGTTCTTGACTTATAACGATTTAAATACGGGAAAAGTTGAAAAAAGTCATCATGAAGAAAAACGCATTTTCACAAGAAATCGTTTTCATGATATCTATTGCTTGAAAGCTAGATTTTGAAAACACACCAAAACGAAAAATTTAATGTTTCTTATTCTAATTAAGAAATAAACATTATTTAAACTTCATTTTAAGCAGAAAAACACAGAAAAATTTTTAGTGCAATAAAATTTTTTTTTAGAAAATTTGGAGATTTTTGTCTCCCGGACCCCCTTAACTTTGTCATCGTCTCAGAAGCAACTGCGATTGTATGAAAAAGCCAGAAATTTTGGTTTGAGGAGTTCTAGTGCAGATAACTGATGTGATTACTTTCATTCATTGGCGCACCCACGGGGGGTGCTAAGCGGGCTGAAGCCCCTCCCAGACCACGAGAGTAGACTAAATATTTAAAGTTTTCTAAAACTATAAAAGGTTGTTTTTATTATTTTTAATAAGTCCTTAGAAAAATGTAAATTTAGAAAAATATTGATCTTTGTCCCAAAGTTTTTCTTATTCATAAATATTCTTATGAAATTTGAAATATATTATAATATTTAATATTTACTAATTAAAACTATATATATATTATGAAACATGTTTAAGACTTCCGAATTAGCCCCATCAAAAATTTTCAGAACCACCCTCCTCCCCTTGGCTTCGCTGTTTGATTACAGCTCTATTCAAGTAAACAGAAAAATTATATTTTCGAGCTCGACCCGTCTCGTCCACTTCGAATGAAATGTAAGAAAATTGGACCGAGGCCCGGCGTGCTGGACCAGATCTGGGCACATGTCGAGCTCTAAAATATGTTAGCCCCTCCAAAGCTTAATCCTGTGTGCGCCACTGCTTTCATTGTACATAATCTGCTTTTTTTTCATTAAGTTTGTTATGTTTTAATATTGAACTAGCTTATAACTCCCGTCAAAAATTATTGAGGGGTGTAACCCCTGACAGAAAACTTAAAACTTTTTGTGACCCCATTTCAAGACATTAACCTTTCTCTTTCAAAGTTTCGAGAAGTACTTCTAGAAAGAACAGAATATATTGAATATTTGCGGTTGGCCTCTCCTAATGTCTACTTCTACTGTGTATATGTAATCAATACAAAAACCCTTAACGGGTTAAAAGTTTGACGCAGCACTTTACTTTATGGCTATATGAATCTGAAATATGGGTCTTAAAAATTCTGATATCAAATTTTAAGTGACGCTGTGCTATTAAAATGAATTTATATATATTTAATTTTTCTTTTTTGTTGTATTTATTTTTAATCAGTGATACTTTTTCATTCAAAATATGAGTTTTAAAAGATATGATATCAAAATTAAAGTGACGCTGTGATCTGACTTAGATTAGTTAAAAAATTACTTTACACATACTTATGTTTTGTCTTCTGAAATATATTTAGAAATTGAAACATTTTTTTTTTCAATACACTATCAAATATGTCATACATTTTCTCAGCTGATGTTATGTATTAAATGTATTTAATTCAATAAATTCATTTATCTTTTGCGTCACGATATCCAGAGTCATCCGTAAAACTTGTGTAAACGTTTATTTTGTGTCATAGTATCTAAACTAAGTAAATAGTATGCAAATAGATAGTGTGATGCAAAGAAAACATTTACACAAATTTTACCGATGGTTCTGGATATCGTGACGCAAAAGATAAATAAATTTATTGAATTAAATACATTTAATACATAACATCAGCTGAGAAAAGGTATGACATATTTGATAGTGTATTGAAAAAAAAATGTTTCAATTTCTAAATATATTTCAGAAGACAAAACATAAGTATGTGTAAAGTAATTTTTTAACTAATCTAAGTCAGATCACAGCGTCACTTTAATTTTGATATCATATCTTTTAAAACTCATATTTTGAATGAAAAAGTATCACTGATTAAAAATAAATACAACAAAAAAGGAAAATTAAATATATATAAATTCATTTTAATAGCACAACGTCACTTAAAATTTGATATCAGAATTTTTAAGACCCATATTTCAGATTCATATAGCCATAAAGTAAAGTGCTACGTCAAACTTTTAACCCGTTAAGGGTTTTTGTATTGATATCATTACTTTTTTGAGGTTTAGGATCAAAAGATTAAAAAAGTACACCTTCATAGATAAAATTGGATTAAATTTTCCTAGAAACAAAATAAACTTAATGAAATACCAAAATTTTAGAAAAAGTGCATGAAAAATAGAATACTTTTAATTCATATCTTGGTACTACTTGCGGATTCGCCCGGAGTCCACCTTGTTTCTTTGTTGATCATTGCCGATGTTAAATTTATTTATTTTATGTTATGTTTGTTGTTGTTTATATTATGTTTGTTGTTGTTATGTTATTAAATTAAGCATAAAGTGATTATAAATGACCAACAAAGAAACAAGATAGCGGACTCCGGGTGAATTCGCAAGTAGTTCCCATGTCTTTTTAAACTCATACTTTGAATTTATGAGAGATATGAATGATAAAGCATCAATGATTAAACTTTTATACATCTTTTTAAATTGAACATAATTTTTGCACATGCGATTATAAAAAAATAAAATGATGAAATATATATAGAGATTATAATTAATAGCATAGCGTCACTCAAAATTTGATATCATTATTTTTAAGTTCCACATTTAAAATTCTTAGAGAATAAGATAAAGTGCTGCATCACTAACTTTTAACCCATTAAGGGTTTTTGTATTGATACTACTACTTACAGGGATGGGGAATTTTCAGAAAATCTTACCAAACAAAGATTTATTTTATGAGCCAGCAAGATACAACGTACAGTTCAAAAACAATGAGAAAACACACAGCAAAAATAGTTTACACTGTTACTAAGAAATTGTTACTATAGTAGTCACTGTAACTAAGAAATTATTAATTGTTATTAAAAAATATATACAACAGAGGAAAGTTTAGTATAAGATAGAACTTAGCACTATCGAAGTAAATTTGAAAAATATAACCAACTATTAAAAAAATGTTTTTGCCAGACCTTATATAGCCTGCAGCATTTTCAAAGATTGCCTAAAAATCCACTCGCCCTGCGAGGAAAGGTACTCGCCAGTGGCAAGAAAAATGATATATTTCCCATTCCGGACTATTTAAAGTGTTTTCAACTGGTTTTAATTGCAAAAGATCTTTAACATTATAAAGGTTATAGTCTGATAATTTCAAAGAAATGTTAATAGTGTATTAATAATTTTAGTATAATGGCTGTGGTTATTGATAAAAGTTTCAAAACAAGTTATCTGACTGTTCTAGTAAAAGTTGCAAGGTATAAAGAGTAGTGTAAAATGATCATTGCATTCTTTTAACCAAGCATATACAGCATGGTAATTGTGTAAGTACTTTTGTATTTCACTGACATGTTTTGTAATTGTTTGTGGAGTTATATTGTCACCTAGAAGATTTAACCAATGGGTAGAGCAACCATATGCTTTAAGTTTATCAGTATCTCTTCATTCTTGCCTCATGCAGTTAAAATAAAATCCTTAAAACCCTGTTTTAAAATACTAGTATAATTTTTGCCAGCAACAAAAATTGTGACAAAAGGTATTTTTGATGTGATGGTCTTTTCCACTTCGGCACAAATTGGCCATCAATGGTTGAAGTTCACAATAATTTTCAGAAACAGATAGGTGAAATTTGTGATATTTACTTTTGCTAAGCAACGTAGATTATAGAAAATTGCAGACAATGGATGCACATATTATTAGTGACATTTTAGATACCGTGTCCTTGCACCATTTAAAAAAAAAAAAAAATTAACGTAACTAGAAATGAAAAAGCTGTATTTTATTTGGCGATAGATAATAGATTTTTTAATAGCCACTTTAAAAACTTTAATTGCCATGCGGCAGGGTTGGCCTTTTATAACTCATTCGAGACAAATTATTAATAATTAAAATATTTCTATAGCAACAGTAAAAAAGTCTTAAAGATTCACTAGATGGAACCCGTCAAAACTTGATGGCACCAAACAAAAAAGTCTAACTCTTTAAAATGTTATTTACTGACATAACAAAATCAATAAATCTCTCATTATTTGGTACTAATTTCATATAAAATACATTCATATCTACTACGATCATAAAATCCTTATTAGAATCGGTAGTTAATAAACTATGTAGTGCATATAAATGCATTTTGTTTGCACTAATGTTAGATAATGACGAAAATGTATTGTACAATATATATCGGTATCATGCTGATCGATGGCAAAGCACTTTTAAGTAGGGATGGGCAATGTCTAGAATTAAATATCATGATAAATCAGCATCTTTATATCATATTCCGATATATCGATTTAGGAAAGTGTCCCCCGGGGAGGGGGGGAGCAAAGTGGTGGGCGGAGCACTGGAAGTGCATAAAATGATTAAGCACTCACAGGCCTTTCCAACGATATGTCACATAACGGGTGTCGGCAAAATTTAGGAAAGTGCCCCCATGGGGGAAAAGTGGTGAGCGGTGCACCAGAGGGCCATAAAATGATTAAGCGGTCACAGGCCTTTGCAACGATATGTCTTATGAGGGGCGATGGCAAAATATACAAAAAGACCCTCCCTCGGGGGGGGGGAGGGACAAGTGGGGAGTGGGACCCTGATGGTGCATAACATGAATAAGCAGTCACAGGCCTTTCCAATGATGTCACATGATGGGTGTCAGCAAAATTTAGAAAAGTGCCCCCCAGGGGTGTCAAAGTGGTGGGCGGGGCACCGGAAGGCCATAAAATGATTAAGCGGTCACTGGCCTTTGCAACGGTATGTCACATGAGGGGTGACGGTAAAACTTAGAAAAAAGCCCTCCTGCAAGGGGGGGACAAGTGGGGAGAGGAATGCTGAAGGTGCATAACATGAATAAATGGTCACATGATGAGTGTCGGTAAAATTTAGAAAAGTGCCCCCAGACGTGGAAGTGGGGGGTGGTCACCGGAGGTGCATAACATGAATAAGTGGTCACAGGCCTTTCCAATGATATGCCACATGAGGGGTCTCGGCCAAAGTTAGAAAAGTGGTCCTGAGGACCCAGCTATATAATTATTATTTCATTTGTCTAATTAAATCCACTGTTGCAAATAAAATGTTATATTTCATTTCTTTATCGTCCTGATTCACACATTGTTCAATAACAAAGAGCAAATATTCATCAACATCGCTGAAATCTAAATACCATAATGAAATAAAAGACATGGTGTCTGAAGCATAAAACGCATATGCTCAGAGATTTAACTTACACCGTCAATACCATATATATATATATATATATATATATATATATATATATGTATCATCTGATGTCAGTGATCACACAGAAAACTGCATGTACGATACTTATCACCCACCAAAACGAAACCACATACCATTAGTATCATGAACATGGAACCCGAGGAGTCGGTATTTAATATCACAATTTAGGCTGGCAGAAGTCGCACCGTTAATATCAAGAATACTGAAACCGAAGAATTGGTATTTTTAATACCACGGTTTAGACTTGAGAGGAGACACTCCGTTAGTATCATAATAATCGGAACAGACGATTCAGTATTTAATACAACGGTTTAGACTGGGTCGAAGCTGAAGAAGCGCTGCTTAATGTTGCGGTTTAATGAAGAACCACGATAGTCACGGTTTACATCACGATTATGATATTCATGATATACCGTTTTGTAAGGTTTTTTAATATCGTTATCACAATTACTATTTTATATCAATTTTATCAATATATCGCCCAGCTCTACTTTTAAGTTATTTGCATTGAAGTACATACAGATTTTTAGCACAGAAAAGAGCGAATGCTTACATGCATAAATATATAAATACACTAATTTTTTTTTATTACACAACATAAATCAAACATCTTTATATTTATTGATTGACCCAGAAGCAGAATTTTCTGCGTCAGTCTGCAGCAAACAAAAATTTATCTGTGACCCAATAAGCCTACTATCATAAGAAATAACAGAAACACTTAAAGTAAGCAAAATTTCCATTTATAAAGAATATATATAATATAAGGATACAACAAATACCATAAATCTAGAGACTTAAAGCAAATTTCAGCTATTTTTTAAGCCCAGCATTTATTTTTAAGTTGGGGGATTAATCTGCAAGGTTTAAAATAATCTGCAGCGCCCGCTTCCGTGCTGCACTGTTTCTGCTACTGAGTTGATTGGAATATATATATATATATATATATTAAATCCTCCGAGCATCTTGAAGGTGTTCCGGCATTTTCATAAAAATGCTTATAAAAATAATTTTAATTAAAATTTTCTTTTCCTGTTTGTTTCTAAAATACACTTCATGCTCCTTTATTTGATAGACATCTTGAAATACAATTCTGCTGAAAATATTTTTGTCTACAACAGATTAAAGTTGTTTTTGGGAAACTGAAAAATATGCTCAAACCGCTCAGAGAGTTACAATATTTCTTAATTTATTTCTGAGTAATATTGTACTGAGTACTGTTTCGGCCAGGTGTCATGAACTGTGCAAATACCGAATTAAAAAAAAAAAAAAAAAAAAAAAAAAAACTTGTGCACACATAAGTGCACTCGCATATTAAAGTATAATTTTTTTTAATATAAATCAGTGTTGATTTCAGGGGGTGACCCGGGTCACCCCCCCTGAAACCGCAACATTAAGCAGCGCTTCTTCAGCTTCGACCCAGTCTAAACCGTTGTATTAAATACTTCTGGGGGGGACACCCCCCCCCCCCAGAAGATTTGAGATTTTGTGTTTTCAATGGTCAAAAAGTGCAATCTCTCCTGGAGAAAAGTGTCTGAATTCAACACTGATATAAACAATGATTAAAGAGATGACCTGTAATATGCAAAATGCTTAAAAACAAACAGTGCCGATTAATTTTCTTGTTTATACAGTACATACAGTGTTAGTTTTGCTACTTTTTCGGCCAGATGTCATGCACTCTGCAAATACACAATTAAAAAAAAAAAAAAATCACTGGTGCACACATATGTGCACTCGCATATTAATGTATACATTTTAAAAATACAAACAATCAGTCAAGAAACAGTACAAAGTCTCTTAATTTTAATCTGCATTACAACAATTCTTTAATTATGTTAGCTTACTTATCATAGAGTACTTTTTTAAATACACGACTTGATTAAAATATTTTGCATTACAGTTTAATTGCTTTAAACCTACAAACTGGTTAATTTATTTAATAGAAAACTTACCAATTGCTGAATAATGATCACCATCTTGCTGGGAAAAAAATAGTGTAACCAGTTTTGTGCTTCACACACTAATTGAGGAAGCATGTAAAACAATTTACTACACTAACTGAAAGATATCTGCATTAGAGTCCCGCATCAGGTCGGGTTACTTGCTTTTACCCGAACCGACTCTTGGTTCGGATCGGATCAATAGTAGATTTTTTGTTGCAGGCCGGGTTCACTTTCATTGTTTCGGTTTGGGTTTTGACTCTAATTGGTCGACCTGAATTTCAAATGATATCCAAAGTATTTTTTCAGGTTGAAGATCTATGTACAGGGGTGGGGAATTTCTAGAAAATCTTACCAGCCAAGGATTTATTTCACCAGCCAGTAAAATGCAATCTACAGTTGAAAATTTTTATGACAAAATTACGCAACTCAAAAATAGTTGGTTACTATTACTATAATGCATTTTCATATTTTTCTTCCCTATAAATTTAAAAAAAATAAACAAGAGATGAAAGTTTAATATAAAATAGAACTTAGTACCATGTTTACATCGCAATAATTAGGAAAGTTGAAAAATATAGCTAACTAATAAAAAAAAAATGTTTTCGGCATATCTCTATAGTTTGCAGTTTTCAAAAACTACCTAAAAATTCACTCGCCCTGTTAGAAAATTCACTCGCCAATGGCGAGTAAAATGATGCATTTCCCTACCCCTGTCTATGTACAATAAGACCTCCATAATGGCTTTTCTTTCAAAAGGCAGACATTTCTATTTAGCAAACACTTTTTAACTCCTAAACTTTATATATTTGAACTTTTATATAAGTTTGAATAACAGGCACCTCTCAATTTAAACACATGTAACATGTGTACATAAATAAACTATCAAAAATATGATACATGTGGTTTTTGTGTGTATCAAAAACAAAATATTGATAATATTTTTCATATTTTGAAAATTATTTTTGCAGGTTCGGGTCGTGTTGACTTAAAATCAGACATGGTACAGGCTCAGCAAAAAAAAAAAAAAGCTGAAAGCCTCACAGACTTTTTACGAAATTCGAAATTTTCCGTAACATTTTGAGGAAATTTTCATTTATTCTGCGATCCCTTGACAAAATTAGTCTTTTTCTGCGACCATTTGACGAATCTTACCACAGGAATCTTATTAATGCATGAATTTTGTCTATAATCACTGTAGATTATAAATGTATGTAGAGAAATTTCTAAATCGCTCTTGTGAAGGAAAAAATTCACAAGTTGGTTACAAGAAATTGTTCAGTTAGTCATGAAGGAAAAAAAAAATCGATTAATTTGCCCATCTACTGCTTAAAAAATCACAAAATTCATCAATCAGTCACAGATGAAAAAGAAAAATCGACAGTCGGTTGTTAGGGGAAAAATCATAAACTTTGTCAAGTGGTCACATAAAAAACACACAAAAATTGCCAATCGGTAGGAGAAAACATACGATTCATTCATAATTAATATCCATTATGAGGTTTTTAGGTTAAGAAGGAATGATTTTTTTTTTCTTTTTCAGAACTGAATGGCTGAAATTTCAGAACAGAATCACCCCTTGCTCTTGAAAATAAAAGTGATGTTCTCAGAAAATCATTGGCAAAAAAATAATTCCCCCCCCCCCCCCCCCCCCGAAATCATGCCATGTTGGACAGCGCTGATAAAATACATTAAATGTTTTCCCACCAACCAAAACACTGATAATTTTATTGTCAGTGTATGTGAATGAATTCTTACTTTGGAAAAAAGCTTTTTAAAATAGGATTACACATATTATGTATTTTGAAATTTATTCATTCTGACTTTTTGGGAATTAATCGTGAACTTTTCTTTTGATTTAGTAATCTTAATGGTCTTCAGATTTTCAAGTGGAAGCTGTTTAGAAATCTATTGGTATGTATCATATGATAGGGCATAGAGAATGTAACTTTGGTGGTTTTTAACACAAATCGCAACCGTCTGTCAACAAACATTGAAAAAACAATGATAACTTAGTTTAAAATATTTTTTGAGTTATGGGGATCCCACAATAAACAATTTAATTAATTTGTAATTCTGACTTTGAATTTTAAATTTACTTTAGTGAAAGCATTGAAAAATCCATTTATTTGTTCCCATCAGAAACATTGTAATCTTTTCTAGCTAAATAGTTTTAAGTTTTTTTAGTACCTTTTTTCGCGAAAAATCAATCGGCAAAATTAAGAACTTCATTTTGTTTAAATTTGTTAATATTTAAAGATATTTTAGTTAAAACATTGTGATTAAACATTCATTGTAAGATATCTGCTTTAAAAATTTATATTTGTCTCAGCCTTTCCAAGTATTAAAATTTTCAGGCTTAATTTAACATATAATTTTTTATTAATGATTCAATTGTTAAAATTATCATTTTAGTTACATTTTCTAAAGAGTCAAGAACATATTTTTTGTTACTCGATATGTAATCAAAACAAAAGTTTAAGTTACTGCTGGATATTAAAACATTCCTATCGTAATCGATATGTAAACAAAAGTTTTCAGAAATTTCTGTTGCCCTTTTCAGAAGAAGCTATTCAACTATGAAGCCATAAGGTATTGTAAATATAATTATTGATGCTGGATATTAAAACATTAATAGATATTTCAAGAGAAAATAAAAGGTTCGTAATATCTACAAAACGATAGCGTGGTTAGGTTAAATCGGCAGAAAATAAAAAAGGACACATTAAATCTAAGTAAATCAAAAGAAAAGTTAAAAATGGAATCGTAAATCAGATTAAAAAAACAAACAATAAATTAACAAAATACCTAATACAGTGTAATCCAATAATTATGCAAAGCAATGAGAAATAGCAATGGTTGAGTTGAGTCACAAGTCGAAAACCTCGAGACACGATCATAAACAAAAAATTAAAAATAATTTTTTTTTGAAAATTGAAAAAGAATGATAAATAACAATTATATTGAATACATATAATTAAAAAAAATTTCCCCCTTTTTTAAAAATGAATCTAAATATTTTTTCGACAAAAAAGCAGTAATATGGAATAATAATTTCTTCATAACAAAAGAGAAAGAAAATATCAATCGAAATTTCATTTAATATATTTAATATTTTAAAACACATAATAATTAACATTTAAAATTTTAATATTTAAAAAAAAAAAGATTTACTGCCTACATTCAGATTGTTAACTCAACTTAGAATACCTAAAATGACTTTGCAAATCTTCTGATTTTATACCCACAGCAGATGGATTAAGACTCCTCCTACATACGAAGTGACGTCAAACCTATTCACCAATCACAGACGAGAAAAGTAAAAAAAGCGATTTTTTAAAATAACGATTTTTTAAATAAAACGAGTTTTCCCAGAAAAAAGAAAAGTGTTATTCACCTCGTATTAATCAGATTTATATTATATATCAATTCGAAAAAAATCGTTAGAACCGTTTTCGAGATTTTCAAATTAGGAACTTCCTCGATAATCATACCAACGTTTTCACTTTAAAAATGGCTATTTAGATCTCAAAATATACTGCACGTAGAAATGTAAAAATTTCAGTATACGATTAGACTGCAGATATAAGACTGTTCTAGAAAATTCAGAACAATAGGACCTATATCTGCTGAGTTATTAAAAGGCGGCTTTTCGCGTTTTCTTTGATGTCGAGTTAGCTGTATATATGAGTTCCGCCATCTACGAATTCTACGATACGATACGATTTTAGGCTTAAGGCTGCGTCACTCGGAATACTACCGTCTTCCATGATCCTTGTGTGGACTTCACCTACGTCTGAACTTTAACTTTTCTTTTACGTATTCTATCAAAACTGCTATTGCTGTCTATGTATGATGTTGTACTTACCAGGCTCCGAGAAGAATTTTCTTCTCTCGGTGCTTCTACTGTTTAACATAATTATCTAGAAATTTTCATTAAACATATTAAGTGGATATATACGTCATCATTCCAATTTAAATCCCACCCATGACACGAAAATTATAACAATACAAATATAATAATGTTTCTTTTATTATATACTTTAGATAAATATTGTGAAATATCAAACAAGTAAGCAATGGCTGATATATTTCGGATTTACATAAAACGGGATTGCGGCGTAAACAGCGCTACTGAACACAGATAAGAAATATCATTTTCCTGTTTTAATTTACTATTGTTGAAAATTTGAAAAGAAAAAAAAAAGGCTGCACACTTGAATTTTTGAATAGAAATATTATCTCTAAAAAAATGACGGTTCAGTGTTTTATTTTTATCAAACTTCATGCAAACAAACAGAATGAAGATTTTATTATTGAAGAGTATGTATTGTAGAAAAGTACATTTTAAAAATGACAAATGATTTCTAAAATTACAAATAAAGAGGGGTTTTTTTTCTTAGACAATATACAAATTATTGCAACATTAATAATTATAATTAGAAAGTGAAGCACAATTTCTAAAGATTTTACAAAATATTAAAATTAAATATTCAATGAATTAAAGTTTTTTCATTTTAAAATGTAGTATTTTTATTAAAAAAAAAAATAAATAAATGGCTGACAAAACCACTTTCCATTAGGAATGGAGGCAGCACTTTTACACATGGATTATAAAATGATATAATCATAAGAATAATATTGTGAAGCTTTGTTTCATTTATAAATTTGGCGCCATCTATCAGCAATTAATATAAACGAAGGAACCTTTTTTTTTTTTTACATGAAATATGCAAGACTGATTGACTTAATTTAAGATCAACTTTCAAAAGCTTCAGCTGTATAACTATAAAATCAAAATTATTATTATTTCGTAAAATTTTAATTCAATTTTATCTATTGTTAACATATCAATTTACATCCACTTCAAATTTGCTTGTAAATAAAATTTATATTTCTTATAAAATGTAATTAAAACATAAAGAATATGTAATACCATGCACTACATGTATTAATTATATCAGTGCAGATAAAATTTCGATTTCTTACGTATAGTAGTAACATCTGAACATAGCTTTGTAGTAAAAACTATAATTTACTAAGAAAATGTGAAAAAAGAATTTACGAAAAAAAGAAAAGAACTCTATTTATAATGCAAACAAAATTTAAAAAATTAAACGAAACTCTTCGATTTAAGCTCTTAAAGATGAATAAAACTAAATTTATATTCTTATTTTCATTTTAGTTATATTGAACGGAATTTTAAAATTATATGGCCGAAGCTTTTAATTTTTTTTAGAATTACATCATTACGTCCTTCATTTTTCGTATAAAAAACTACAAATTCTTTCATTCATAATTGCCGAAAGATGGCGCCAAAACAGTGTTGGTTTCTTTGTATCTAGTTATACGTTGCTTATAATAGCTGGTTATCCGTTATATTTTATTTAGAATTTAAAACATTATAACTGGATAGTTTTGAAGGTTTTAGAGAAAAAGAAGGAGAATAGATATGGTACAACGCAAATTATGTGTACATTTCCATGCGTTCAACAGTCACTATATTTACGGATCTAAATAATTATGCCTAACATGGCCGCGATAAATTGCTTTTTCGATGGGTGAGACCCGGAATTGTCACCTTAGCGTATTATATAAATAGACTAGTGTATAACCCCGTAAAAAATGGCGGAATGTTGGTCTGCGTAAACAAATATAGACAAAACAAACAGCAGTATTTATTGCAACAATAATAATAATTAGCAAAGTGAAACACAATTTTTGAAGCTTTCACAAAATATTAAAATTAAGTATTCAATACGTTAAAGGATTTTTTTCTCAAGCATGTTATTTTTATAAAAAATGAATGAATCTGAATAATGAATGGCTCATCAAACCGCTTTCCATTAGGGGTGGATCATGGCACGGAGTTAAGAGAGAGATATTGTAGAACTCAGTGGGATCAAGTCAGGGGTTTTACTCATCTGTGGAGCTTTATGTTTCATTTCTAAGTATGGACTCGGCGTCATTTATCATCAATTAATATAAACAAAGGAACTTATTGTTAAAATTTGTAGTTTTTTTTTTTTTTTTTTTTTTTTTTTTTTTTAAGAATTGATGCATTGATTTAATTTAAGATAAATTTTTGAAAGCTTCAGCTGTATAACTTTAAAATTTCATTTGGTATAAATAAAATCAAAAGTTATTATTATTATTATTTCTTTCGTAAAATTTTAATTTAATTTTATCAGTTTTTAAGAAGTTAGCTTATATCTACTTGAAATTCACTTGCATTGTAAGTAAAATTTATATTTCATATCAAATGTAATTAAAATATAAGGAATACACAATACCATGTTATGTACTACATATATTAATTACATCAATGCAGATAAAATTTCGATTTTCAACATAATAGCATTTGAACAAACATAATTTAATAAATGAAAAGATAATTTTCAACCATACTAATGCAATCGTGATAACATTTTATATTTCAGCTACATCTGGGAGGTGGGGAAACTGCAAACAAAATGTTAAAAAATTAAGCAGATAAATGTTAAGCTAAATAAAACTAAATTAAAATTCTATCAAAGTCATCATAATAATAATAATATTAATTTTATTTATATTGAATGTAATTTTAAAATTATATAAATGAAGCTTTTAAAAACTGATCTCGAATTACATCAGTCCGTCTGCATTTTTTTTCCTTATAAGAAACTCTAATTTCGATCCAAAGTTCTTTCATTTATATTGATTGCCGAAATATGGCGGCAAAGCAAAGTTTAAAAATAGATGGGATTTTCTGTAAAGTTCAGGCCGAGGGCGCTAGTTACCGAATACAGCTCCGGTTAATAAACTCCATTTTTCACAAAATCGTTAGTTGACAAGAAAAAATGAAAAAAGCATTTCAAAATATTTAAAGACTTTAATATACTTTTACAAATAATATTTTAATAACAGAATCAGATGTTAACGTCTAGTTTTTTTTTTTTTTTTTTTTTTTTTTTTTTTTTTTTTTTTTAATGAAACACTGCATTCGAATTTGTATTTCTAAATGGCAACAGTCTTTGTTTGTTTATATTTTATTATCCGTTGTTTATAATAGCTGGTTATCAATTATTTTTAATTTAGAATTTAAAACTTTATAATTTAATAGTTTTTGAACGTTTTACAGAACATAACGAAGAAAAGATGCGATATAAAGCAGATTATATGTATATTTCCATACATTGAACAATCGGCAAACTTACGGTCTCTTCAATATTTATGCCTAACATGGCCGCGATAATTGCTTTTCTTGAGGATGGGATCGCCCCGGATTCCTTACACTGTGTTTTATTATACAGATATTGCGATTTAATTCAATTGGTTTACTAGCTGTAGTGAATTTTATTTGAGTGGTGATACGACAGTATTACTTCAGATTCTTCTTGTTTCGAGTTTTTAATTTTTCCATAAACGAGTTTTTCATCGCAAACGATTTTTCACCATAGTTCATAATGTAATGTGCTTTTGTAAACGACTCACAAACACTGCACACTTCATTTTTAGTAGCGCGAACATTCTATAGTGAACCTCCATGCATAACTTAACAATTACATGGCACTTTGAGTACAGTAGAATTCCAATTATCGTAACATCGTTAAAATTCATCGCAAACGATTTTTCACCATAGTTCATAATGTAATGTGCTTTTGTAAACGACTCACAAACACTGCACACTTCATTTTTAGTAGCGCGAACATTCTATAGTGAACCTCCATGCATAACTTAACAATTACATGGCACTTTGAGTACAGTAGAATTCCAATTATCCGAATCAATTGTGCCCGGACCCCATTCGGGTAATTGGATTTTTCCGAAAAAAGTGCCTATTTTAATTAATTACTGTATGTATGTAGAAATTTAATGCACATTGATTTTGACGAATAAATGTACCTTAGCTGTGGTCGGTGTCTAGAAGTAAATAGTCCAGGCAGATTCTTGAGGAAATCTTAATACTTTAATGTTCTTGATTATGGGGGTGAAATATTTACAGGGGGGGGGGTATTTACATTTACTTTAAACATGAAAAAATATAGCTGGCCGGCGACATTCCGCCTTACTCAGGTTCGTGACCCGGTATTCGGTCAAACAGCGACGTTTCACACGTCTGTTCTCGAGAGCAATCAACAGTCATCTCATCTCTCTCACAATAGTTTTTGTAAATTCAGCACTTTTTCGTAGGCTCAGAAGTTGAGGTGGATCGTCCAGAGCCTCATTTAAAGAAGGTGCTGGTCTTTGCAGTGCAGAGTTCAAACTCTGTCACCACATGTATGTTGAAAATTGGAGAAAAAAAACTATTTTTAAAGAAAAAGTGCTTTTAATTAATTGAATGAAAATGCAACACTTTTACATGTTAAGCGTACTTACAAGTGCTGTACATTAGTACAGTATGTGTGTACCGTACTGTAAAAGAAAGTCGTTGCTTGCTGAACATCTCTGTCAAAATAAGCTGTTTGACAGTCTTCATCCGTTTCTGGACAGTCAAGTCGCGCATCCGCTTGGCACTGTGAAGTTGCATGCGGTCACAATCGGGCTGACGTTCCACCCACTTCAACGCAGTTTCAAAGCCGGCAAATGCTTCACTAGCTAATGTTCCCGTGTCTGCTTCAACTTCGCCATTAAGGTCATCTTCTTCCTCGACACTTTCTTCTCTCACACTTTCAATAAGTTCATCATCATTTAGAATTTGAAATCCAGGGTCTGACGAATCATACACCATCCACTCTTCTATATATTCAGCACTAACTTATGAACATCCAGGAGTTTTCAAAAGAATGTTTCTGAATTCCTCAAGTGACGCGTTCAATAGCGCGCGTAGACAGAATCATTACTTTGCGAATCGCAGTACGTTTCCATCTTATTTTTTTTTTCTGAAATTCTGAAAGCGATTCGGATAATTGGAGTTCTACTGTATATTTAGTAGAGTTAGATCACGGACGCACATCAAATAGACAAACCGAAGTCATAAAAACTTTTCTATACAGTAGACTTCCTCAAATCCGCACAGTTTGGGACCAGAGGTTGTACGGATTTTAGAATTTTGCAGATTTTTATGGTCATTTCTTTGTTTACATTTTTTATACAGTCATTTTAATATAATAACGCAATCAAAATTATAATGAATGCTTACAATGTAGTAAAATATTAAAATAATTAAGTAAAGTAATAAACTAAAATGATAAAAAGTAAAATAATTTTTAAAATGATTAAATTATTAAAAGTAAAGGTCAAGTAAATAATTAATAATGTATAATTAAACATCCATAATAAAGATGAGATATATTTTCCTTGAATTA
Source organism: Maratus speciosus (assembly GCA_963932465.1). Classification (NCBI taxonomy): domain Eukaryota; kingdom Metazoa; phylum Arthropoda; class Arachnida; order Araneae; family Salticidae; genus Maratus; species Maratus speciosus. The sequence continues at coordinate 614,755,094 of OZ010788.1, read as the reverse complement.
TTCAATGAAACTTTCCTCTTAAAGGTAGTTACCCTACTAATTCACATAAAAATCATAGTAAGGAAGTTTTATTTCATTTTCAGCCAGTCTTAATAACAAAAAACCGTGATTAATACATAAATATATTTGGTAAAAAGATTGTGATTACCAGTGATATCAGCCTATCTTAATTTTTGTTCAGAAATAATTTTACACTTCCTTCTTGAAAAATCACGAGTCCAGTTATATTATTAAAAAGGACATATTAAAATACATACGGAATGATCTAAAACTAAAAAATTCTGTAATTTTGCCCCTACATCTGAACTGAAAGTTTCATTGCTTACATTTGCGATGATGTGCGGATTTGAAGGAGTACTATGGTGAAAAGTATTAAAAAGAAACATGTAAATCCGTTCATTTGTTCAAAAGTTATTCGGGCACCCGATAACTTTTGGACACACCGTGACCCGTGTGCGACCAAAATGTGAAAGCACCACGACCCGAATGCAACTCTTATTGTCAGCATTGTAATCAAGTTATGTAAGAAATGAGCTGTAACCACGTCATTGTGAAATCAGTTGAATGTTCCAAGTTCCATTTCGTAACGAGATGCAAATGACACAAAAATCGGTCACGATAACTTTTACAGTGGAATTTCGGGGTGACATGACGCTCGCCTGAGAGTCATGAATTTACTAAATGACTGTAAAACCACGTTTCTTGCGATTATAGGCAAGTAAAGGAGAAAGCTTCTTGCAAGGCGAAACAATTTCTGGAAAACGGTTTCAACCTTCCATTCCACGAGTTTTTCAAGGTTATACGTTTTTATGTATTGGATGAGCTTTATATATCCTTTGAAAAATAATGTTGAGTCCCAACAATTGTTTAAAGGTCTTGATTTGTTTTAACGGGGACCGGAAGTCAAAATTCTCAAAATTCTCAAAAAAAAAAAAAAAAAAAAGGGAAAATATTGCATTAAAAAATTTACTGTTTTCTTCTGCTTAAAATAACGTTTAAATCATGTTTCTATCTTAATTAGAACAGGAAATATTATTTTATTTTATGTTTTGGTTTGTTTTCAAAATCTAGCTTTCAAGTAATGGTTGACATGGAAACGACTTCTTGTGAAAATGCGTTTTTCATCATGATGGCTTTTTTCATCATTTCTCGCATTTAAATCGTTATACGTCAAGAATGGTTAAAGATAAATGGTTCGAACTTGGAACATATCTTTTTTCAATTGTTTTACTTTAATTTTGATTTAGCAAATTTGAAAAAAATATTTACTTTTGAAAATATGATTTTTTTTTTTAAGTTACACCATTTTTTTGAATTTTTAATTTAAATATTTTTAATTTTTTTAATTAATATTTTTTAAAATGCTGAATGAATATCAAAACTTATACATTTCTTTTTATTTAAGTGAAAAAAATTGAAATTCTACAAATAATATTTCGAGTTATGACGATTTTAATTTACCCCACTTTTTTAATGAATTTTAAATTTCAATTTTTTTTTAAATATACGAAAAAGTTTTATCATGTGATTTTGATTAAAAATAATATTGTTAACCATCACAAAAAAGAAAAAATAAATAAAATGAAAATTTATATATAAAAATTATTTTAAATTGTGTCCCGAATCCCCTTAAATAAATTAAATAAAGCAAACTACATAATTCTATAATGATTACGTCAGATGATATAACTATTTTTGTGTTTTACTAACAGTTCTGCCCTGCTTATAACTAAAATTTTAAGTCCATTTATCTCACAATGGATATTTTCATAATTTGTCATGCTTTAAAAGGGATATTTCTAAACTTTCTTGTAAGATGTGTGTTATGAAATTTTGTACAGAGTTTTAATGTTATTTTTTTAATAAATTTTCTTCAGACTCTTTAAGTTCGTGTAAAAATTTTGAAAAATATATTCTTCGAAGTAAAAATCACTCAAAAATCCACCTCTTTTTTTTTTTTTTTTTTTTTTTTTTACTTTTAAATTTATCACAAATTTTGTAAGCAATACTTTTATAAATCCCGAAGTCAAATTAATAAGAAACTAATTATTAAGATGCAACTTGGCGCAGTATAATATACATTTAAAACAACGTTAAAAACGTCAGAATATATGTAGACTTTAAGCAGACTAGTTTCGGTAGCCTTTAGCGTACCGTTCTCAGTGCAAAGAATAACTTTGACTTTGACTTTGATGGGTAAACTTTCAGAGTGCCGGAGGACCAAAAATCCCATAACTCTGGTGGAAAAATGAGCCAAAAAAGAGAAAAGACTAAAAATTTAGAAGCCAAAAAATTGGCGGGGGGTGCAAAGAATAACAGAAACTTGCTCAATTATATAGGAGAGAAGCGGATTCAAGCGAGAAGTTCATCGATCAATAGGAAAGCAGGAAAATTCGGATATCAGCCAATAGGAAAATAGTATAGGTAATGTAACCAAAGGTGTAAAAAAATGCTGGTGGTAATTAAGAAAAAGATGATTTTATGTAATATTTCCAACAATCTGATAAAAGGGGAATAACGAATTCACAATTAATTTTGTTTGTTCACAACAAATTTTGACAATATTGCTAATTGTGAATTCGCTATTCCCTCTTTATCAGATTGTTGGAAATATTACATAAAATCCTCATTTTCTTAATTACTACCAGCATTTTTCACACCTTTGGTTACATTACATATACTATTCTCCTATTAGCTGATATTCGAATTTTCCTGCTTTCCTATTGGCCAATGAACTTCTAACTTGAATCCGCTTCTCTCCTATATAATTGAGCAAGTTTCTGTTATTCTTTGCACTGAGGACGGTACGGTAAATACTACTGAAACTAGTCTACTTAAAGTCTACATATTCTGGCGTTTTTAACGTTATTTTAAATTTATATTATAATAAGAAAATTGTTCTGCACACAACAGTGAAAAAAGTAAGGAAATCGGAGAAGTGGTTCATGAGTTATACCAAAAATTATATAAACTTTAAACTTTTTTTTTTTTTATGTCAAAGTTTTTAAAGAAAATCTTATCTTAAGAATAATCTTTATAGAGACACAAATTTAAGAGGGAAGGGATAATGATGCCATCATTGTGTCTGTAACCATTTTTGAAGATAATGGTGTAACAAAGTGACGTTATATCTATTGCTATTGGGTTGAGCTGTTATAATAGCGGATTAATGGGTCTGATAGCGGATTAATGGGTTTTGTGGAAGGATGATGAGTATGTCCATGAAGTCATAACAAGGAGTCAACATGTATATACAGGTTTTATAATAGGTACTCCGACTTAATATACTCTGTGAAACTCTAAAATTATAGTTTAAAAAAATATATTCTGTAATTAAAAGCTTTTTAAGGTTGTTCTCAAATCCAAAAGGGCAGCTTTATGACATAAGTTTTAATTTATTTTTGGTCGGAAATGCATGAAACTAGCAGTTGTTGTTGTTCAGATGCTATGTCATCGAGCTGTTTTTCCGTTTTTTTTTTTGCAAACGTAATAGATTTTTCAGAATATAGTGCCAAAGTTGACAGTTTGAACCGAAGTTCCCGAAGAAAGCAGCCAAACTACTCACGAAAGGGCGAAAAACGTGTTTGTCACGTGATCAAAATCGCTTATAACTCAATAGGTAATTGATTGATCAAAAAATGGAAAACACAGTTTGATTCCAAATCGATTCCATGGTCAGGCTTTCCAATTTTATGTCTTTCCGTTAAAAATATGAATTTGTAAGCAAATTCATTTTTTAACGGAAAGATATAAATTGGAAAGCCTGGCCGTGGAAGCGATTTGGAATTGAACTGTGTTTTACATTTTTTGACCAATCAATTACCTATTGAGTTATAAGCGATTTTGATCACGTGACAAACACGTTTTTCGCCCTTCCTTGAGTGGTTTGGCTGCTTTCTTCGGGAACATCGGTTCAAACTTTGACACTATTTTCTGAAAAATCTATTACGTTTGCAAAAAAAAAAAAAAAAAAAACGGAAAAACAGCTCAATTACATAGCATCTGAACAACAACAACTGCTAGTTTCATGCATTTCCGACCAAAAATAAAGTAAAACTTATGTCATAAAGCTGCCCTTTTGGATTTGAGAACACCCTTAAGAAATTTTTGAAGGCTTGCTCTTAAGCAATGAAGGAAAAAGATCATTTTTATTTCCAAAATTTATGTATCATCTTTTCAGTCGAACTCTAAACTTTCTCCCGCAAATAACGAACGATCCCCCTATTTAGATGCCTCTTCGATTCTCCATGGCAGTTCATTAGACGGGGGGGGGGGGGGGGTGCGATTCCATCTTGATTCCCTGCTACCCCTTATCCCTCACCCCCTTCCCCAATCTCCTTTTAGAATGCGTGGCGATTGGATGTGTCCTCCGACGCTCCTAAGTGGCTTTTAAAAATCCCGAAACCGTGGTTTGGAGTCGCGGGCCTGTGCCATCCGAACAAGATCCCAATCGACCCTGCAAACGAAGAAAGCGGCCGCCGAAACAGGCCATTAAATAATTAAGAGAATCGTCATCAGATGAATCGTTTTGCCGGGATGACTGTTAAGGAAAGAAGAGTTAAGGAGACTGGGGAGAGAGAGGAGGGGAGGTGCACATAAAAATCGCTGCTTTATTTTATTTTATTCGCCTTTTTCTCCTCTCTCGTTTTACGTGCTGCTTGTTTTGAAACGTCATTTGAGAGGTTTTCGATATAACAGGACGCTTGTTCAACTGTGTAATGAGCGAGCGAGTTAGAAAATTAGATGGTTGACAACCACCGTAGAGTTATATAACTTTTAGAGACTGCATCAAAGTCGTTAAAATGAGACAAATGTGTATGTCTTAAGCGTAGCAGTTTATTTAGATAGTGTGGGAATAAGTGCGTACTTAAGGCTGTTCTTAACTGCTCAGCTCAACAAGCGCAAAACGTTTTGACATATTTACAAATTCATTTTTTAACGGAAAGGTATAACATTTGGAAAGCCTATGGCCATGGAAGCGATTTGGAATTTAACTGTTTTTTCCATTTTTTGATCCATCAATTACCTGTTGAGTTATCAGTGAATTCGATCGTGTGACAAACCCGTTTTTCGTCCGCTCTTGAGTGCTCTTTCTCCCTTCGCGCGGAAATTCGGTTCAAAACGCCTATTTTGACACTATTTTCTGAAAGATCTATTGCGTTTGCGAAAAAAAGGAAAAAACAGCTCGATGGCATAGTTTCTGAACAACAACACCAGCTAGTTTCATGCATTTTCGAACAAAAATAAATTAAAACTTATGTCAGAAAGTTGCCCTTTTGGATTTGAGAACACCCTTAATGCTTTGGAAAATTTGATGTAGTATATGTATGTTTTTCAATTCAGTTTATAACTATAAATTACCTATTAAAACTTTTTTCCGAATCACTGTAGGATGATTTTAAAATAAAGAAGAAAACATATTGTATGTATTTATATAGCACTTTATATCAGCGATTAAATGAGATATATATAGCTGAAGAGATGCACATAAAAATCGCTGCTTTATTTTATTCGCCTTTTTCCCTCTCTCGTTTTACATGCTGCTTGTTTTGAAACGTCATTTGAGAGGTTTTCGATATAACAGAACCTTTGTTCAACTGTGTAATGAGCGAGCGAGTTAGAAAATTAGATGGTAGACAACCACCGTGGAGTTGTGTAACTTTTAGACCATCATCAAAGTCCTTAACCCTTTTATCCCCAACGGTACTTTAAAGTATCATTTGAAAAAAAAAAAAAAAACATGTTATAAAATAACATCGATTATACATCGAAATCATACATCGATATCATCGAAATATAGTACATCGATTAGTAGTAATACAGTTTAGAACGAGTTTATAGATACTTTACTTTATCTTGTTCCAAAAGAATTATTGGTTCCACAAACAAAAATATTTTTGAAGGGGTGATTTATTTTCATCTGCATCTCTTCAGCTTTCTTGATGTTGGAAGGTTGCCGGTGAAAAGTTTCAGTTCTGAAATATTTCTATTGTAAGAACATTATATTTGTATATTTTCTAATTCTATAAAATACTAAAAATATATTTTAAATAAAAGATGTGAGTGGAGTTATAAATATTGCACAAAATCCTTATAAATTCAGATTTAGAACACTAATTTTATTTGGCAAAATCCTTCTAAATTTTATTAAATGATTGTGTAAATCTTCTAATATAATTTCAAAAATTCATGAAAAATATTTTAGAAGACGAAATTTTTAGAATTCATAATTTGAGACATAAAAAGTTAAATTGAAACAAATGTATTTAACAACAAAAATTTTTAATTGAAACAAATCTTACGTATCAGTTTATTCAAATATTGTGGGAATAAGTGCGTAATTAACGTTTACGCTATTCGAAAAATTTTATTCGTATATATATATGTATGATTTTTCTATTTTATAACTATAAATTACCTATTAAAACTTTTTTCCGAATCACTTTAGGATGATTTTAAAATAAGGAAGAAAATACGTTGTATGTATTTACATAGCACTTTATAGTTTTATACCAGTGATTAAATGAGAAATATGTAGGTGCGGAGGTGCACATAAAAACCGCTGCTTTATTTTATTTTATTCGCCTTTTTCTCCCCCTCTCTCGTTTTACGTGCTGCTTGTTTTGAAACGTCATTTGAGAAGTTTTCGTTATAGCAGAACGTTTGTTCAACTGTGTAATGAACGAGAGAGTTAGAAAATTAGATGGTAGACAACCACCGTATAGTTATGTAACTTTTAAAGACTGCATCAAAGTCGTCAAAATGAGACGAATGTGTATATCCTATGCGTAACAGTTTATCCAGATAGTGTGGAAATAAGGCAGTAGTTAACGTTTATGCTGTTTAAAAATATTTTATTCGGTATATGCATGTTTTTTCAATGCAATTTATAACCATAAATTATCTAATTTTAATCACGTGAATTTTTATTCACATTGCTAACAAGGCGTAAAACAAACTGAGTATTCACTTCCTATTCATATGACAATAGGCTAAGGAATATATTTCTAAGACGTTTGAAAAATATCGTATTACAGCTGAATTTAACAGATATTACCACTTTGCAATATTTTTTCCGCTTTATCACACATGATTCGTCGAGAAAAGTAACATATATTTGAAATTTAAAAATTTAAATATGTGTTTAAAATAAAAGAATCGCCAGCGGTGCAAAGAGAATTAAACAAATTATTATTATTATTATTATTATTATTATTATTATTATTATTATTATTATTACTAAATGCCAAAACATAAATTAAGTCATAAGAAAAAATGCATTGACGTATGCTACCATTACTACCTGTAGATAGTAACAAAAGTAATTGTTAAGACAAAATAATACTAAATGAAAAATCATGTACTATTAATAGTGCGCCAGACCCAAAAATGTTAAGCATTTAAAAAATTTGAACATAACAATAAAAAAAATTAGACTAAAAGGTACTTTTTTACATCTGCATCAAACAGAAAACTAAGTTCATCTCATAATAATGAACAATTTTCTAATTAAAAAATTGTAAAGTGAACGAATTTTCCTTTGTAAAAAATGTATTTTTGCACGTTTCCAGCCTTTTAATTTTACAAAATTTACGAAGTCCATTTTAGCAATAACAATGCGAAATTGCTTAGATAATAAATAAAACTTTGCCAGTAAAAATGAACTCAGTATCGTTGTTTGTTAAGAATTCTATTAATAATTTAGAGGTTTTAGATGTACAAGTTGTGTCATAATTCGCTTAGTAAATTTTTTTCTTCATAACTTTTGAACTATTTTTTTTTTATAAAAAAAAATAAATAAAAATGAAAACTAGTAATAAATAGTTTGTACTATTATTAGTATTCATAGATATAACCATTTGGAGCTCTGAGATAACAGAGCAAAGTTCATTAATAATAATAATAATAATAATAATAATAATAATAATAATAATAATAACAATAATAATAATAATAATAATAATAACAACAACAATAATAATAATAATAATAAGCAGGTTGAAGTGCCTTGATAGTTCTGATTATGTCTTCCTTTTGTTTTACTTTCTAAATATTTTCGTCGACATAAATATGCTTGTTACTACTGCTTAAATATTATTTTTTTTCTGTTTTCTATTTTTTATTTCACTTTCTAAATATTTTCGTCGACATAAATATACTTGTTACTACTGCTTAAATATTATTTTCTTATATTTTCTATTTTTTATTTCATTTCATTTTACTTCTTTTTTTCATTTTGTATTTTCGATTTCAGTATATTTTTTAAAAATTGTTTCAATTGTTTTAAAAATATTTTAAATATCGTTGATATTAAATTGAATATGGACTGATTCATTTCTGCTATTTTTGCAAAATTTATATTATAAATAAACGCACAATTATATATTGCTACATACATATTTATTTAGTCACTAAAAAAAAAAAAAAAAAAGAAAGAAAAAATGAAAAACTAATTATTGGATGTCGACAGAACAGATCTCGGAACTTCAAATGAATATAGGCATTAATTATTAATCTTTTTCTAATGGAAGCCAAAACATAAATAACAAAAAAAGATGCACTAAGTTTTCAAACTCTCAATAATAAAACAAAAGCTTACTATTCTGTTTGTTTTGATAGATCTAAATGAATAATTTTCATATTTTGAATCTTATGTATACGCATATTTGGTAAAAATAAAAGCATTAATTCAAAAGTTATTGATAGCAACTAAAATACATTTCAAATGAAATGCATCGTTTAACTTTTTCCATGTTTTAACCCTTTGCATCACCGCAACATACCCAAAATTCAATGTTATTTATGCAGTGGGGTTTAAAAGTAGATTTTATTGATTGCTGCTATCTTCCAACACAGCAGTTAATGTAAATTGTTCATAGAATTCTCTGCAGACGGCGACATTGAGTTACTTTTTAATGCCATAGTTTTATTTATCTTTTAAGCAGTTTCACATCGTTACTGTTAAAATCGACTTCGTAAATTTTGTCAGATTAAAAAGACTGGATACGTTTAAAATTATTATTATTATTATCATTTTACAAATTTAAGTTCATATACTTTACAAATTTGTATTACAAAATTGGCAATATTTATGTTTTTTTTAAAAAGGTTGGATACGCTTAAAATTATTATTATTATTATTATCATTTTACAAATTTAAGTTCATATACTTTACAAATTTGTATTACAAAATTGGCAATATTTATGTTTTTTTAAAAAGGCTGGATACGTTTAAAATTATTATTTTTATTATCATTTTACAAATTTAAGTTCATATACTTTACAAATTTGTATTACAAAATTGGCAATATTTATGTTTTTTTTAAAAAGGTTGGATACGCTTAAAATTATTATTATTATTATTATCATTTTACAAATTTAAGTTCATATACTTTACAAATTTGTATTACAAAATTGGCAATATTTATGTTTTTTTAAAAAGGCTGGATACGTTTAAAATCATTATTTTTATTATCATTTTACAAATTTAAGTTCATATACTTTACAAATTTGTATTACAAAATTGGCAATATTTATGTTTTTTTTAAAAAGGTTGGATACGCTTAAAATTATTATTATTATTATTATCATTTTACAAATTTAAGTTCATATACTTTACAAATTTGTATTACAAAATTGGCAATATTTATGTTTTTTTTTAAAGGCTGGATACGTTTAAAATTATTATTATTATTATCATTTTACAAATTTAAGTTCATATACTTTACAAATTTGTATTACAAAATTGGCAATATTTATGTTTTTTTTTTAAAGGCTGGATACTTTTAAAATTATTATTATTATTATCATTTTACAAATTTAAGTTCATATACTTTACAAATTTGTATTACAAAATTGGCAATATTTATGTTTTTTTAAAAAGGCTGGATACGCTTAAAATTATTATTATTATTATCATTTTACAAATTTAAGTTCATATACTTTACAAATTTGTATTACAAAATTGGCAATATTTATGTTTTTTTAAAAAGGCTGGATACGTTTAAAATTATTATTATTATTATCATTTTACAAATTTAAGTTCATATACTTTACAAATTTGTATTACAAAATTGGCAATATTTATGTTTTTTTTAAAAAAGGCTGGATACGTTTAAAATTATTATTATTATTATCATTTTACAAATTTAAGTTCATATACTTTTCAAATTTGTATTACAAAATTGGCAATATTTATGTTTTTTTAAAAAGGCTGGATACGTTTAAAATTATTATTATTATTATCATTTTACAAATTTAAGTTCATATACTTTACAAATTTGTATTACAAAATTGGAAATATTTATGTTTTTTTAAAAAGGCTGGATACGTTTAAAATTATTATTATTATTATCATTTTACTAATTTAAGTTCATATACTTTACAAATTTGTCAATATTTATGTTTTTTTGTTTTTTTTTAAGTTTATTGAAGATGTGAAAAAAGAACCATTTAGTCATTTTTTATTTTCTAAATCCATTTAATTATTTTTTTACGTGCTTAAAATGTTGTATTCTAACATCTGAGTAAGCATTTTTCGAATCGAAGTTTTTCAGTCACAAAGGGTTAGTCTTCAGTTTAATTTACTAAATACCTGTAGAACCCTGTTTCTTGCGACTACAGTCAAGTAAAGGAGAAGCCTCTTACAAGGCGTAACAAGTTGAGGAATACTGTTTTCAACTCTCCGTTGCGCGAGTTTTCAAGGTTATATGTTTTTACGGATTGGATACATTTTATATTCTTTATACATATATTCTTTATACATATATTCTTTATACATACTTTATACATTCTATATACATTTTATATATTATTTTTACATTAAAAATAATGTTAGGTTTGAAAAATTGTTTATCAAAATGTTTTATGTTTTATATTTTAAATTAAAAAACAAATATATCAGTAAAAATAGATTTTTTTTAAAGTTATTTTATAAACATTAAATAGTTATCTTGAAAATCACGCCTAATTTCTTGAATGTAATTCATGTTGTGACAAAAATATTCTGTTACAATACGTTAATTTGGCGTCGGCTCCGATTATGGAAAATTCACCGCCTTATTTGACGATGAGTAGAAAGCGCGAATAATTTTTAAAAATATATATATAATTTTTGTCCAGTTTCTGCTAAATGTGTAACAATAGTGAAAAAAAGCATTATTTGAACTATCTATTCACTATTACTAAATTGTTTTCTCAAACTATAATCGAAATTTAATTACCATTAAACTATTCATTAATAAAAGCGTATTTTCTTAAAAGTGTATTACACTCTTTTTTTTGTGTGTGTGTGTGTGTGTTTAAAATATTTCATTGTTGCAGTTTCACAATCACTTGACTTATTTTAGCGAGCGTGATTTAGCGCATCATTAATTCCATTGTTGTTGTAACGCATATACAATTGTAATCATAAAAAAGATTGAACGGTTGATCACCTGCGTTCGGCTAACAGCAAAATAATTTAAAATTGATTTATTAATTTATTAATTTATATTTAATTTCCAAAAACATTAAAATGTTGTTTGTAATCGGTAACATACAGGTGCAATAATTTTTATAATTCTAGAATATAGCGAAGTGCATGCAAAATCGTTTACAAATTAAATCTTTACTTACGTGAACCAGTTAAGTTGAATAAAATATTGTCATAAGATATACTCAAATTTCAATTAATCAAATGGGCCCTTCCATGGTAACTTACGTTACATTTAGAATAATTTACTGCAGTAATTTTATAAACACAAAAAAAATATCCAAAATGTAAAGTTGACGTGATTTGTTAATTAAACTTATCCAAAGCTCAATTTGTATGAAAATTACCTAAATTTAGTGCTATTTCTTGAACTTTTCAGTTATATTTATAATCGTAACTTACATTACTGAACAAGTAAAAATTAAATTTTAAAAAATCAAAAAATACGTCTGCGTAAAAAGTGAGCTAATTAATTATTTCTCACCAATGTTAAACTATTTTTTATGTTACTTACCTATTTTTTTATTTACTTGTATTGATGACTTTTAAGTTGTGTTTAATTGTTAGTTCCTATCTATAAACACTGTTTTGATGAGGCCTATAGATGTCTATGATGGTTAGAGTTGCAATGAAGCTAGAGATCCTACCTACACAACTTCCAGGTTGTATAATATTTAAACGGAGCTTCTGACTGTAAAATTGTCAATGAAACATCGTCTTCATTTTGAATGACCTATCCAATGATATGCCACTCAATAGGGTGTGTAAAAAAAAAAAAAAAGAAAAGAAAAAAAAATCGTGCCTACCGCCATTTTTTATTTTACAGCCGCCATTTTGAGTTTATAAAAACAAAACCTAGCCTATAACCATCGGACGGCTAAGGCGAATCCACAGAGACCTCATTCATTAAAATCCATCCAACCGTTGTGATGTTCCGAGGTTATAAAGAAATCCACATACCCAGATACGCGTGAAACACATAACCCTTCTTGGCAGTCGGGTTAAAAGGAACGTAAGTTACCATAATAAATATAATTGCCAAAGTTCAAGAAATAGCATTAAATCTAGATAATTTTCATTCAAATTGAGCTTTGGATAGGTTTATTTAAAAAATCACGCATGATTGCTGATAAAGATTGGTGATAAAATTGACATGCCAACTTTACATTTTGAATATTTTTTTTGGCGTTATACTACTAAAATTACTGCAGCAACGTAAATGTAACGTAAGTTACCATGGAATGACCCAAATAACATTTACACATTTAAGAAAATTGAATTTACATATTTGAAAAAATGTATATTTAAAATAAATGGCTCAACAAGTGGTTCTTAAATAATATTGTTCCGATTAATGGTATAGAAATGTTGTGAGAACGCGTAATAGATGGAAGAATATACGAATATACCTAGAATTTTGCGAGAATACGAATGAACTAAAAGTTTGGGAATTACAAATATCATTTCAGAAATTTATTGATTCTTCACAAAAAGAAAAAAAAAAGGGAAGAAAGAAAAAAAGTAATATTTAAAAAGTGGATTGTTTTTATAAGTTTTGAAATACTAGAAAAAGTTATGGATCTCAAGTTATATAGGTTTATCAGTTAGTTTGTTATTTTAAATTACCCAGAAGACTTTTTTTTTTTTACTTATTGTTATTATATATATATATATATATATATATATATATATATATTATTATGGATTAAATACTGGGTATCCCAAAAATTACTGATGGATTTTAAAATTCAATAACTTGAAAACGGGACAGATATTAAAAAAATTCTTACAGGAGTGTTATATAAGATGTGAGGATTTTTTTGCTGCATTCTCACTTTTAGTTACAAATAGCAGCGATAGATGGCTCTGCAAGCAATAACCGCTAAATTCAGGCTCGATTTTTCGGTCTCTCTCTTCTCCAATGCGGAAAAAGGAGATTAAAATGTATTGAATGGGTCCCGAAGTACCTAAAATCGGGTCTGGACTGAGCACCTATAGGCATCCTACATTGGAGAGAGATTGGACATTGAAGAAATGCCCGCCATTTCCGTTACAAAGTAGATGGAACGCAGTACAACGCAATGCATTTTTATCAGCATCTAAAACTTTCTTTCTAAGAAAATTATGAAAATTTCATTTTATATGCCTTCAAAGAGTCTTTCGGAACATAAATATAAGCACATTTCCATTTTAATGAGCAAGAATTCTAAGAAAATGCATTTTTTTTACTCCGCTGTTTTACGCTACGCAGCCGTGCGATTTTACTTAGTTATCGGTTTTTGATTTATTTATAGAATTTGTTTTTCATATTTTTTGTTTCTTTTAACAGCAGTGCCCTTATTTAATTTTTTTTCTAAACTTTCATTTAATGCTTTGTTAACAATACTCATTCTAATACTATATATTTACCAGACTTCCATATTTAAAAATAATATCAAAGAGAAGTATCAGTATGTAGAAACTTATCATAAAATATTTTCAGGGCACATAACATATTAAATTAACTTTGAATCACATACATAGTTATATAGGAGTGGTATATGATATGTTCAAATTTTATTGTTTCTGAAATAATCAATGCAAAGATGGTGAAAATTATAATAATTACTGTTGTTTTAAAATGCGTAATAAATTATAGATAGTTTTAAAAAATTGAATTCTATAGTTCATTTTCTATCTGATAATCGGTAAAAATTATTTTCTCAAATATTGCGAAATTAAAATAAAGTTCTTACATGCCCAATCTTCCTCTGCCCACTATTTTAATTATTAAAAATAAAAATAGAGTAAAACATGCATTTTCCGAAAATTCTTACTCATTAAAATGAAAATGTGCACATATTTATGTTCTTAAAGGCTCTTTAAAGGCATATAAAACGAAAATTTCATAATTTTAATAGAATAAAAAGTATTAGACACTGATGAAAATGCATTCCGTTGTACGGTGTTCCATCTACTTTGTAACGAAAATGGCGGACATTTCGTCAATGTCCAATCTCTCTCTAATGTAGGATCTCTAAGCACCTATTCCTGTCAGCGCCATCTGTTGTTTAAAATTCGAACTAAAATCAAGAATCGCATTAAAAAAAACTCCTGACATCATACATAATCCTCCTGCAAGAATTTTTTAAATATCTGTCACCGTTTGCAAGTTATTCAGTTTTAAAATCCATCAGCCATTTTTGAGACACCCGGTATATAGGGTATATTTTAATTACTATAGCTAGTCATTTTTGGAGTTATAAAATGTTTGTATCAGGTGGAGCCCGTTAAATACAGCTGCATTAATATTTCCCAAGTGTATTTTATAATTAAAATTTTCAAAGAAATTTTAAAATTTAATAGAAAAATACTATTTTAATTAATAGTTATACTTAAATTGAAACGTTACTTTATTTCAAATTGTTTTAATTCAAATTCTCATTCGTGTTCGCCATAATTTATTATTGCATTTAGTACCATCATTTTGTGGGTAGCAATTCGTGAGCAAAAAATATATTGAAAATACTTATCATATACCGAAAAAAATTACACTTTTTTACATGCAAAAAATCTATAATCTGATGTAATAATTCAAAGCTACTTTTTCAGCAAAATCATACTGGTACTACTTTTTATTCGAATATTTTAATTAACCTTTAAATTTTCACTTTAATTAAAAATGTATATTTCCTTTCGCGTTATTCATATTCATCATCACAAATTAATAAAATGATAACATATAATTGTTAAACCGTTCATTACTTATCATTGTTTAGTGTTTATAAAATTCATTAAAAGAGTTAGGACAATATACTTTCACATAACTTTACAAATTACAACAATGTTTCAAATTTATTCGGCTGAAATTAATAATTAAAATAAATCGAATTTCAAAATTTTAATTTGTGCTAAAATTTTTGTTTAAATTGTAGATAAAGGGGAAAAAAAGTAAGCACCGTTATTTTGTTTCGAAATTGTCTAAGGATATATATTTATTAAAAAACAAACTTAGATCTCTTGCATAAAACTAAATATTAGGATAGAGAAAGATGTTGCTGATTAGAAATAATTTTTAGCACATTTCCGACCGGAAACTAGAACAAAGTCTTTTGCTTATATGTAACTCCACCCACGGGCATTACTTTTGCATTTTTTAATTACTTCCAAAAAATAAATAGAATATTCGGGTTATATAATCAGTGTGCTATGCATATAAATAAATACATCGACTAGAAACAATATCTTTACTGTTACAGTCGTGGAAAAAAAAGTAAACACCCAAACTCTGCAACAAATTATTGTAGAAGAAAGTTACTGGTACCAAACGATTGGAAATAAAGTCAACTTTTAAATGATGAATATAAAATTTGCTTAGGGGCTATCTGTTGGACAATGTAACCCCTGAAAGTGAAAAACCAGAAATCCTTTTCCATTATTCAAGATTTAAAACTTTCCTAGCTTCGAGAAGAAGTGAATACTTGCGGTTGCCTCGCCTATTTTTAATACATCTACACTGCACGGGTTGCAGTTATTTTGAAGTCACTGACTTAAAACTTTGAACTTTTTTCTTTTAATACACTTTTCGTTGCTGTAATATGTAGTTGTTTTTGTGAAGATGTGCCGGGAAATATTATCCCTCCGTGTTCATTTTATTATAATCAAGATTCTCCATTAAAGGATTATACAATTAGAAGGAATGGCTAATTCAACAATACTTCACATAAAAATATATACACCCATTATAATGGAATTTTTTTCCCCTACACTTTAGCTTCGTTTGTGAAAATATGCTTACAACAGTGCTAAGGAAGATAGCAAGCGGTTTACCAGTGACGGGACTGGGGGTAGCTGCATTACCGAAAATACAGGTAAGAGCTTTTTTCTTATTCCTGTTATATAAATGATGATATGTTGAAAGGGGCACACAGCGGAAGAAAGTAAATATTAAGTATATAAATATTTTTTATAAAAGATCATGAGTACTGACATAGTGCTAAATTAACATTTAAAGAAGTATGCCAAATAGTTTGCTACACAAATATAAGAAAGTGTAAGCATATTCAATTATTTGAATGTTACATAATTATTATATTGAATTGTTTTCCGAGTTAATCATATTACTCACTGCATTATTGAAACACAAGTTATATAAGATTATTTTGCAATCTATATAAATTTGAAAAATATTAGAAAAATAAAGAAAAAAAATGAGTATTCTCAAAGATACTATAATTGAAAAACTAAATATAAAAAACTATGATGTATGGAAATTTCGAGTAGAGAATTATTTACAAAAGGAAGATCTTTACGATGCAATCATAAATGAACCCCCAAATCCCGTCACTGATGATTTTACTAATAAAAACCGTAAAGCCAAAGCTGTAATCAATTTACTAATAGATGACAACCAGATCATCCATACTAAAAATCTTCAGACAGCACGCGAAGTATAGAATGCACTTAAGAATGTGCACGAGAGAACCAACCTCACTAACAAATTATACCTTCTAAGAAAATTATATTCTAGCAGGTTAGCCGAAAACGGCAACATGATCGAACATTTGACTAATATTTATCAGCTCCGCGAAAAATTAACCGCTATTGGTGAAAATATAAATGATGAACACCTAGCGGCTTTATTAATTTGTTCTTTACCCCCAAGTTACGACACATTAATATGTGCTCTGGAGACACGAAATAATGATGAACTCACACCGAACTTTATTCGCGGAAAATTAATAGATGAATGCAACAAAAGACAAAATAACCATGAAGTCTCAAACAACAACTCTGCTTTAAGAGTTAAATATACTCGCAACATAAAAGTAATAAATTCTGCAGATACTGCAAAAAGAGTTCGCATAATATAGAGGAATGTTGGAAATTGAAGAAAAAAACAATAAAAAATCTAAACCGAAAAATTTCGGAAATAAATATAACAATATGCCTAGCAGGTCAGCAGTATGCTTTCAAGACAACGTAGGCGCGAATGGTTCTAAAACAAAAAAATTCGATAAGGGAAAACGCGCGGATAAAAACTTAACATTTTTCATTGGTAATGGTTCGAAAGATCTCTGGGTCATCGATTCAGGGTCTTCAACCCCCATTTGCAACGATAAAAATAAATTTCATGACTTCAATTATGATACATCGAATGTCACTATAGCAAACGGTCAAGCATTACATTCTGACGGTTACGGATCTGTGAAATTAACACTGTTATGTCAGATAATACGAGTAAAACCATAACATTAAAAAATGTTTTATATGTTCCGGAGATAGAAACGAATCTAATTTCCATCAAACAAGCTACCGAAAATGGTTGCGTAGCTATATTCGAAGGTAAAATGTGTAAAATAACTCACGAAGGCGTAACATACCTTGAGGGTCATATAAATAACAATTTATATGAAAGTAATTTGAAATCTGTTTCAATTCAAAATGTAAATATGATAAATCACTGTGAAAAGAAAAATTGCTTACATAAGTGGCACGTAAGATTGGGTCATAGAAATATTAACCACATAAAACAATTAGTTGATAAGAACATGGCATCAGGGATTCAAATTGATAACTGTAAGCACAGTAATGAATGTGAAGTCTGCCTCGCATCAAAACTAACCGATAAGCCTTACCCCAAACACGCTAGTTTTAGAGCTACGAGAGCAATTGAGCTGGTCCACAGTGACCTGTGTGGCCCTTTGCAAACAGCAACGATTGGGGGGAATATTAATTTCTAACCTTCGCAGGCGATTTTAGTCGTTTTACAGTTATATATTTGCTAAGAAACAAATGTGAAGTTTTTTCAAAATTTGAGGAATATGCAGCAATGACTGCTAACAAATTTGGCAGAAAGGTGCAGGCAATTCGGTCCGATAACGGGGATGGGGGGGGGGGGGGAGTATTCAAGTCAGGAATTCGAAGATTATTTGAAAAGTGAGGGAATTGATAATCTATTCACCGTACCGTACTCCTCACCTCAAAATGGGGTTGCAGAGCGTAAAAATCGCACCTTAATGGAGATGGGACGCTGTTTTCTTAAGGAAAGCGGTCTTTAATTTTCTGAGGGGAAGCGATATGTACAGCGACGTACATTCAAAATAGGCTCCCAACTTCATCCTGCGATCGGACTCCGTATAAAAAATGGACCGGTCGTAAACCAGACCTTTCTAACATCAGAACGTTTGGTTGCCGCGCATATGCATATATTCAAAAACCAAATAGAAAAAGCTGGACGACACCGCGCAAGAAGGTATATTTGTCGGATACGACAACAGAAGTAAAGGTTTTAGAATTTGCACTGACGGAAGGAAAATTGTTATAAGTCGGACAGTAAAATTTTTAGAAGATGATAATTATGACTTAGTTAAAAATAATGCGTCAAATGAAAATAAAGAAATTCTAAGCGATAAAAATCCGCAGCCAAAATTACAACTAATTGACGAGAAAGAGAATAGCACCGAAAATGATATGCAAAATCAGGATGCGAACACAAATGTATCAGGCACCCCACAGATTTTACCACGTAGATCTAACAGATCAAATAGAGGGGTTCCCCCTGACAGATTCGCGTTTTTAATAAATGATGTAAGAATAAAAGAGCCAGAGTGTTGGGATGATATACTGGAAATGGAAAATCCTCTGGAAAGGCAAAAATGGATAGATGCTACCTTGGACGAGATAAATTCACTCAAAGAAAATTGTACTTGGGAATTAGTTGAGGTCCCACCAGGGACAAAGGTAATCGGTAGCAAATGGTCATTTAAATCGAAGTACAACAGTCAGGGTCAAATAGAAAAATACAAGGCAAGGCTAGTGGCTAAGTGTTTCTCCCAGAAATACGGGATTGACTACGATGAGACTTTCGCACCCGTTGCGTCTCACACTACTATAAGAAACTTTTTAGCAATGGCTTTGCATAAATCTTACGCCTTAGACAGATCGACATCTAGACGGCCTTCCTACGTGCGATTTTGCCAATAGATACCCTACTGAGGGGAGGCTTCTTTTGATTTTTCTGCAAGGGCTTGTTGGAGGATTTTTTTTTATGGAGGACGTTTCTTGGAGGATTGTTCAGATGGCATCTAGTTGAACAAGGATTTTACCATTTGGATGCCTTTTGAGTTTATCGCCTGGCGATGTTGTGTCTTCTTCCTTCTTACAGTTGGAGTCGATAACACGCTGGTGAAGGAATTTTCCATGGAAAATGATCTAGCAGGTGATGAAGGTGGGTCAATAACAGGAGAAGGCATGTTGTTAACAGGAGCTTCAACATCTGTTGCAGTTTCCAAATTTGGTGCATTTTCTTCCCCTTCTGCTGTTGGTACTGCTGGATTAAAAATAAATATAAACATCATTGTATTATGAATTAGCTAAATAAAATAACATTAAACAGATATTTTACAAATTTGTGAATCTGAAGATTCATTTTCTATATTTCCAATGTGGACATAAGGTGTCCATATTGGGGTCCATATTGGGAATCGGGCATAGTTTTACTAAATCTTGTAATAAGTAAGCAAAGAAAACATTTTTAAGCAATGTACGGAATAGCAATCGAAAATATGTTTTATCAGCTTTCTAAAACACTCCCCTTTTCAATATTTAAAGTAATTTTACCATATCTAAAAAGAATTTAAACTTACCTGTAATTACGATCAGCACACCACGAAACAACAAGTTTCCTTCCAAATGGTGAACAGCGCGCTTTTATGCACTTTCCAGGCTTAATTATCTTTCAACTGCTTTTCGTCAAGGACATGTAGTGCCATCTCTCGATCAAAATTGTTACTTTTAAAGATATTAGGGTTGTCCATATTGAGAGCACTGTCCATATTGGGTACAAGTACCTTATTTTAAATGCTAATTTTTTTTATAACTTTAAAAATAAATTGTGGTACTTCTAAATGAATGAGAAAATGAATTGTTATTTATTTTTAAATTCGAAAACGTTTCTTTTTTTGTTGTTGGTTTTTTTTATTATTATTAAATTAGAAATCTTAATTTATAGGATTTTTCGTTTTTCGTTTTTAAAATGAATTCGTATTTTAGTATCAATAGAGCCAATACGCATGCGTGCTGGGAATAAAGGGAATTTCTCCCTCTTTTTCAGACTTTCGGGAAGAATTAACGGATAAAACATGTTTTCTAGGAGTACGGAAATTACTTTAAAAAAATGAGGAATAATTTAGTGCTTATAGATTGACGGGGTTTTTTCTGACAGTGTAGGAATAGAGGCTCCCGAATGAATGCCAGACCCTGGTCATCTCTTTGGCTTGTTCGGACCCTGTCTACCCCCGAATTCCCCGTTGTTTAATTAATTTGATAATCGTAACTTTCTGTATCTCACTAGTTTATATCCTCTGTTTAAAGTAGTTAAAATAGTGAATTTGTATATTACTAAGGCCACACTCTGCAAATTCTCAAACACAAAAATAAACACTTTTTATAGCCAAATTAACAACACATTAATGTGTTGTGAATTAGAAAACGTCTATTTTTTGTGTTGTGATTGTGTTCTTAATATGCTGCAAAAGTGTTGCTTTCTAAAAATGTGTTCTAAAAATAGTGTTGTTAATTGTGTTGAAATCGTGTTGTAAATAGTATTGATGAAAATATTTTCTTACGATAGTGTTGTGCTGCACAACACTTTGTCACCAAATTAACAACACATTCTAAACACCACACAATTTAGAACACTATAAAACAACACATGTAAAACACTTTCAAAACACTTTCTACATGGTGCCTTTAAAATTACACAATTTTAAAAATGAATGTTTTGAAATGTTTTGAAAACACATTTTCTCCTCTTGTAATTTTTAACAACACTTTGCATAATCTTTTTATTTGGCACAACACAATCGAAAATGATTTTAGTTAGAAGTGCTAATTATTATGTTCAGTTAGGCAAAAGTGTTTCACAAATTTACAGGGCATTAATAATCATTTTTAGCTTCTAATTATTCTCATATACTATATTTTTCAATAATGACTAATTGAGCCTCTTGCATAATTTTTGAATGATTACGCCACTAGTTATAAAGAAAATGAACAAATGAATGTCATCATTCGAAATGAACATCATTTCGAATTATACGACTTTAAACTCATTTATGACTTGAAAACTATAAATACACGGAAATACATTTTTAAATTTTTTAATAGAAACTGTTTATTTTCATTTTTATTTTTCGAAATATTTTGAATGTAATTGTCCAAAACATTAGTTTCTGTTTAGGATCTTCACGTTATCACGCAACTGGGTAAATAATAATAATAATAATAATAATTCAGTTTTAGCCACTCATAGGAAAGAAATGAGTTAAAATTAATAAAGGGATTAAAAGGGTGTTACATAAAATAAACAAACAAACAAAAAAGCGCTAAAAGTCTGATAAAGCTTATTAGATATATTTATTATTATAATATTACTTTTTAATATTTATCGAAATATTTATTTTAATATGTATTAGTGACAATTTAATTTTAAGCGAAATTCATGCAGTCATTAACCTTTTTTTACTTCAGCTAAATTTGATCTGCATTTGAGAATCCCCCCCCCCCCCCCCTTCCTTAAATCGTTTACAGAACTAAATTTTGCATGATAACCACGAGAAATTGTCTTTCAAAAAAAATTTATTTGTAAAGTTTATTTTTGCCTTTAAAAGATTTCCGCAAAATACAATCTATTTTTCACAAAAGCGCAAAAGGAAAAATAATAGCATCTTAATCCTTAGAATAAATTAAATTTTATTGTATATTAAAAAAAAAAAAAAAAAAAAAAAAAAAAATGAAATACTCTGTTGTTACTGACGCCATGATCGAATTTTTCTACAGCGATATCAAAAAATGACTGAATTGTATCAGTATCGTTTCTTTGTGGACTCCTTTGCGTAAAGATCTTATATCCATGTCGTTTGTTCTAAACAATGCGCCCTTACTCCTATTGTAGAACCGCCATGATACTTTATGTCTCCACTTCTCACCATCTCTTTCTTTCCATCTTTTAACTCCTCCCTTCGCGGCCAGAATTTCGGAAGTAGGCGGACCGCTGATTCAACACCTCCCCTTTCTGGATTCTCTTGGGCCAATAGAGGGAATTGCGGCGACAAGACATTCCGTGGTTTATGAGGGATCGTTTTGCGTTTCAAGACGCGGGGAGAGACCGGCGAGAAAGCAAACTAATCAACCGTCGCCATGTTTGGACACATCAAAAAAACTTGCTATATGAATATGAATGTGTATATGTACATTCATCCGGATGTGCTTTCATGTGAGAAAAAAGAAGATTGGATAATGCGGGATAATATCTAAATATATTGATTCTCGGTGAATACTTGAAAATTTATTTTTATTTATTTATTTATTATTTCCTATTTTTATTATACTGATTGTTTTCTTGACGCATAAATAGAAGATTTTGTTTACCAGTCAGGAATAAAGTCACTGTTTCCTGAATATTGACTATCGCAGCAATGAAGAATTCAAAAAATCTGGGAGGGAAAAGACCTCCAGGGAAATTAAAATAGCTCTTCCTGATGATTTCTAACTTTCTGTTGTGTTAATTATGTTAATTACGCAGCAGGGAACCTTCCTCATAGAAAAATTCCCTTCTCCAGTGTCCCACCCCCGGCAGATTTGAATTGAGACATTTTCCTTTGGAAAGGATTCTTACAATTCAGGGGGAAGACATTGAAAGTTTGGAATGGGGAGAAATTTTACTGCTAGACCATATTAATGACCACAAAATCCGAAATATTCAGATGGGGTGGGGCGGACCACCCCTGAATTCACCACTGTCTCCCATGAATACAAAAATACCTCTGAGGGTGGAGGGAGGTTTAAATACAATTAGTAATAAATTGGGCACCTTCGCTAAAAAAAAACTTGAGGAACGTTTGTTATAAAAATAACAGAATGTCAAATTTATGCAGAACACTACCGGGGGCACAGAGAGACGGGGACAGGTGAGAAAAAAATCTCCGGGTCCACGATAAGGAACGCCACCCTCCTCCCACTACTCTGTTTTATACAATTATGTGGAACAGAGAGTTTTTTGGAACTTTCAAAGCTTGTCACAGCAAATGTGAATTAAAAAATACACTCCTCAAAACAATTTAAAAATGTGTCCTCTTTCAAAAGTACTTTTCAAAATTCACAATTGCTGATATTATTCACAATTGTTATTATTATGCCTTTCAAGAAAACATTCCATGTAAAAATAATACGAAAAACTATTTGTAACAGTCTACTGGTCGTGAAATTTGATTAACACTATTTCCAAACAGTAATATTTATCCTATTTAATCACAGAATTCTGTGGTTAAAAGGACAAAGAGACAATTCGAAAAGAGTGGTATTTAAATTTTCGTGACCGGTAAATACAGTTATGTGATATCTCTATCTATGTTGGTATGCGGAAAATAGCTTCCAACTTGTTTCTATGTCTCATAATACAAACATGCAAACATGCGCATTATTATTATCTGAATAGCATATATATTGTGTAGAAGTGACTAATAATACAAATGTAATTAATTACAAATTGTTTGGTTTTAAAATGAAATCAATAAACCAAAAAATTGTTATATAAACACATAAATTAATTAAAAGTTAATTAATTAAAAAGAATTGAACAAATATTATTTTTATTTTCTAAAATTTTTCTTTTTATGTGAATAATGACTCTGCACCCCTCCGCCCCTACGAAAGTTTGTCCCTGGGCACCACGTTGACCCTTACGCCTCTGAACACTATAAAAGTAATACAGTAACAGAATATACTTTCTCTTGTGTGTTACGTAACAGGGTACTTTATGTACTAGAACTCCGTTCACATTTCAGAAGTTCATTAAAAAATTAACAAATTGTCGTATCAGAATAAGACTTGTAAAAGTGCTAACTTCTCTGTGGCCAAAAAAAAAAAAAAAAAAAAAAAGAAAAGAAAAGAAAAAGAAAAGAAAAAAAAGAAAATTTTTCTTGCTGTTTTTTTCCTCAAAAAATTCGACCATTTGACAAGTATTTTGGTGCCAATCGCACTCCGATACGTTCAATTTTTATGATTTCTTTTAAAAGCAAACACATTCCTTTTTAATTCTTTTTTTTTTTTTTTTTTTTTTTTTTTTTTAACAATAAATCCCACTTTTTGACAAAGTCTTACAGCGCAAACCTCACTCCTAAACTTTCTTTTATGATATTTTTTAAAATGTGAATGGTCTTAAGGACACCCTGTATATAGAAGAAAGTAAAACTGACCATAGCAATAGCACAATCAAACCAGTCTTTTTTTTTTTTTTCTTTTGCCATAAAAAACCGACACTTTGTCTTATCGTGCAAACTGCACTCCAAATACGACAAGTTATTAATTGATATGTTTTTTTTTTTTGAAAAATATGAATGGACTTATGGGACAGCCTGTATATAGCAGAAAATAAAGATGTTCATAGCACCATAAAAATAGTCGACAAACCACAAACATAAAATGAGCAACAATATGTCGCACGCTCTGACTCGCGTTTTAAGAGACATTTGGGGGATCGCTTTGCGTTTGGAGTGGTGGTAAGAGGGGGTGAATTGAATGCGAAATAGAGACTAAAATGACGTGTTTAGGCCGCGATTTCGGGCGAGAGAACGAACGCCCGGGGTCGTTTCAGGTTCAGGCACCCGACACGGATTTCTCGGCTCGTTTTCGGAATTTTAAACGAGAAGAAAGAGCGATGTGGATCAGATCAACACAACTCTAACTGTTAAAAGTTAGTGTTGATCGGATGAACGTGCATGATGCTTGTCAAGAGAAATTGTTGCAACAGCAGGAATTACACAATAACGTGAGCGCCGGAAGAACGATATCCATGGAGGGGCAAGATTTTGGAACAGTAGGAGAGGCAAGACTCTGTAATCCGCAGTCATGATCGGTTTTTTTTTTTTTTTTTAACCATTTGGAAAAATGGTTATTGTTCTCGTCAGGATGGGAAATCAAAAGCATATCTGAAGGGTTTTTATTGGTTTAATCCGCGTTTTATTCGTTTTCTGATGGGTCTATACAGTAATCTATGTATTTCCCTTTACTTTCAACAGAGATGGATGCCTTCTGTTGCCACTATGACAAAAAAGTAATAAAAAATACAAAAAAAATTAATAACTCAGAAACAAATTGAGATACAGCTTTCAAACAAATTGCAATTAAAAGTACATTTTTTTCTCTATACGACGGTGTAAAAAGTAATATTGTGGGATGTTTAGAAGTTTAAGAATGAAATTTCATTTAAAATGTTTCGTCAGATTTCCAAGAAATCTGACGATGGAAAAGCCTTTTCCCGAACAGACAATGAAATGCTTGGATAATACATAAGTTTCAGGTGGATAATACTTACGAGTCGCGGGCGATTTTTGTCGTTTGAAATTTTTACGTGTCATAACACTATTAATGTTTAATTCATGTCGTACGTAATGTATGATCAACTCCGTGCGATTTTTTATGTCTTAAATTTTAATCTTCGAAAAAATCATTTTCCAAATGGTCGTTGTAATTTGATAAATTGCTTTTTTTTTTTTTTCTAATGGGTAATATAAACATGAAACAGAGGTGCCAAGCTCCCACTAATCTTCCGTAATGCACGGATTAATTTGACCCAGTTTAACAACGTTTCAAACCAGAAAATTTATTTGATGAATCTTTATTTATTTAATTCCAGTTTTCTATGTGGAACTTATTTAATTTCATCTCTGAAAAAAATTTCTGGTGCGAAGTGTATTAAACCAGGGTTAAATTAACCCACATATTACAGAGGATTAGTGACAACTTGGCACCTCTGATGAAATAAGTTATACTATTTTTTTTTTTTATCCCGAAACCCCTAGTAAGACAATTTTTAGGTGCGTTCGTAATTCTTTAAATACGTAGCCCCTATGGTCGTCGTCTGTCTGTCCGTCTGTCTGTCCGTGTATAACAGCGTAAGAAACTACTCAACCGAATGGTTTGAAATTTAATGCATAGAATCTTTGTCGAATTTTGTCAAGTTATTTCAAATTTTATGAAAATCGAATCAAAATTTAAAAAAGATATTAACAAAAGTTTTCTTTTCTCTATTAAATCCTATCATACGCAATGAATTCAATGCTATCCCATGATAGGTAATGATTCTAGGTTGTCATGGCGATGACGTCCTATTTAAGATGGAGTCCTATTATTTCCGCATTACATGAATGTAATGTGTAGAATCGTAATAAATTTTGTATTCATGCATTTTTTCTAAGAGTGCAATAACTATTGCAACAAGATCTGGATATTTATAAAACTAGTTATAGTACGGACGCGCCTCATTTGCCACGTTTGACGTATAATTTTGGATTTGTTAAAACATAGCAATGTAAAAAGCAATGAAGAAATCTAACAATTATAAAATATTTAATATTAAAAAATTATTTCCTACCAGCATTTTTTTAAAAAGAAGAGTTGAAACAATATATAG
This sequence comes from Maratus speciosus, assembly GCA_963932465.1. Taxonomy (NCBI): domain Eukaryota; kingdom Metazoa; phylum Arthropoda; class Arachnida; order Araneae; family Salticidae; genus Maratus; species Maratus speciosus. The sequence goes on along the minus strand of OZ010788.1, from coordinate 614,728,167 downwards.
TATAACCTCGCTAATCCGAAATTCCGTTTAATCCGAACCGATTCCATTTTCAAAAATTATACTTAAGAGATTAACTGGAAAAAAAGATTCAATAATGTAAAAGTACAACATATGTACACGAATATAAAATGAAAACATGGACTGTAGGCCAGAGCCGAAACTAGCCTTTTTTGCACCCGGGGCAAGCATGGATTTTGGCGCCCCCCCCCCCTCCCCTCTTCCACAAAGTATATTTACAAAGGGAATTTTACTAATTTTATAATAGACGACTTATTTTAAAATTTAAAATATGTAATCATAAAATATGTAATACTTCACTACGTAATCTACAGTGGCGGATCCAAGGGGGAGGTCCCTCTCAGCATCAACAAAAATATTCTAAAGATCATTTTTTAAATGACATATTCAGTAGAGTCCCGATTATCCGAGTCCCGCCTAACCGAGTTTCCGCTTTCACCGAGTTATTTTCTTCTGATGGACTGACGGCTTCCATTATTATGAAACAGCCATTATAAATGAAGTGTTAGGTGAAGATGAAAGAGCAGTCGTAAAAAGTTAGAACTCTGATTTTCTGGTCCGAATGGGAAAAAAAAATGGCCATAATTTTTTTTTTTTTGAAAAAATTATGGCCATTTTTTTTCCCATTCGGACCAGAAAATCAGAGTTCTGTAAAAAGTTAGAACTCTGATTTTCTGGTCCGAATGGGAAAAAAAAAATGGCCATAATTTTTTTTTGAAAAAATTATGGCCATTTTTTTTCCTATTCGGACCAGAAAATCAGAGTTCTGTAAAAAGTTAGAACTCTGATTTTCTGGTCCGAATGGAAAAAAAAAATGGCCATAATTTTTTTTTTGAAAAAATTATGGCCATTTTTTTCTCATTCGGACCAGAAAATCAGAGTTCTAACTTTTTACGACTGCTCTTTCATCTTCACCTAACACTTCATTTATAATGGCTGTTTCATAATAATGGAAGCCGTCAGTCCATCAGAAGAAAATGATCCTTTCCAAAGGTATAATCTACATTTGGCGCCCCTTTGTTCTGGCGCCCGGGACACATGCCCCCTCTGCCCCCCTTTAGTTTCGGCCCTGTGTAGGCCTACTCGTAGAAGCCACCTTAAAAAAATTTCGGATATCAGTTTGTTTTCCAGTCACTATAAAATTCTTTTTAAAATGCAAAAAGCATTTAATTCAGATGATAAAAATTTATTTTTCTTTTCAACAGCTTGATTTCGCAAATTATTTATAGAAATGTTTTCTCTCTCTCTCTCTCTCTCTCTCTCTCCCCCGCCCCCCCACCTCGTTGACGTAGTGACTGGGCTAGTTATAGATTTGCGATTTTTTATCGTTTATAATGGTTACGCAATTTCTTATTCTGAAGTTCCATTAAATTATTATAAACATAAAGAGTGATTAAATAAGCAATACTGTCGTTCCCGTTTAAACGAATATCGGCGGTTCCAGAAAGAATATTCGATTAAGCGGGGTATTTGATTACACGGGGAATCATAACTGCAATATTTAATGCGTAATAAAAAGGCAAAATACGGTATATTTAATTAACAGCATAATAAATCGTTAATAGAATAACTTAAACTAAAATAAATACAAATGCTAATATAAAGTAAATACATATTAATATAATGTCAGTACATACATTTATATGGTTTACATCACACTTAATGCAGCTCGTTTGAATTTGGTCAGAACTTTGCTACTTCTAATTTACGTTACTTATACTGCCTTAAAAATAATCGTTGAAAGTAGTTCGTTTAAGTGGAATTTTAAAGGAATAAATATCGAGTTATTTTTGGAATGTGAAAAATATTACAACTACCATCTCGAGTGACGGCGCATTGCCATTAAAGCCTGGTTAACAGCAAGAAGTTTTGACCTGTCCATTATACACCTGCTGGCCGAAATCATTGCAGGAAGAACTGAAAATTTGTTTTAAGCTTAAAGGAACCGAAAATGACAGAAGGTGGAAGGAAGTTCCAGCTGAAACGTGCTTTCCGCGCCTATTTTTAAACATCGGTCCCACAGTTGTTATTCGATTAAGTGGGGACGTTCGTAAAAGGTGTTGGAAATACTAATCTCTTTCAGAATTAGGTAAACTCATTATAAATCAAGTTAACTGCTTTTCAAAAAACTCTTAATGCCAGTCGTAAATAAGTCTTGATTATTCTTTCACAAAATGACTTTCTTGTTTATGTAATATGTCAATCAAAAACTGATAAACATTTAGATTAAAAGGCTGCGATTTTGACAGCTGAAAGAACTATATTAATAATTTAAGACTTTAAATGATATTCAGTGTTTTATCGATAAATATAATCAAGAATTTTTTTATTTATGTTTTTTTATCAAATATCAATAATGTTTTTTGTATGTTATAATTTTTTCAGTGTGTATGTAAAACTGTGACTAGAAGCAAAAATGTATGCTTCAGTTTGTAATTTTAAAGATATATAACATATAGTACATTAAACTAAAATTCTAAAAAATCCATGCGATACATTATGCATAAAAAATACACATAAGAATATAAGAAAAACAAAGTTTCTTTTACAGGATAAACATGCAAAGATAATTTATATAGCAAATGGATATATACTAACCCTCATTGGAAATGTTGAAGAAAGTTCAGTTTTTTACCGTGGACGATCATGAACCAAAACGTAAGCAGATTTACCTCATCTTTATTTTATGATTTAATGTGATTATTATTATTACACGTTAAGTTTCATTTTTTATCTAACAAAAGGCACTTGGTTTAAGCGGGGGGAAAATAACATAGAACCAATGGGAATAAATTCGGTTCCGGAGGATTCGATTCGAATAAGCTGGATATTCGATTATCCGTGATCCGATTAAGTGGAGAGGGTTGTACTTTTTTTCTGAAAGTCGTGCCGGATCCTCCAGCATGCCAGACGTTAGGATGCCGGTTAAGAGGATGTTTACTGTACGAACTTACATCTTCTTTTAGCGAACACCTTTTTCTTTTCTATTTTTATCAGAATTTCGGGTAATCCGAACTGGCACCGGTCCCAATTAGTTCGGATTAGCGGGGTTCTACTGTGTATCTTTTATCAGTTAAGCTGTCTAATAAAGTTTTAAAACGATTTTTTTTCCGACAGTGAAGCCGTCTAATGATGAGAAAGATGATGTTTAAGTAAACAATTTGGAAAACGTATCTGAAAACCCAATTTCAACAATTGCTGTCAAATTTGCTTGTCAAAAAAGTGTTGAAAATACCCGAATTCTTTCGTGCATGCTATTTTATGGGAATATCAAGTTATTACTATAGGTGCAGATTTGCGGTCGCCAGTAGCCACGTGGCGGCTAACTTTTTTGCTGTGGTGACTAACTTTCTGTGTCTTAGTCGCCAGAGATCAATTTCCAGTGGTTCCAATCCCCGTCGCGGAATTTTGATATTTTTTTTTCTTTTGAAAAAGCACCTGCTCTTTTCTCTGGCCGAGATCAAGTATGACCTTGATAAAAAGTCAGGGCATTTTTGCGATCTCAATTACCGTTGTGAACACTGACCCCGTGATGTACTGCTTTCTTGTCAAACATTATGCTCGAATATAATTCTGCGCATGCCCGCTCCACTGCAAAGTTTAGTAGCTGCGAAGCTCGGCACAGGAGCGCGCTAATGGTAAAGCTTCTCCTTTGGACACCAGCGAAAGCAAGCATTTCTTCGAAAGGTTTCGCCCAAAATCCAGAGTTGAAATAAATACTTCTTTACTGAAGATCGGCTCACAAGACCCAAAGTTCCCGATGCGATGGAGATTATTTAAGGGCTTTGGATCATGGAGTTGCGGGGATAGAGGATTCCGAACTCTGAAGAAAAAAGAATAAAAAGAAAAAGAAACTTGCACGAAAAAATACTTAACGCGGAGTATAGTTATGCTCTGTAAAAGTTTTCTGCAAGTGCGAGATTTTTATAGCGCAAAATAATCTTACATATTCCAAATTTTTTTTATATGTATACTTTCATATGATAAAATCAAAATGAGAAATAAAGTTTTCCTAATATTTCCCATTACAATGACTATGTAGCTTATATATGTTTTTTTATTCAATTGTAACTTGTCCAACTTTATCTTCTGATTTTTAAAGATTTATATTATACGTTTTTAATATCAAAGTTTCAAGAATTTTAGGATTAAATTAAATATACACATTTGTTGTAATTAGTCTGTGTTTTGTTGTACACGTGTATTTATTAATTAAACTATCATTTTGAATTCCTGAGTTTTTTTATTAAGTTTTTTCCATGTAAACTCTTATTGTTTTATGAGTTTGTTTCACAATGTGGCCACTAGATTTTGGTTAGGAGCCAAAGTGGCGACTGGATCTTTGGGGTTTAGGAGCCACTGACTCCATAAAAATTTTGAGAATCTGCACCTATAGTTATTACAACGACTTAATATTTAAAACATTGAAGACTGTTTCGAAATCTAACCCCAAACCTCATATATCTTGAATGATTAGATATCAAAGTATACGAAGCAAAAATAAAACTGTTTGTGATTTTCAGTCCAGTAATGTCGAAATTGCATTTAAAAACCATGTCAAAGAAGAATTAGGAGTCTTTATCGGTAAAACCTGAGCATTTTCATCTATCTCGATACTTCACCGGCAATTATTATCAGGGTGCAACCCAGGCATTCATAGCAATTATCGCGCCGTCAACGACAGACTGCTTGGCGTCCTGATAAGGATAAATCAACAGAGTTTTTGTGATAAGAAACAGGAGTGATGTCGGAGAACTGAGGTGGGGAACTGTTTGCTTTAACACGTATCTCATTTCTCGGCAAAGAAACATTCAGAGATGTAATTAAAATCACTCAGTCCTAGAATTAAGAAACGTAATGGCCACACTGTAAACTGAAATGTCTGAATTTCAGACATATGTGTGTCTTAAACGGAGTGATCAATTTTCAGACATTTTAAAATGTCTTAATTTTTCAGTCGCTTGTATGCATCTGAATTTAAGACACTTCAAACGTCTGACTCGCATCCATGTTTGACCACCTTTCATTTCTCGCAATGGGCCACTTTTTCACCCCCCTTTTTTTTCTAAGCATTATACATTGAAAAAAATATATATCCGTTAAAATGTGAAAATTGTACCGCCAATCGAAACGCCAGTGCAATTTACGTATTTTAATGGAAATTATCTTCCGTAAATTCCAGAAAATTTTCAATTTTTTTGGAAATTTCTGTATTTAAAAAAATAAAATGTAAGCTTTCAATGGATGACCCACACTTCATTCAATCAAAGGTCACGTATATTCTACAGGATTTATTTATTTAATTCACATTGCTATAACCAAGCAACACTTACCCCTCGCTGGATTTGAACCCGGGACTTCTTACTCACTAGGACTGTGACATACCGATTCGGCCACGCTCTCACGAGAGAAGGTTTCAAATATTGCTATTTATGAAGCACACAAAATGTATTTTATGGTAGTGGTAATTTTTTTCAACAATCTACTATAACTCTCAACGTTTTACAAATTTTCTTTCGGGAATTTTGGAATCTGAATTTTGAATCTGACGGTGGTATACGCTGTATACCTTCTAGAATTTTTTAAGGAACACCGTATACACTCTGTTTCTCAAAAAAGCTATATCATTCACTTTCTAGGGTATACCCTCTGCATAGAGCGTATACTCTCTAATTTTTTTTTACGACTACACCACTGAGAACAACGCTTTTCTTTTTCTTCTACTCACGGAGAATTTTTTAGAACACAAATATTATTGTTTTATACAGAGAAACGTTATTTTTGAAATATTAAAATATTTAAAAGGTTTTAACAATGTGTACATATTCAGCAATCCCTTAACATTCGCGAGTTTTGATTATTCTCGAAATAGAACATTTCTGGAAGGATATTTCAACATTCGCGAATACTTAACTTGGTTATTTGCGAATTTTGTTTTGTTTACAAAGTAAATTCGCTTTGTTTTACCAATTTCGTAAACTAATTTACACTGGACACTAAGTTTGGAGAATTTCAGCCCTTGTATTGAGGCCTTGTATCGGCAATTCAAAATGAATTTAAAAATGAATCCGAAAATAAGCAGTTTGGATTTGAATGAATACACCCTTAATAAATATATTTTTGCATTTCAATTGCTTTTCTCAATAAAAAAAATTATACACGCCAGATGGCGCTACTCCTTATCTATGAAATCGCCTGATAAATCTTACGAAAATAATTTTGCAAAGCTTCTAAAATCCAATTTATTTTAAAATGTAAAATATGAAATGAAAATATATAATACTGAACTACTTAACCCTTACCGGCGGGGAGTAATTCTGTTTATCAACTGATGAAATAATGGACTGACACTGCAATTTATTAACGAATTTATTAGAAAATACGAACTTGCTTATTTTCATGTACATTATAATAGGAAAATTTTAGTTAAATATTCTTGGTGCCGTTTGTCAGTTTTGGAATTAAAATTAGGTGTCCTTTTTTAAGGGCACCGCGCCGGAAAGGGTTAATCAGCTTTGTATATAAATATATGAATTTTTCATTTAAGACAGGATTCTGTAATTGACAAATAATACATTATCATCTTAACTATAAAATCAGGGCCGAAACTATCCTTTTTTGCACTCAGGGCAAACATGGATTTTTGTGCCCCCACTCCTTCGCAAAATATATTTACAAAGAGGATTTTACTACTTTTCTAATAGCCGAATTATTTTAAAATTTAAAATATGTAATCATAAAATATCTAATGTTTTATAATCTAAATATCTATGTAATCTATTTTGTCAAATATTGATTCAATGAAATCTTGAAAATGGAATCGAAAAAAAAATTCCGCTTTATACAGGATCCTTATACCATATCATCCTTAGATTCTGCTATGTTTTGGCATATCCCAGACAGGATGAATTTAACAATACCGTGTTAAACATAGACGTGAGAAAAATCGACAAACAAAATCTTCATTTGGCGCTCCTTCGTTCTGGCACCCGGTGCACATGCCCCCTCTGCCCCTTCCCCCCCTTAGACTCGACCCTGTATAAAACATTATCTAGATGCTGAACATTATCTATCTAATAGAAGATAGTTAATGGCATTTTTTGTAGCAAACAACAAAAAAAATTTTCATTTTGCGCCCTCTTCGCTTTTCATTATGGCACCCGGGGCAGACGCCACCTCTGCCCTCCATCTAATTTCGCTCCTGGTTTAATTTAAATAAATACATCATGTAATATATGTGACTTTGGATGGTAGTTGAAATATGTGAATTATTCCTTGGAAGATTGATTATATTTTATTTTTTTAAAGGGAAAATTGTAAATGCGAAATATACAAATAAATAAATAAATAAAGGGGGGGGGGACGATTTCTGGAATTTACGGAAGAAGATTTACCTAAAAATACGTACAGTAGCAGTATAATTTCCATATTTTAACAGGTATTTTTTTAAAGTGCAATAATGCTTTTTTAAAAAAATTAAAAAGTGGCTGTTGATCAAACATGTCTGCGATTCAGACGTTTGAAATGTCTTAAATTCAGAAGCATACACGCGTTTTAAAAATTAAAACACTTTAAAATGTCTGAAAATTGAACACTTCGTTCTAAGACACTTATATGTCTGAATTTCAGACATTTCAGTTTGCAGTGTTTATGTCATGATCATATAGTAAGACACTTAAGTGTCTTAATTTCAGACACCTATGATGTCTGAAATTTCATATTCAGACACTTAAGTGTCTTAATTATTTTTTCAGTTACATATGTGTCTGAATTTAAGACGCCTCTATTTGCAGTGCAGATTTAATGTGAACACTGACAGAAAAACTCGTCAATATACACTAAATTATTCGTCATTTTTTAACAAATAATTTCCGTACTCCTAGAAAACATGTTTTATCCGTGAATTCTTCTCGAAAGTCTGAAAAAGGGGAGAAATTCCGTTTATTCCTAGCACGCATGCGTATTGGTTCTATTAATATTAAATCCGTTTTTTTTTTTTTTTTTTTTTTTTTTTTTTTTTTTTATGGAAAACCAAAAATTCCATTAATTACAATTTCTAATTTAATTAATAAAGAAAAAAAATTTTCGAATTAAAAAATAAATAACAATTACTTTTCTCATTCATTCAAAAGTACTCACAATTTATTTTTTTAAGTTGAATAAATTGAATAAAGTTAAATAAAGTTGAATTTATAAAGTTGTTTATAAATAAATAGTCGCATTTAAAATATACTTTAAATGAACACATTTAAAAGATATTTTAATAAAAATATTAAATGAAAAAAAAATCGATATTACTCAAAAAAAAAAAAAAAAAAAAAAAAGAAAAAAGAAAAGAAAAAGAAAATATATATATATATATATATATATATATATTATCGGATATATAATATTCATATTTTACATCCGGCAATCTACTTAAAAATATTTTTAATTCATATTTCTATCCTATATTAATACTAAAGTATTAAAACCCCACCCACAATCTCATTAAAGATGAAATCTTTCCGAAATTAACTTCAAAATTGAAAGCTTTTTAAAGAAATTGACCAAGCCATACCCGTATGAAGCAAACATATTTACTTCAAAGTGATTCTCTGCTGTACAATTGTAGCCCAGTGGTTAGCGTTAGCGTGCTCGTCTCGTAACGCTGAGATTGCTGGTTCGAATCCAAGGTGAAACTTTTATTTTTTTTCCACTTTCTACAATTGACGGATATTTTACCTCCTGTAACGGAAGGGGAAAAAACAGATATCCGTCAATTAACGGGGAAAAACCTGGCAGCACTGCTGTCAGGAAATTTCCGTGAACTGAATAAAGTATTCCTGAGAGTGTGCATTAGTGCAAAAGCTGGCGTCCAAAAACGTTCATAATTATGTAAATTATTCCTTTGTGATAAAACACAATTTTCCAAACAGGGATGTCAGGAAGATTTTATATTTTAGGCATCAGTGTTCTGTGGCTGCAAACTTTAAAATGAAAGTTTTTAACTATATAAATCCATAGCAGTTTTAATTTTAAAGCATATACTTTTAGCAAAATAATTATGCAGTCTATTTTTAGTTTAGTTTCAGTTAGTGATTGTAACTCTAAACCTTTTCAATGTGAATACATTCAACACTGCGCTTGACTCAAACGATGTACAGAATAGGCCAAAAGATTTTGACACATTTCTAAAATTAAATAAAAAATAAAGTAATTGGCGTACCACAGTTCTGGTTGAATGGGAATGCTCATGATCGAAATGTCATTTAAGAAAATTGAAAAAATTAGATCCAGAATTTTTCCATAGATGACGCTATACCTTCAAATCTAAGAAAAAGAAGAAATCAAAAACTCAATATAAGCAATTAACAGAGCAATTTTTTTCTATAATCTGTTATCATACTTCAACGTGTGAAATAAAATTGAATACTGTTTGGTTATGATTTGATTATACAAAGGGCGCACACGTTGAAATATTGTAGTGGTTTGTACAAAATACAGGGTGTCTCAAAAGTCCCCAACGCTTTTTAAAATTCAATATAAAATCAAGCAATTGTCGTACAGGAAAGCGACTTGGACTAAAATGCTTCTCAGGATGAAAAGTTTTCTTCAAGAAAAAAAAATAGTTCCAAACTTCAATCATAGATGGCAATACTTGTCCGTGAGTTTGGTTTCAACATGCGCTTTTTCTGAATTTCAGATTACTTTCGATTTGGTTTCGAAGTATACGTTAGATAATCATCACAGAATCGCTTTAGGCGGGTTAAAAAATATATATTACGGTCGCGGTTAAGTGACATTATTTTTCGAAACACGAATAAAATGAAAGATTAGATTACACCCTAGCGGAGGAAAATGTATGGGGTCGTACCGTATTTTTGCTAATAGATGGGCTAGAACTGTAAGAGTATGTGGATTGCCCTTAATTTTCAAAGTATCTAAGGGATAAGGTCGCTTATTTAATGAATCAGACCGTTTTTCATCAAATAAGACTGTTACCCGTGAAAATTAAAGGGCAAACGCTCATAAAATTAGAGTCTTACATAAAATTGCGCGTTTATACTTTATGATTGCTTATTTTGCTAATATTTTCATTCTTCCTAATTGTCCACGAATTTACTTCAAAAAGTAGGTTGTCGCATTCTAATTCTAAATTACATGACATTCATCCTCTCTTCAAAAAATAAGCTGTTGTAAATTGTCGTATACAACGTGACGCTGTTAAAAAAAAAGAAAAAAAACTGTCAAATTGACGGAAAAAAGTCAATTTTGGCCAGTAGAAAACCGTTTAATTTACAGAAAATATCTGAAATCTGTTCAGTAAAAGTTTTTTTTCTGTAAAAAATAAAGATTTTTTTTCTGTAAAAACTAAAAAATCAGAATTTTTACTGTTTTAAAGAACAAAAAGTTATTTCTGTAAAAAATATGGAATTTGTAATTTTTACAGAAAAGAAATTATATTTTTTACAGGCAATAACTGTTTTAATGAACAGATTACAGACATTTTTTGTATTTTAAACGGTTTTCCACTGGGTCAAAATTGATAGTTTTTTTTCCGTTAATTTGATTGATTTTTTACGGTGTGTTGCTTTAAGTGCAAACGAATTATCTCTCATAATCGGGCTGCATGCGATAGGCAGATTTTTTTTAAAAATTCATGCTTGAAAGATATTTTAAAAACCATTTTAAAAATGAGATATACCTTTCAAACAAATTGCAATGGAAAGAACAGTTTTTTCTGTAAAAATTGCATTTTTTTTTCTTTCTTTAACTGTGTATGTATGTTGACAGTTATTACGAAATGTAATCTCCAAATCAAGGCCATTAAATTAATCAAACTCAGCAAATTGCTCTCTTCATCTGTCAACGTGATTTATAAAAGCAATTATGAAAAGAGGTTGTTATCCGAAACAAGGAAGTGAGTGTACTAAATAAACACTTTATATAAACATTTCATCTTTATCCAAGAAAATAAAGACATTTGAACATTAATAAACTGTTTTAAATTACTATAAATATAATTATTAATATAAATAATGTAATATTAAGATTAATGATGCTAATTTCCTGTTTTCATATCAATAATGTATTATATATGTTTTCTTCTACTCTTACTTGTATACTAGACTCTCGAAAGGAGAGATGTGATGATTTTTTATGCTGAATTAAATTCTTTTTCTTTCTTTAACCCATTTGTGCCTGAATTTTTGTTTTCTCATTTTTTTTTGGTAAAATCTCTTTAAAATGTTGCAAAATGAACAGGAAAAATACAAAAAAAAATAAAGCTTTTTTTTATTTTTTATTTTTTTTATTTTTGATAAAATGTAAAAGAACTAAATATGAGTATTTCTAGTAGAATAATATGCATAATTATATATTTTGCCTATATTTATATTCAAAATGTTTTTAAATTGTATATTATGTACTATAATTAGTATTTTAATGAACTACAATATATATATATATATATATATATATATTTCTTTGCAGAGATTAATAACGTTATAACTATTATTAATAATAAAATAAGAATAATCGTATTGCAGACTTAATAAAAATTTATTTCATAAATAACTTCGAAAGGAGATTGCATAAATAACTGTCTCCTAAATTTCTAACAAAAATATGTGCCCATTTGTGCATAAAAATGCATAAAAAATAGGCTTGAACATTTAATTTCGCAATTTAAAAAAATACGTATTTCAAAAAAGTCCACAAGCTAAGATTATAACTTGCGATTTTGGGTCCATGATAGAAAAAATACAAATAAACTTACTTTTTACATTTCGCCCTCTTGAAAAATTAAAAATCATATAAACACCGAAAAAAGCCTTAATTTCAGCAAATAAATATCCACCTTGTGCTGTCATCTCTCGGTTATAGATAAAGACATTTATAAATAATGATTTCATGCAATTTTCATGTCATAAAGAAGAAGAAAATTATACAAATGCATTAAAATTTGAAACGTCCCAAAAATGGGACGCTAGGCATAAATGGGTTAAAGTTCACTGCACATATTTTTTTTTTTTTTTACAACTCACAAAATAACTATGTGTGCTTTAAATAACACGGAATATTACACCATTACCAATGGATTAAAATGAGAAGTGAATAGAAGTCACAGATTGTATGTATTACCCTGACGATGTTGGATACCAGATTACGGATACAAAACATAAATACAAGGTAAGCCAATTTTCTCTTACCTAATGCTTTGCTTTTATAATTGAGAAATAAATAAATAATGAATTGTGAGGAAAACGAATTTCGCGAAAGATATTGTTAGAAAAGTTAAAATACTCCTAACAGTATATACATACAATAACTTAAGAGGGCTGGTCACTCAGCTTCCGTTTTCATGTCACTTATGCAAAATCTATGGGCATTGGATGCATTCGTCTATTTAAAATACCTCCTCGGGAAATTAATATATTTAACTTCTATTTTTTGTGTATACACTTCCTAAAAGATGTCTCTTTTTTTTCTTAGTTCTCAAAATAGTTCTAAAGTATAGACTTAATTTTATAGGAAGTGTTAAAATCTTACTCACAGTTCGCCCGCTTTTAACACATAAAATATTAAACTCAGCATAGATTTTAGAAATATTTTGAAAACTAAGAAATAAAGAGACATTCTTTAGGAAGAGTACACAGAAAAATATGAATTTCCCGAGAAGATATATCCATCAAAAGTCTAATAGACTTAGCATTACGGAGGAGAATTCCGAAGCTGAGTGACCAGCGCCCTTAAAATCTATTTTTACAAAAACCGCATTCGATCCGTAGTAAATTAAGTGCCACTAGACTCTTAGAATTTCGCACTGGTGCAATAGCTGATGGAATGAAACCTAACTTATAATTGCTTTTCAACTTCATTGCAAAATGATAAAAATAGTGCACCTTGTTTGTTACTCAATTGCCCCATTAACTGGGAATTCTCAGTTTTAAGTAATCATCTTCAGCTATTGTTTTTTCCGCACTATTCAAGAACGTTTTTTTCTTAACCAATTGTCTCTAAAGTAAAAAAGTTCGCAATTCTTTTCCCTATCTCCCATGTCTTGAGGTAATTAGTGTTCTGCCTTCGCTAATGAGGCCTTAATGACTTTTGCCTTCTGAATTCACCAGGTTTGACTTCCCTCATAAATGGGACTTTATTTTTAAAAAAATAATAAAAAAAATAAAGAAAAGGGAAATAGCTATTAAAAGTTTTGTCTTCAAAAGAAATTCAAAACAAAAAAGAAAAGAAAAGAAAAAGTTGTTTTTAAAAACACATTTTTATTTGTGCACTTAGAGGTCAAAATACGGCGAATTTAAAATTCGTGTTTCATAAGTGAAACTTCGCATTCTCTATATGATGCCGCAATCCCATATCAAATCCATGTATTAAAAGTTCGAAATTAAGGGGGTCCGGGACACAATTTAAAATAATTTGTATTTATTGAGTTAACATTTTGAATTTTTTGTGATGACTAACCATGTTATTTGTAAACAAAATCACGTGATAAAACTTCTCATGCATTAAAAAAAAAAAATTTATTTAAAATTCATTAAAAAAGTGGGGTAATTTAAAATCGTTATAACTCGAAATATTATTTGTAGAATTAAAATTTTTTTTTCACTTAAATAAACAGAAATATATAAGTTTTAATTTAGATTCAGCATTTTTAAAAATATTAAATTAAAAAAAATTAAAAATATTTAAGTAAAATTTGAAAAAAAAATGACTTTAAAAAGGATCATATTTTCAAAAGTAAATATTTTTTTCTGATTTGCAAAATCAAAATTAAAGTAAAACAATTGGAAAAGACATATTCCAAGTTTGAATCATTTATCTTTAACGGTAACTTATAACGATTTAAATACGAGAAATGGTAAAAAAAGGCCATCACGAAGAAAAACGCATTTTTACAAGAAATCGTTTTCATGGCAACCATCGCTTGAAAGCTAAATTTTGAAAACAAACCAAAACGAAAAATTTAATATCTCCTGTTCTAATTAAGATAGAAACATGATTTAAACGTTATTTTAAGCAGAAAATAACAGAGAAATTTCTAATGCAACAAATGTTTTTTAGAAAATTTGGAGATTTTTGTGTCCCGGACCCCCCCCCCCCCCCCTTAATGGATTGTTATCTATTTTATTTTTATTTTTTAGATTCCTACTATTAATTCACACTCTCCCTATATAGTATATCTTGTTCAAATTTTCAATCGTTAATAAAATACTTATTATTCATCCACTCAAGTTCAAATATTTTTTTTAACTTGTAATGGATGAAACTTGATGTTAATACAGTTTTTTCAAATATTAATTCATTAATTAAATTTTAATTAATTAATTTTAGTTTTATATGGGAGAAAAAATGGCGGCCGTGGGTTATTGAACAGAATTTAATGCATCTTCATGCCTATAAGGGGGCTTACCATAGGGGGGACCAAGGTTCTGTCGCCAAATACCGCCAAGTTTATCGTCAAAAGTGACGCCAAATTGGCGATATCTGCAATATTCCGCCAAGTTCCCATAGATTTCCATTGTAAACCAATAGGGTTTACTTGCTTATAGAAAAAAAAAAAAATGAGATATTTTAATGCAACAAAAACTAATGTTAGCTTAAGGGATTATATAAATTTTTTCTTTGATGACCTAAGTAGGAATTGACTTTTATATATATATATATTACTTGTTAAATGTTTAGCTTGTTATTAAGATACTATAATAGGAAAGAAAAAAAAACCTTTTTATATTATTGGAAATGTTACTTGATATTTTCGTAAATATAAATATTTATTGTTGAGCGACATGGTAATATTTTTTTTTTAATTGTGTTGAAAATTATCTAAGCTATTTAAGATTTTTAAATAGTTTTCTCAATATATAAAGAAAATTTAATTAAATTTAATTTGTTAAAATAGTCATTTTTTCCCAAACTCATTATGTTTATTTTTTTTATTTTTATTAATTTTTTATTTATTTATTTTAGTTTTGAAATTTGAAATTTAATTGACTAAATTTTCTTTTTGAGCAATTCTGTAAAAAACAGTAAATTTATTATTTTCGAATTAAACCATAACGAACAACATCATCAACAAAAAAAAAAAAATAATAATAAACGTTCCTGAAAACTTTAACAGCTGCAAAAATATGCAGGAATAATAACTAAATATGCTTAAGTACTCCCTGAAAAGCTCTCAAACAGAAAATTTAGTCAATTTAATTTCAAAATTCAAGAATAAAATAAAATTAATTAATTAAAAATAAATACAAATAAAAAAAAAAAAAAAAAATGGAAATAATGAGTTTGGGAAAAGGTGACTATTTTAAAAAATCAACTTTAATTAAATTTTGTTCATATATTGAGAAAACTATTTAGAAAACTTAAATAGTTTAAATAATTTCCAACATGATTTTTTTTTTATTATTACCATGTCGCTCAACAATAAATATTTATATTTTCGAAAATATAAAGTAACATTACCAATAACATAAAAATGCTTTTAAAATAAATTTTGACAGGACGAATAACATAAACAAACGTATATCTGCTTACTAAAATCGCGGAATTTGAGAAGGTACAGTAGCGCACCCTTCGGCAAACAGCTAGCGCAACTGTTTCCTTAAAACGCATTTTTGTCTGGCCGTGAGTGAGGGAACAGTTTCCCCCAATATTTAAGAGTTTCCATTTCGTTAAAAATCAAGTGATTTTGGGACGAAATTATTGTCAAAAATAACGAAATAAAGCTCAAGGATTACTGGATCGTCGAAAAGTGAAAGCTGTATTTCTGAGAAGATAGTTCTTGAGATGAAACACCCACGCGATTTGAGTCACATACAGACAGACTAACGGACAGACATTTTTTTAAAACAGTCTAATCGTGTTCAGGAACTTATAAAACGTTTAAATCCATCGAAAACCGAAAGTCGAAATTTTTCACGAATCTAATTACTTTCTTCTTGTAAAGCTAGAAGAAATTAAATATAATACATATGATCCGCGTTAACTTGTTCAAAGAGAACAATAGCAAATCCTCTGAAAGACAGTGTTTTGAGATAATTGAGTTTAACCCATTTATGCCTAGCGTCCCATTTTGGGGACGCTACGATTTTTAATATATATATATTTTTTTTATAATTTTCTTCTTATTTGCAACATGAAAATTATATTATGGAAGTATAGTTGTATAAATGTCTTTATCTATTACCGAAAGATGACAGTATAAGATTGATGATTATTCGCTTAAAAGAAGGCCTTTTTTCGGAATTTATAGATTTTTCATTTTAGAAGATGGCGAACTGTAAAAAATAAATTTATTTGTGTTTTTTCTATCAAGGATCCAAATAAATAAGTCACAATCATAGCTTGTAGACTTCTTTGAAATACGTATTATTTATTTATTTATTTATTTATTTATTTGTAATTGCGAAATTATATGTTCAACCCTATTTTTTATGCATGTTTGTAACGTACAAAATACAGGGCGCTAGGCGCAAAGAGGTACATATTTCTATTAGCCAGCCACTTAGGGGACAGTTATTTATGTAAAGTTCTTTTCATGAAATAAATTGTTTTTCAGTCTCGAATACGATTATTCTTAATTTATTATTAATTACATTTATAATAATATTATTAGTCTCTGTAAAGAAACAAATATATATATATTTAATAGTTCATATAAAAATACTAATTATAGTATATAATATACAATTTAAAGGCTTAACTTATATAAATTTAGACAAAACATATAATTATGCATTTTTCCACATATGGATATTCCCATATTTAGTACGTTTACATTTTATCAAATAAATACAAAAGTATTTTAGCATAATTTTTTTTGTATTTTTCCAGTTCATTTTGCAACATTTTAAAGTAATTTTACCAACTAATTTGAGAAAACAAAAATGCAGGCATAAATGGTTTTTGCCCTTCGCATATGTCGTCGGTCTGCGCGGCTCAACGTTTACTGTTCCTACGACCGTAATTTTAGGAATTTTCTTATTGGACCAACTTTACGACATTCTTAAAGATTCAAACATTACAAAAATAACAATAAATAACTACAATGAAATCTGTCTAAGACGGAAACTGTCTAATGCGGAAAACTGTTTAAGGCGTAATAATTTCAGAGGCCCACATTTTTAAACATAGAGATTTTTGAGAAATCTATCAAAGACGGAAACAATCTGTGTAACGCGGAACCGGACACTCATTTTGGGGTCCCATGTAACAAAGTTACTGTTTAAGACGGAAAAAAATCCTCTGAGAAATATAAATGGAAAGAAACCTTATCTTTTCATAATGACATGTATTGTCCCAGTCCGAATTCCAAAGGCCAGAAGGGTGCCTCACTGATTGATGACAGAACAGATGACGCTGATGATGAACAACAATATTCGATTTTTCTTTTCTAAATAGGTTTAAGATAATAGAATTTTAAGTCATTTATTAAGGTAAATATAACTTTTTTTTTTTCACTAAAACCTGTAAATTTGATTTATACCAGTGTGTTTGTACACTATCAATTTGTAGTGTAAATTAATATATTACTATAAATATATTTTTAAAAAATGCACAAAGATTTCATGTTTATTTAATTCAAAAATTTTTTTAAGATACGTTAGTTTTAATTTTTAGCCAAAGAAATGTTTAATACTCTGTGAACGGGATGTCTATAAAGTTTTTCTGTCTAAGCCGGAAATCTATATAAGGCGGAATTTTATTTCAGTTACAAGCGATTCCGCCTTAGGCTGATTTTACTGTAGTTGGATGTGCCAATCCTAAAACTTTCTTCTATCTCATACATTGTTAATACTTGAAAATCCACTACCACAATGACAAAATTAAATGACAATCTATGGCCATCTTGAGTATTCTAAAGGTATAAGTCCGTCGAATTGTGCGCATAGATATAAGCATCGCATCTTTCAAAGAAATCATTGAATTTTGGCACCAACCCTGTTATGGCTGCAAACAAAATTCCCAACGCAAAGAGCATAAAAGTGACACCTGTTGTATACCTACACTGTAAAAAAAAAAAATAAAAAAATGTTAATATACCGAAATTGTACTGGCAATCGAGACGGCAGTACTATTTCCGTAATTTTAACGAAAAAATTTCCCCGTAAATTCCTGAAAAACTGCAATTTTTCTGGAATTTACAGGAAAAACTTTTCGTTAAAATACGGAAATAGTACTGGCGTCTCGATTGCCAGTACAATTTCCGTATTTTAGCGAATTTTTTTTTTTTTTTTTTTTTACAGTATAACAATGATCTATTTATGTGAAAGTGTAATAGGATATGAATTTTGATTAAATCCCGTTCATTAGTTTTTCAGATAGAGCTATTGCGGAAATCGTGAAAAATGCAGCTTAGCAGCGCCACCTGTTGTACAATTTACACGGAAACCTAATCAGCACCAACTCATGTCAACGTCTGACTGAATCTGAAGCTTGATGAAATTCCGTGCCTTAGATCTTGAGATAGACCTATTGCAGAAATCGTGAAAAATGCAGCATAGCAGGGCCACCAGTTGAGCGATTTACACCAAAACCGAGTCAGCACACCAATTTATATCAATGTATCTGAAGTTTGATGAAAATCCGTGCTTTAGTTCTTGAGATAGAGACATTGCGGAAATCGTGAAAAATGCAGCCTATATTAGGAGTGTCACTTGTAATAGGGCGATTTACACCAAAAACTAATCAGCATCAATTTATATCAAGGTCTAACTTAATCTAAAGTTTTATTAAATTTCGCGCATTAATTCTTGAGATAGAGCTATTGGGGAAATCGTAAAAAAATTTGCATAGCAGCGTCATCAGTTGGGCGATTTACACCAGAAAGCTAATCAGGACCAATTTATATCAGGGACTAACTGAATCTGAAGTTTGATGAAAATTCATGCATTAGTTCTTGAGATACAGCTATTGCGGAAATCGTGAAAAATGAAGCATAGCAGCACCATCTGTCGGGCAATTTACACCAAAAACTAAAAAGCACTAATTTATATCAAGTACTAACTACATCTAATGTTTGATGAAAATTCTTAAGATAGAGCTATTACGATAATCATGAATAATGCAGTATAGCAGCGCCACCTGTTGCGCGATCAGCACCAACAAGTAATCAACACCAAATTATATTAAGTTTGTTCTTAACTACTCTGCTCAACAAGCGCAAAACGTTTTGACACATTTACAAATTCATTTTTTAACGGAAAGGTATAAAACTGGAAAGCCTGGCCATGGAAGCGATTTGGAATTGAACTGTTTTGTTTTTTTTTCATTTTTTGATCAATCAATTACCTATTGAGTTATAAGCGAATTTTATCACGTGACAAACACGTTTTTTCGCCCACGCTTGAGTGCTCTTTCTTCCTTCGTGCGGAAATTCAGTTCAAAACGCCCATTTTGACACTATTTTCTGAAAGATCTATCGCGTTTGCAAAAAAAATATAAAAAACTGCTCAATTACACAGTTTCTGAACAACAACAGCTAGTTTCCTACATTTTCGAACAAAAATAAATTAAAACTTATGTCAGAGAGTTGCCTTTTTGAATTTGAGAACACCCCTAAGGACTAATGGAATCTGAGATTTTATGAAAACCCTTGCATTTGTTCTTGAGATATAGCTATTGCGGAAATCGTGAAAAGACAGCATGGCAACGCCACCTGTTGGACGATTTGCACCGAGAAGTAATCAGCACCAATTTATAGCAGGGTCTAACTGAATCTAAAGTTTTATTAAATTCCGTTTATTAGTTCTTGAGATAGAGAGCCCACAAAACACATCACATTGTATCACATACAGACAGTCACACAGACAGACTCACAGTATCTTGTCAAAACATGTCTTTCGGGACCTCTGACCCCTAAAACGTGTAAATCCTTCGAAAACCAGAATTCGGAAATCCAATACTTTCTTCTTGTAAAAATATAAGAAAGTAAAAAGGCTTTTTTGGGGGGGGGGGTGGGAGGGGGTGGGGAGGGTTGAAAAACGTAGCTCCACTTTCGATTTTTTTCCCCAATATCCAAGTGTCTTTAAAGTAAAAAGAGTTTAAAATTCTAATCCCCATCTCACATGTCTTAAGGTAATTAGTGTTTTCCCTTCATTAATGAGGTCTTAATGAATTTCGTCTTTTAGAATTTAGCAGGTTTGACTTTCTATAATAAGATGTTATATAAAAAAAAATAAAAAAAATTAATTCTATTAAAAGTTCGGTCTTTATAAGAAATTCAAAACAAAAAAGAAAATTTGATAAAAAAGCAAATAAAACTTTAAATTCTTTTAAAAAGTTGTGCAAAAACCGTAATTCTTTTTAAGAGAGATTAGGGTTTTTGCACATCACAGTACCAAGTAAAACGACTTCAGTCAAAAAGAAGTTAGTCTTTTAGTTTGAGCTAAAGTGATGCAGGTCGAAATATTACCTTTTCAAATAATGTTTTAACCTATTTAAGTAATCTTATTTGAAAATCTTAATTTAAGGGCGCAACAACAACAACAGAATTATTGGAGCTATTTTAATAAATTTCTTTTAATATTTTTTGCTATTTACTATCTAGTATTTCGATGGTTTTGTTGGAAAATAAATTCATTTTTTAGCAATGTTAATTTGAAAGAAAATTAGTTTCTTCACTGCTGATTTTTTAGTATTATTATTATTTATTTCCAAATGATTAATTTACATTTTAACTATTGACAATACTAATAAAACTTTTTTTAGAAATTTCTTCAATTGTTCCCGAGAAAAGGGTACTTCAATATCAGCTCTTGTTTAAGTACTTTCGCAACTTTTACTGTCCCTATTAAAATATGTTGAAAAGGATGAGTTCGGAACAGCTTACGCTAAATACCCAGTTAAATTATTATACTTAAATTGTTGAATGCAATAATAGAATATAAAATGTTCCCTTACCTTTTCTGGTAAGCAGATGAAGATTTTTCTTTCATCATTTGTCGCTGTCGGATTTGCTAAAAAAGGTTTGAAGTAATTTTTATTTAATAATAAATTGTGTTGCACTGTAATGTATAAAAGCTACTATTTCTCCATGACGAAAGAGGCCGAATATGTAACACGCTTCTTTAATACAAATAACACTTTCTTGGCTAAATACTTGTACACTGAAAATATAAGTAAAACAGATTAAATTACATAATTATTAACCACCATAATACAGGCAGGAAAGGAGTGTTTCTGAACAAAAGGTATCGCACAACAAACTTATGCAGTCCGGCTTGGTCAGTACCAGCCCATGCACTGAAAAAATTTGGGGCCTGTGAATGTTCTCTGAAACTCAGAAACAAAGCAAAAACAGCTGAGTTCACATATTTCTATCTTTTCTCTGGCGTATTTGAGCTTGTCTAATTAAATAGGATGGCGCGACAAATATCAGTGGTGCTGCCATTTCGTGCCTGTTTCGGATAACATTTGGTGGACATTAAACGAGTCCTTTACTATTACCACTTGAATGTTAATACGTTTTAAATGAAGCATTGATTAAGGCATATTATTTCACAAACAAGTAATTACGTAGGGAACACACCTCACAAGAAAATCGATGTTTCACAAGCGAGAGGGGTAGGCACAAAACACGCACATTTGAAGAGGAATTCCATCAGTCCCTTTCATAAAATTTTGAACCAGTGACGGCAAAAAACCCGAGGCGGCAACCCCCCCCCCCCCCCAAAAAAAAAAAAAAAAAAAAAATACCCTCTTAACCCGGGAGTAGTCGCGCCGGGTATGAGAGAGCCATGGTACCTACGGTTTTTACAGTTGTTACCACAATTTTTCTAAACCTAGTCTTTAACTTACTTTATTGAAGATTTTGTAACAATTGCGTACAACAATACAATTTTGTAACAATTGCCACATTGCGTACATGCATTTCATGTATGGGATTACGCAAGAAAAGGGATTGGCTGCTCAAAGGATTTAGATTGAACGATTCCCGGATAGGATTCCGCCGGATTACCGAACATTTGAGCGTCTTCATTAGGATTTGTGCGCGAGTGGATTTTATGCTTTCAGGCATGATAAGGGCACTGTAAGATATCGCCGAATTCCTGCAGTGGAAGAAGCAGTATTACGTACAGTAGAAGATTCGACAAGCTCAAAAGCTGTTGGGCGTACGTTGAGTGTAAACTATTTCCTTGCTTAACCCCATATGTAAAATGCATTTCGGCAAGCTCCGTATTGGTGTAACGATGCATGTTGCTCAAAATCCGTGAGGGAATGACGATTCAACCTAGCGAAGTGCTTTCATCCACCGTACATAACAGCGCCCTCTACTGCCTCAATGTTGCATTTTTCTACCCACATTCCTATACGAAATTGGCTTATTTAGGTCCCCTCTATGTACCTTTACAGTTTTGACATATAGTTCTGAACCACCCTGCATAAATGTCAATTCTGAACAGTTTTTAATTTATTGAGTTAATTCATCTGTTTGAGTGCAGAGATGTTCATGTAATTGAAAGAACAATCCCTTTAAGTCTTTAAATTCGTATAATCTTTCACAGAACAGTATCTTGTTGCGTATAATCATTTGATAGAGTAGTTACTCATTTCATTACTTTTTAAACTCTGTAATAATATCTGATTTTTAAGTTATTTGAGTATTAGCTTATAAACTATTACTAAATTTATGATATATTCTGAAATGTTTCCTCTTTTTCTTACACTATCTTGCTCTTTTTCATTTTTGTAATCCATTTTGGTCTTTCATATTTTTTCTTATTCATTTTCAGAAGCCCCCGCTTCTTATTTTCTTAAGATTTTTCTTTATTTTCCTCTGAGAAATTCATTATTCGGATTCAGAGTTCGTTGAATCACTGAGCGATGGTCTTAATTCAAAGATTTAAAAAAAAAAAAAACGACTAAACTGAAAATCACTTCAGCCAGAACAGAAGGTCTCTAATTCTACGAACCGTTGTGAAAAACCACTTCTTATTACAAGTTTGATCGATAAGCCAAAATAAATTTGTGTAGAATTTTGAATGATTGTAGCTCCAATCTCAGTAAACAGACTAGAAATAAAATTAAATACTCGGATTCTGTTTTATCTGAAATTCTCCATATAGACTTATTCAACAGAAATAAATTTCAGCTTATGGAGCAATTCTTTAAATGCGGCATTTGATGTCTTGACGCTCAATCAAGTTAAAAAGCAAAAAGCTCATTCCGTAGTTGCAGACCATATTCCCACTGTTCAGTGTATGGTTATACTTTACACAATCACACTACCTTATTACAAGAACTGGCTGTCTCACTACAAAATATCCCTCTTAAAACGCAAGAGTCTATGGAGGCAGCGGTTGAAACAATTGCAGAAACTACATCTAAATCTACATCAAATAGCATGCCAACTGCTCTTACCATCCAGATCAAACCAGCAGGTCCTGGCAGGGCTTGATTATCCAAAAGGCACATGAAGTATGTGCTTCCCTCCAAAATTTAACAGGGGCCCCAAAATGACTGTAAAATGGAGTATCTAATTACCATTTTTATTTTTATTTTTTTGCTTTTTTTTTTGGAGAAGATAGTTTGACTAATGCAAGAGAATATCCACATTTCTTTAAGAAACTTATCTAATCTGGATATCTGAATATGGAACAATTGGGTTTTAACCAGTCCTATGACATACTGGTGTGATGATTATAGAACCCACCTGCGTAACTGAACATAAGAACTACATATATACGATAAATATACTCTATCAAAAGCAGGGGTCGGCAAGTAATTTTAAGTGGGGTCCGAATACTTTTGAAAAAAGTTATCGAGGTCCAGAGAAAAAAAACAGATAAGTAATATACGTACTTTTAACTTTTAAATTTTTATTTTTATTTTTACATACACATGCATATAATATAAAATTGAAGAGTCAGGTATTCGTTCTGATAAATTACTACATACACAGGTATAAGTTCTGAAAACTTTTACATACACATAATAAAATAGAAAAGGCAGGTATCCGTTGAAACATTAATGCGAAAAATTACACTTGCGGTCTTGAGCCAGTTTTTTATAGTTTGATTCACGTGGTGAACAGTGTCTTCAAGGTCTTTTTAGGATACATATTGATTCACAAAACGCTATTTTAGCACACGACAACAACAACGCAAATGAAGGAAATCTCCACACAAGATCGCAATCTATGACTAACAAGTCGAATCCACTCCCTCCCAGACGTATCTTCGAGTATGCACTCCAGCGCAGCCTGCCAGTCCCACCGCCGCGCACGCACACCAACGCAACCGGTCGCTTTTTCAAGAAGGCTCACGTTTTGAGCATTTTATCGCCAGAGCAACGGTTGGCGCGGGGATGAATTCAACGATACGCACCCTTTCTTGTTAGTGACGTCATACGCGTAGCGAACAGCAACCCCATTCCTAAGTATGACGAAATGTTATTTCACCGTGGTTTACAATTAAAACATTGCTTGAAACAATGAGCTTTTTCGGATTAAAATTCTTTTAATTTCACGGTAAATATAATTCAAACATAAGTTAATTTTTTTCAGTTCAATAATATTATTTTATTTCATTAATTCGCTACGTTCGATGAAATTGAGAACGTATTTTATTTTTGAGGAAAAAGAAAAACAGACGTAATGATTTTCTTGTAATAAATATGAATACAAAAACCCTTAACGGGTTAAAAGTTTGTGACGCAGCACTTTATCTTATGCTCTAAGAATTTTAAATATGGAACTTAAAAATAATGATATCAAATTTTGAGTGACGCTATGCTATTAATTATAATATCTCTATATATTATTTATTTCATCTTTTTATTTTTTTATAATCGCATGTGCAAAAATTATGTTCAATTTAAAAAAATGTATAAAAGTTTATTCATTGATGCTTTAACATTTACACCTCTCATAAATTCCAAGTATGAGTTTTAAAAGATATGATATCAAAATTTTAGTGACGCTTTGATGTGGCTTTAAACGATTTGTTTTAAAATTAAAATTAAATTATTTTCGTTTTGGCTAAGATATACTCACACATCTAAATAATAGTTTTAATTTTCCAATATACTTTAAATATGTCACTTTCACTGAATTTATATAATGCATTTAAATGTATTTATTTGAATAAATTGATTTATCCTTTGTCCACTGCTTTAAAAATTTAAAATAAGATTTGCGTAAATAATTTTTTTACCTCATAGTATCCATTTGAATACATTTCCCTTAGTTTGGATACAATGACGCAAAAAAATTATTTACGCAAATCTTATTTTAAATTTTTAATAGCATTGGACAAAGGATAAATCAATTTATTCAAATAAATGCATTTAAATGCATTATATAAATTCAGTGAAAGTGACATATTTAAAGTATATTGGAAAATTAAAACTATTATTTAGATGTGTGAATATATCTTAGCCAAAACGAAAATAATTTAATTTTAATTTTAAAACAAATCGTTTAAAGCCACATCAAAGCGTCACTAAAATTTTGATATCATATCTTTTAAAACTCATACTTGGAATTTATGAGAGGTGTAAATGTTAAAGCATCAATGAATAAACTTTTATACATTTTTTTAAATTGAACATAATTTTTGCACATGCGATTATAAAAAAATAAAAAGATGAAATAAATAATATATAGAGATATTATAATTAATAGCATAGCGTCACTCAAAATTTGATATCATTATTTTTAAGTTCCATATTTAAAATTCTTAGAGCATAAGATAAAGTGCTGCGTCACAAACTTTTAACCCGTTAAGGGTTTTTGTATTCATATCATTACTTTTTTGAGGTTATTGAAAAAAAAAATAAAACAATAAACACACACAAAAAAAATTAAAGACCAATACAAAGAATTCATAGTCAGGATTTCAATTCACCTTCAATCTCTCCCCCCTCCCTTTCCGCAAAAAAGGATGACCATACTTCAATTTTAAAGAGCACCGTGCAATGAGATTTTTATAAGAACTCTTTGGTAAGATATGGAAGTAATGTACAACATGCATGTTTAGAGGGTATTTCTGTTGGTTTGCTTCAGAGATATAAAAAGCTATGTTAAATTTTACTATATAAAAAAACTACTTTGTTAAGAAAAATAGCAAGAAATATTACTCTTTAAACCTTTATATATATATATAACAATCATCGCTCACTTATAAAAGTAATTCCATACATTTATATTAAATCCAAAACTACAAATTTCTGCTTCTCCCTTTTCTCATTTTTAGTACAAAAAAATTAAACATTCTTTAATTTTATATAAAATAATCTTTCACCATTCCTATTTAAAATTCTTTATTAACAATAATAATAAATCATATAAAATAATCCCCTGAGCTCCGAAGATTCCACTTCTGCTTTTGCACCCACCTCTCCAGCTTACCTAAATAATAAAATCTTTCAAAAATTAGTTTAAAAAAAAAAACTGCAACATTTGTTGCTCACTAACATAAATAAATAAATAAGCACTAACTTCCCTAATGTAGTACAGTCTTGGAAAAAAAAGTGAACACCCCCTACTAACATCCTCAACAAATTACCGTAGAAGAAAGTTACTGGTACCGAACGATTGGAAATAAAGTCTACTTTTAAATGATGTATATAAAATTTGCTTAAGGGGTTATCTACATATTAAAACGAACCATAACTTTGTTTTTTTCAATAGCAGTACACAATTTTTACAGCATAAATGAATTCTACACCATTTAATTAGCCTAAAAACAAATTTTTATGCAATTCGTACTATAAGTTGCCGAGAAATTAATTATTTTAAAACAAGCTTATTTTAAGGGCTGTATCCAAATTGAAGTTCGGTACTTGATTGTTAACCGAGAGAGCCCCCTTCTTGATCAAGGCACCTTAAGCGTCACTCAAGCAGTCAATGAAGTCTGCTAGATTACAGGACAGCGTAAGACATTTCAAAATATCTAGTCACTTCTATCATAGACCCTTAAACCATAATTTTGCCGTTTTTTACGCATAATTTGAAAACTATTTGGAAGAAAAATGTGAAATTTTGGATTTCCATAAAGCAGGACTTAATAAATCTAAATCCATCAAAAAAATTTTAGGTTACAATTCATAATTTTTTCGAATATTAATTTCATAATTCATATCATAAAATTATAAAAATTGCAAATTCAACGTATTTATGTTTGGGTATGTTAGTATTACTGCTACACAAAAAATTAGCACATTAGGAGCATAATTTCAGGAGATATGAATAAAAATATGAAAATATAATTTAACGTTAGAAGCACTAAATTTTGAATGTTTATAATTCAAAAACTTATTATTCAAATTACTTGAAATTTGGTGCCTAGGCATAGTTTGAACCGAAGATTTGAAATATCTCGTTAAAATTGGGTATCGCCATTGAAAAAAATGAAGTTTGGATTTGTTTTAATATGTAGATGGCCCCCTAAGCAGATTTTATATACATCATTTAAAAATAGACTTTATTTCCAATCGTTCGGTACCAATAACTTTTGTCTACGATAATAATTTGTTAAGGAGTTAGTAGAGGGTGTTTACTTTTTTTTTCCCCACGACTGTACATTTCACCTCTTCTCCCTTCCCCTACTCCCCAACATTAAAAAAATTTAAATCTTTATTTTTATACAGAAAATTCTTCTATATAAATTATCCTCCTATTCCTCAAAATTACCACTTTCCCACTCCAGCCTAGAGATTTCAATCTTTAAAGCTTTTTAGAAAATCGGATCTGCAAAGTCTGTTGCTTAATAATAAAATATATAATCATGTACACTTTTAATTATTTTTCACACAATCAATTGATGTCATGATAATAGTTGTTCTGAGCGAATATTGTGTTGACTGGGCTGTCGTACAGATAGCTCAATTGGAAGAGTACTGGCAATTAAAGCCAAGGGTTATTAAAGTTCACTGTAATTCAAAATGTTTAACCCCTTCGCGACAAGAGCCCTTTGGTTAATTTTTAACCTTTTACTACAGGTTTTTAAAAACAGAAAATTTTCTGTAATTGAATCACAGAAATGCTCCCATTAAAGAAGGTAAACTTTATAATTAAAAATAAGTGGTGAGAATAATGAAGGATTCTGAACACCTTAAGTGGCCAAGTATACCGGTCGCTCATTCCCAAGGGCTTAAAGATGCTTTTTTTGCTATTATAACCTTTAGGATTTACAATATAAAAAATTTTAATATAATAACAATGTTTTCATTACTCCAAAATAATGTGTTAAAGGCGATAATGTATCATATTTAGTGTTCCAAGAAATAGCAATATTTGTAAAATACATGTGCTTCTTAACTGAAAAATTCATTGTTTATATCTGAGAAATACATTACATCTTCTGCATTAAAATTTTTTAGTGGCAGGCTTTTGTGATTGAACAAGGACTGCTGCAGAGTGCTTTTGAGGATTTTACAATATAAAATTATGGCTCTTGAACTACTATTAATCAAATACAGTAATAGGGATAAAAAAAATCATTAAATAGTGTATTTTAAAAAATTACTTGTATTTTCATCAGATATAATGATTATTACTACCATATGTTATATTTAACATATTTTTTAGAAAAGTTACAACTATTTTCATGAAGTTTTGGATCCCCCCCCCCCCCCCTGACATACTGTCAAATTTCGGGAGGTTTTTTTTTCTTGTGATGTTCCTCCCCCGACCGAGAATGGAGCGGGTTTTTTACAATCAACTGATTAATTTTGTTTTTCTTTTATTGCTACTTTTTTATGTTAGTGTGGTGATCTTTCAAATGCTATTGCACAACGAGGCGATAAACGCGCTACTCTGTAAGTGGCACGGCAACCCTCCAGTGTACAGGTAGAATTGATAAAAAGAGTTTTTGTAGTCGGAATATGCGGAATGTTACAGAATAGTGAATGGTTTAATGAAAGCAGAATAAAAACTTAATATTTAATTTAAAATGCGAGTCAGATTAAT
Source organism: Maratus speciosus (assembly GCA_963932465.1). Lineage (NCBI taxonomy): Eukaryota > Metazoa > Arthropoda > Arachnida > Araneae > Salticidae > Maratus > Maratus speciosus. The sequence goes on along the minus strand of OZ010788.1, from coordinate 614,699,237 downwards.
ATATTAATTGAAATGGTTACTGAATAATCACTTTATTAGTTTATACAAAGTCTAATTATCATGACAGCTACAATGCAGCTGCTAATGAAATTTTGAGAAACCAATCTTTTCTAAATAGTAACATGTTCTGAATTGTTCTTATTTACAATAATACTTCATTACCACAAATACCATATAAGGGGGCTACTTTTATATTTTTTAAAAGTAAATTATTTAAAGCTTTCTTTTAAGCATATTAACTTTAAAATTAAATAAAAACAAGTATCTTACTTTTGCAAAAAAGCTGTTTTATCTTAGATCTATAAACTTTAATTACTAAATAAGGAAAAGTATCATGATGAAAATTTTTACTTTTAGGAGCTCAAAACAACCAGTCAGGATAAAATGGTTCATTTTGAGCTAATCGTGATAATTTAAGTATATAAAGTAGAATTTACTATCAGTCAAAAATATGTCCAAGACTGAAATCAGTCCTGAGACTGAAGGTCTTGCACCCATGGCTGTAATCAATTAGCCTAAAAGAAATGCTTCAGGTGTTTTTTTTTTTTTTCCTTCTGGTTTTTTTTTTTTTTTTTTTTTTTTTTTTTTGTTACAGAGATAAACGGCAATAAGAATTTTTTTCCCCTTTAGGTTAAATTTTATAAAAATAAAATACTACGATGCTTTAATTTTTGAAGCTGAAAAGAGTTATATTAAAAAAATAAAAAATAAACGAAAGATGTCATTTTAAGTCAATTTTCGTTTATAATATTATTAGAAACGATTCGCAAATGAATCATTTTATAAACGGGATTGGAAATCTTAATTTTGATTTCGTCATACCTTTTATTTAAATTGTGCGTTCTTTAAAAATGAAAGATTTTGTTTAATTTCTTTAAAAGAAAACTCAAAATTAAATTAGTAATCTATCTGTATTACACTCGCATATCACAAGAAATACCTATGCCACACATGAACGTTATTTTGTAAGGAAAACAGTTATAAGTATTGTTGAAAATAAAAACAATTCAGAACATTATACTAATTAGAAAAATTCGGTTGCAAAGAATGCTGTCTGGATAATTAGAAATTGTACTCACTTTCTCCCCTTGGAATACCATTTCAAGATCTTTGATATTTCTTATTTCTTCAGTCAACTTCGCGTATCGCGTAGTGATACATGGCGAAGTCTTATGGCGAACGCGATGAATTTTCATTTCGATACGAGAATTTTCGATAAATATCGAATTTCGATACGAGAATTTTTTTTAAAAATGTGAAATATTTTCTCCTTAAAAAATGTTTACTTACTATGAATAACAATAAAATAAAATACCTATAATTACAAAATACTGCTCCATTAAAAAAAAATCAGTCTAAGTATTTTAAAGCACATAATAAACTGTTTTCGTAGTTTAAAAAAAGATTTATTGCCAATATTCAGATTTTTAACTGTGACCTAAACCGCGCAAAACCGATGTGCAACGTTCTGTCTGCTAGCCCATAGAATAACATGTAATCCGCGATCCTAAGAAGTCCATTTTTTCATGCGGATTATATAAAAATTAAGAGTTTTCCTAGATACTAGGTTAATCTTATCCACTTCGTCAAAAACAGATTCATTTTATATATTAATGTTTTTAAAAAAATCTAGACCGTTTCGGAGAAAAAAAAAAGACAAACTTACACCATCGAAATTGCTTTCGAAATGGGTTTACAGATCTGAAAATATACTGCACGTAGAATTGTAAAAAATTCAGAATAGGATTAGACTGCAGATATAAGACTGTTTTAAAAAAAATCAGAACAATAGGACCTATATTTGATGAGTTATTAACAGGCGGCTTTTCGCATTTTCTTTGATGTCGAGTTAGCTGTATATATGAGTTCCGCCATCTACGAATTCTACGATATGATACGATACGATTTTAGGCTTAAGGCTGCGTCACTCGGAATACTACCGTCTTCCATGATATGAGTTCCGCCATCTACGAATTCTACGATATGATACGATACGATTTTAGGCTTAAGGCTGCGTCACTCGGAATACTACCGTCTTCCATGATAATTCTATCGATCATGTTTTTATGACACAATTGAACTTAGTTTTATTAACATTACTACTAAATTAATTTAGTTTTTTTTAATTGAGCGGCATAATTGTGTGACGTGCAGATTGCATTAATAAAACATATTTTAACTGAAATAATTCATGAAAAATTATTTGTTTTTAATTTAATTTCGATTAGAAGTTAATAGAAAGTTGAAACTAAAATCAATTCGATTATAATTAGATTGAACGATAAATCATAAATTATTTAACTGTATCCTGCTATTAAATCAATCAGTTAAAATAATTGCAAGTTGATGCATGCAATTAAATCAATTGCAATTACATTTTAATGCTGTCGAATCTTTATCATTATTTGAGTTTCTCTCTATTCTAAAAAAAAGTAACTACCGCCGCCGCCGCCGCCGCTGGTTTTGAATTTTTTGTGACCGGAAGTCTTTCTTCGTTAATATTAAGAAAAATAACGCATACAAAAATATGAAAATCGGTGGTTTTATACAGAAATGTTTGATAAACACGCTGATGTAGACAGTTTTCAAATCGAAGAATTATTTTAAGAGATATTTAATGCTAAAGTTGGATAAAATCGTTCCACTAAAAAAGTTTTATAGCAGCAAAAACTATACATGACAGTGTAATCATTTTTACATCATTTTATGCGTTAGAATTTGCCGGAGTGCAGATTGTATTTCTTTTTTTAATTTGGCTAATTTTTTGAGGTTTTATTTCTATTTTAAATTCAAATTTTCAGCATTTCTAGAGATAATTTTTACAGATTTTAGAAAGTCATATTAATTTAAACTGTTGCCAACTTGTATAAACAGCGAAAACAATAATGTTTGCTTGAAAAAGAAAAAAAAATATTTATACGTGTAATAAATTAAAAATTTATTTACACGTGGCTATTATAAACAGAAAAAAACGTTTGGAATTAGAATTAAATAATTATGTAAAAAAGCAGGAACTTATTAAAAATTATGTCATAAAAACTATAATTACACATGAATTTTAAGAGAGAAAGGAGTTTGTAAAATAATAAATTTATTAACATGCGTTAGAAGTCTTAAATAGGAGAAATTACGTCATATTTACGTCACAATACAGTTATTACATAAAATGAACACAAAATAATATTGCAAAACGGTTTAAATTTAGAAATTGCACTAGACATTTATTTGATATTTTGAGAGGATACTTTTCAACTATTTTTATTAGGAAAGCGCAAATAATATTTCCTTTCTAACACAAGCATTTTCACGTGAATATTAAAAAGAGAAAGAATAGTTTGGTCAAAATTACGTCAGATTAAAAACGATTAATTTAAAATGTCTCATTTAAAACAATTTTCTTTTCGCTTTGTTAAAAAATACCAGGAGACAAAGACTCTGTTTACTTAATTCCTTTTATATTAGCTTATTTTGAAATGCTGTTACACGTGTCTACGTCATCAAGTTATTTTTATTTCGACGTTTTATTTGTATTTTTATTAATGTTGTACTAATTTATTTGTTCTTTCGTTATTTAAAATAAAAATTATGTCAATTTGTATAATTTGGCGAGTGGTTTGGCGATTTATATAATTTGGCGAAATTGGTCGACGGGATAATTAAGTAGTACCGCAGCGGATTTGGCGTTAAAATTTTCCAATCAAAGAGAAATGAATAGAAATTCGTTTATAGGGATATAAATCACTGTTTTTTAAAATATAACTCAATCTTTCGAAGTCTTTTTAAAGCCAATCAAATTAGCGTGCATTTAGAGTCTGCGGTGTCCGGACGGGGGTTGGCGAGCGTAGCTCGTAGGGGGCCGAGCCCCCTAGTTTATGAAAAAAAAATTGGTCTGCCTGTGCACAAAATTAAAAATCTTTAAAATTCTTCAATTTTTTATTTTAAAATTTTTGCCATATTTTTTAATGTTATTTCGTTCTAGTTGTTTTATTTGTTATTTTAAAATAGTAATTCGTCATATTTGAATAAATCATCTAATTCTTCTCTCGACTGAAATCCCTCCCCCGACCACCACCACACACACTTCATTTTTCGTCATTCTGCACACATATTGCACAATTTATTAAGTTGAAGTGGTAATAAAATAATGATCAATAGTCTGAGGCAACCTCCCATTCCGAATTTTCTCTTCTCCCCTCCCACTCTCTCCTCCAGCACACTATTTTTTGACCATTTAAAATTCATTGTTGCCTTGCAGAAAAGATTAGTTAAAATTGTGTCTGAAATGTTAACTATCCCTTCGCTTATCCAAAACAGTGCGTAAAGTTTACTGTTTTGCTTTATCTGTTGATTTTTAAATAACAAATAAATAATTTACCATAAAAAAAGAAAAGGAAAGAAATAGAATGAAAGATAAAAAACCAGGATTAACCTTTAGTGTACACATTCATTATTATTATTTTTTTAATTCTTTACATTTAAATTATAATTTTTCCTATTTATTACTTTGAGGTAACTATAAGTAAAGGACCAATTTTTCAAATTCCTCCCCCCCCCCTCCCGTAAAAATAGAAAAGCTTGTTTTTGTTTCATCTCCCCCCCCCACACACACACACACAAAAGTCAAATATTCCAAGTTTTTAATTTTTTGGTTTGTTTTTTCTATTTGTTAATTTGTTTAATTGATAAATTTAACTATTTAAATCTACAACCCCTCAATATCATACACAGTTAAAAAATTTCTCTAGTGATTTTATTTCTTACTTTGAAGTAACAAAAGATAGTCATTCAATATTCCTCCTCCCCCACTTCCCCTTCAGAAATTCATCTCCATTAAAAAGGCAGTTTCTAGACATCTTGGTTGGGGGTGTGATATGTTTTTTTTTTTTTTTTCCTTTTTCTTTCTTTTTTTTTTTTTTTTTTTTTTTTTTTCCTGGTTTGGCCTATTTTCACTCAACTTTGGGGACTGTTTCTGCAGAATGATTTGGTATTAAATCAATTATATAAGTTCATCGCAGAAAATATAGTAATTTTCTGCCACATGTATTTTTTTTTTTTTTTAATCTGTGTTTATATACATCAAAATGCACTGAAACTGCATCAATTCATCATCCCCATAAATCCATCTTTATATGTAATCAAATATCTAGATTTATGAAGGTAATGAGTTTTTGTTTAACAGGTATGGAATTAATAATACTCAATTGAATAAAAATGTAGATTTTTGAGGGGATCAAATAATCAAAAGTTCGCAGTATTTCTGTACACGATCCATTCGGTGTTGGTAAGTTCTGACAGTATTTTCTTTAAATACTCGGCCTCATCATTTGTGCAAATATCAGTTCGTAACACAATTTCTTTAGAAGAAGATTTCTTTTCATCTAGAACACATGATTGAAAATAATCCTTTAATTTAGGTAGGATTGTTATTCTAAAATATGCTACTTCGTCTTCCGCCATGTCGGATCAAAACAAAACACAAGACGACGATTGGCGTTTGGCGATAGAGCTGGCTGAACGTTCTCGCTTTCGCCAATTCGCCAAGGCTAGTGCTCAAAACGTGAGCCTTCCCGAAAAAGCCAACCGGTCAGGTCACTCCCTCCCATCGCCGCGACAACGCTCTATCGCAGTATTTTGCGTTTCACATGCATCACTATTAAAAAATCAAATTAATCGCGCTATTACTTGTAAAATTTAAAAATAAATAGGCTATCGCTCAAACGTATCTAATATATGTAAATATTAACAAAATATTTATTCAAATTGAAAATTTTTGACCTTCCGCAGTCCGCCTGTTGCCGAACGTGGATCTAAAGTATATAAGGGAACCTAAAAAAAGCCGTTTAATGAAATACATGCGAGCTTGGCTCCCGGGAATAATATTTGTAGAATTCATGAGTTTTTACGTATGTAGGATTCAGAAAACTTTTTCCGAATGAAAGGGGCTTCAAAAATGATACTGTACTTACCCTAGTTTCAGAGGTTAATCGGGGTCTGGCAACAATAATCTAGAAAATTCCGCAATAAATTTAAATTTTTGCTAAATATCTAAATATAGCTGTAAATTTAACTAATTAACAGATCTCCTCCTATTAGGTATCCAGAGTTTCCTCCAGACAGTTTCAGGAGGGTGCTGCACCCTGCCTGCCCTTAGATTTACAAAATAGCACCCCTCTTGCCCCTCATTAAAAAAATTAGCTCCCTTGTTGCATCTACCTGGAAAAAGTGCCTTTACTCCTTTGTTTATTAAAAAATTTACTTGCATAGTAAAAATTTACTCATTGCTGTCTTTAAAATAGTGTTCTGTCGATTAAATATTAAAAAGTAGTTTTAAAAATCAAAAGAATGCCTTTAATAATTTCAAGAAATACCCTTAAGAATCCAAAACATGCCCTTCGGAATCTAAAAGTGCCCTTTTCCCACAAGCAGCACCCTGCCCTTTTTTAAACCTGGGGGAAACTCTGGGTATCTCTTACTTTCATTAAAATTTTTAACCTTGTGGAGTTTTTTATTTCTTGAGTGAAGAGAGTAAAGTCTGTAGGTTTCCGATCTAGACCTACCATTATGGAGGGAGTAAAGTTAAAAAGTAAGATATTATCTGGTTAAAATATTTTGCTCTTCTAGATGAGACTGCTGTTACAGGGTTCGAAATGGAAAAATCCACGAACCAGAACGTTATTTCAAAATTATTGTTGACTAAACTTTTTTTTTTTATCGTCATTGTAGACAAATTTATATCTAACCGTATAAAAACAATTTTAACACGTTAAGCGCCACGTCACTGAATTTTCCGTTTAAAACGCGTCATTCACCGATAACTGACGGTCTAAAATATGATATAAAACTAAATATATATATATTGTTTCAAGTAATTACTGAAAATTTATTTAAAATTTACTTACCTTTTATTTATTACAGGATTATACTTTCTTAAAAATTACTTAAAAACAGTGTAAATTTTTCAGCTTCAGTGTCAGTTTACACGTGGCACTCAGCGTGTTAAAAATGCACTCAAGAATTTATGTAATAAAAAATAGTTACAGAGATGAAAATAAGCTATATCTATAAAACTATAATAATATGTTTTATAATTGCACGAACCGGAGCAATATTTAGCATAATTTCACGAACTGGAACAATATTTGTCATAATTTCACGAACCGGTTTGCTCCGGTACATTTCCAGACCTGCTGCTAAAAATAATTTTGTTATATTTGTTTATAATCGGTTAATATTTCTGTGACTGAAAGTTTTGAAATATGAAGCGTTGCTGTTATTAAGGTAAAACTAGTAAAAACACAAGTTTTTAGAATCATAAATTTAAATATACACAAACATCGTTATCGCCAGTCTGTTAGTTTGTATTCTAAAGAAAATGCCAGAGTATTAAAGGTGAACCAGACTCTTGTAAGAGATTGCACCAGTTATTATATTCTTTCGAGTTATTTGTAAATATATAGGGTGTCGATAATTAAACGACCCTACTTTAAAGATGCCTAAATACGAAACTATTGTTCAAAAAGTTGTGAAATTTTGTGTCGGACATAATGAAAGAATGGGAATTTGTTTGAGCGAAAAAAAGAATTAGTTCAAAATGTCGCCACCAGAGGGCGTTTTTAATAAATTACACATTTAGCCACTGCCCACTGAATACTAGGCCTGAGCTCTGTGAAAAAAATGGCGGCTGTCGTTGGCGGATTTTTTTTTCTGAGTTTGTACCTTAGAGGAGGAATTGCATAGAGAGCGAATCCCACTGTTCTCATCCATCGAACCCTGATGCACTCATGTCGGAGATTTCATCGCCAAAAGGGTGTCACTTTTTGGCGGTGATCCCTTTCTTGGCAATTTTCCGTTTTCATTCTCGTTATAAAAGAAACGCTCCAAAACGAATGCAGACGAAATAGGTCTTGGTGGGATGCGGGAAAAACCGGTTTGGCGCGCATTCTCCCCACCATCACGTGATGGTGAGGAGCATGATATGTGCCTCAAGAAAAGGTTGCCATTTCTGCGTCCAGTCATATTAGAAGTCTATGGTTTGTACAGTCCGTACAATTTGAACACCAATTATTTTTTTAAGTTTTTGCGATTTATATTTTTTCAGGGGGCGGCCTGTATATTTGTCTTATTTAATCTGAGAAAAATAAAGCGTAAAAACTTTTAAAAACGTGTCATTCATTAAAAAGCCCCCTGGTGGCGAAATTTTGAACTAACATTTTTTTTCGCTCAAACAAATTCCTGTTCCTTCATTATGTCCGCCACAAAATTTCACAATTTTCTGACCAACAGTTTCGTCTGTGGTCAACTTTAAAGTAGGGTCGTTTAATTATGGACACACTGTATTTTCTTCAGTTCTTCGAAAATATCTTCAATGGTTATATTACTACATCTTATTCAGCTTAGATCTAAAAATAATAAAATTTAAATTTAATTTAATGTAATGATAGAAAAATAATAAAGAGAAAGAGCCTACACAGATACTATATGTATGCATAACCCATATTGTGATTCTTAGAATTTCATTGTGATTAATTGAAGATTCTTCAGAAATTTCGTTATGGAGACGGATAAAATGTAAGGTTGATTATTTCCTATTAAAAAAAACCCCTCCGCGAAAACCCAGTATAAAGTGAAAGTGAAAATGAAAAACAAGACCAGTTTCTTACCATATATATATATTTTTTTTCATTTTAAACAGAAATAGAAGAACTACTTTGATTTTTTCCATGATCCATACCAAATTCCTTCCGACTGTCTGTGCTTTTCAAATATGTTATTATTATTATTATTATTTTACTTATCGCCCATTATTCATAGAACAAAGGTTTCCATATTCATCTTATCAATTTTTTCCTGGTCTGAAATATGTGTTAAGCTGCTATATGTCCTTCTCTGCGGCACCAGGTGCTTATTGCATATTTTAATTACATATTATAACATTTCGGTGTCCATTGGCTAGTTGTTATTAATAAAAAGTGAAAGCTGTTTGCTCAAACTTCCAAAATTTAAATAAGACATTTTAAATACTTGAAAATAATATTTTCTAGCCTTCGGATATTTAACTTTGCATCATCATCTTAAAGTTGTTAAGGCTGTTCTCAAATCCAAAAGGGCAACTTTATGACATAAGTTTTAATTTATTTTTGTTCAAAAATGCATGTTGTCATTCAGAAACTATGTAATCGAGCAGTTTTTTTTCGTTTTTTTTTTGCAAACGCAATAGATCTTTCAGAAAATACTGTCAAAGTGGTCGTTTTGAAGTTCCGCGCGAAAGAAAAATAAGCACTCAAGGAAGGGCAAAAAACGAGTTTTTCACGTGATCAAAATCGCTTATAACTCAACAGGTAATTTATTTATACAAAAATGGAAAACACAGTTCGATTCCAAATGGCTTCCATGATAAGGCTTTCCAATTTTATATCTTTCTGTTAAAAAATGAATTTGTAAATGTGTCAAAACGATTTGCGCTTGTAGAGCAGAGCAGTTGAGAACAGCCTTAAGCCTTGCTTCATATAACATGCTCATAAAAGTACTGTATAAAGAATTTGAAATATTAACAGCAGTACATTATAATAAGCAGTATAAATAAGCAATGAAAAAATGTTGTCTCCTTCCCTGGACTGAAGATCTTTATAGAAGTGGTAGATATTTTCATAACACTTTTGACACGTTCACAAAGCTATTTTTATTTGCAAGTGCACTAAATTTATAGATATTCATATTCCAAAGAGACGAAAGTTTTTTATTTTTCAATAGAAGAGAATAGCCAAACTTAAAAAATGAGAAACGTTTGCACATATCCAGAAATCTCCCTTTTCGCTAGAGGGAGGTACATTTTTTACTTTCTTCTATCTTTACAAGAAGAAAGTATTGGATTCGTGAAAAATTTCGACTTCCGGTTTTCGACGGATTTATACGTTTTAGAATGCCCAGGACACGATTTGATGGTTTTTAGAAAATGTCTGTCTGTGAGTCTGTCTGTCACTCTGTCACTCTGTGAGTCTGTATGTGACAAAAATTTTGTGGGCGCTCTATCTCAAGAACTAATGCACGGAATTTCACAAAACTTCATATTTAGTTAGACCTTGATATGAACTGGACCTGATTAGTTTTTGGTGAAAATCGCCCAACAGGTGGCGCTTCTATGCGGCATTTTTTACGATTTCTCCAATAGCTATATCTCAAGAACTACTGCAAGGATTTTCATAAAACTTCAGATTCAGTTAGTCCAGGATATAGTTTGGTGCTGATTACTTTTTGTGAAAATCGCCCAACAGGTGGCGCTGCTATGCTGCATTATTCATGATTATCGCAATAGCTCTAACTCAAGAAAAAATGCACGAATTTTCATCAAACTTCAGATTTAGTTAGTCCCTGATATAAATTAGTGCTGTTTAATTTTTGGTGTAAATCGCCCAACAGGTGACGCTGCTGTGCTGCATTTTCACGATTTCCGCAAGAGCTGTATCTCAAGAACTATTGCACGGATTTTCATCAAACTTCAGATTTAGTTAGTCCTTGACATGAATTGACGTATAATTTAGGGCTGTTTAATTTTTTGGTGTAAATCACTCAACAGGTGGCGCTGCTATGCTGTATTTTTTGCGATTTCCGCAATAGCTTTATCTCAAGAACTAACGCTTAGATGTTCAACAAACTTCAGATTCAGGTATACCTTGATATCATTTAGTGCTGTTTATTTTTGGTGTAAATCGCTCAACAGGTGGCGCTGCTATGCTACATTTTTCAGAATTTCCGCTATAGCTCTATCTCAAGAACTAATGCACGAATTTTCATCCAACTTCAAATTCAGATATACTTTGATATGAATTGGTGCTAAATTCATGTAATTTCTTGTACTATTTAAATGATTTAATGGACGTGATTTATATAGAAGAAAGTTTTGTGATGGCCACAACATACTAGTTTTTAGGTGGGGAGGAGGAAGTTTGAAAGAGATTTAGGTGGTTGATTACACTAGATTGCACGATATCAGATGATTAAAAACCAATGATTGCCCTTAATGCATTTTTTTATACTGATTACAGAACTGTTCATAGTTTTCTTCTTTCACGTATAGTTTGTTTGCAATCGACCCGAGTTGATTTCAAAGATTCATTGCTGAGAACAAGCATTATGTGGTAGTTACACATAACGTAAATATACTTCTGGATACTTGCCAACTTATCTAACGACTTTTATAATACACTAAGATTGGCATGAACCACTCGTAAACCCCCCCAAAAAATTTGCTTCCACCATTACACATCAAATTAGGATTAATGAAGCAATTTGTAAAGACTCTACCACAAGATGGGTATTGCTACAAGTACCTTGCTATGAAATTTCCCTGCATCACACACAAAAAATTAAAAGCTGGAATTTTCGTTTGTCCTCAAATCAAAAAACTAATGAAGGACAAAGATTTTGAAAGAGTGCTGAATGAGATAGAAAAAGACGCATGGACCGCCTTGAAATGTGTTACCAAAAACTTTCTAGGGAATAAGAAAGATCCAAATTAGAGGAATATTGATAAAACAATGCTGGAAAATTTCAAGAAGTTGGGCTGTAACATGAGTCTAAAAATGCACTCCCATATAGACTACTTTCCAGAAAATCTGGGACATTACAGTGAAGAGCATGGTGAGCGCTTTCAGGAGGATATCAAAGAGATGGAGAATAGGTACCGGAGAAGATGGAATGTAAATATGATGGCAAAGTACTGTTGGATGTTGAAGAGGGACGTAAATGATGAAGGAGGAACTGCAAGAAAAACAGGAAGAAGAAAGTTTGTTTAATGGAGGATATTCCAAATGTGTGTTCGAGGCTGAAAAAAGTCACGTGATACCGGTAATTTACCCAAAGAACTTCTAACTGATAAGAAGGGAGGCTGTTACTGCTTTCCGCATGAACTTTTTCACTGTCTGGTGGAGATTTACATTACTTCTACGGAGTCTTCCCTTCTTTACGCTGGAAGTTTTTACCTTGACCACGTGATCAAAACGTAGATGGAATATCCTCCATTGAAAACTGTTTGTTTTTCGCTTATTAAATAAATAGTATGAACATATAAGGACATTTTTTACAGTATTTTTTACGTGTTTAATGAAATAGTTTGTATGAAATTGTGATAAATTTTTGATTGCATTAATTAAAATATTGAAAACACAACTTTTTATTTTTTGTAAAATCCTGACGTGATAGACAAAAATGGAAGTCATTTCCGGAATCAGCATTAAAAATTCATGCAGGAAAACTTGATCATAAGAAATCATCTGACAAAAAGTTTAAAAATACAGACTGGTGTCATTTGTTCATTGTTACTACAAAACAACAAACAGGGCAGAAAAATGCTTCTTTATACATGGTTCGTACGCTGCAAGGACTTTCAAGCACTTTTTACCAGAACTTTCGTAAAGTAATATTTGCCTTATATGATGCAAAAAAATTCTACCTTCAGATATAGCGACCAGTACTTTACGAAATTTCTGGTACTAAAACATCTAAAATCCTATGACTCCCTTGATGTGTATGAACTCTGTTATACAATAGCCTCTTGTTATGGCTCTTTTATCTGGAGACAAGCAAAAAGCGCGATATAGCCGATAACTCAATATAGCCGAAGGCGTTAAAAATTTAAAAAAATTATCATCTGCACCTGCACGCACCTGCACGTAAAAAAGGAATTAATGTGGCAGCCGCAGAAAGGCAAGGGAGAAAATTCTTCGTTCGGAATGGCAGCTGGCCAGAGCCGTTGTCATAGCAGCGCAGACGAAAATGTTTACATTGCGTTTTTGTGTGTTCGAATACGATGAGTGTCAGAATCGACGTTTATCAATGTTCTACGAATAAAGGTAGTAAAGTGTTTTTAAGTGAGTGATTATATTATACGAGAGACACCACCACAATCCACCACAATGGTGACCATGGACTGTTCTTATATAGAGCATTTGCCTTCCTAGATGAGTTGGAATGTTATCCGATCATCTTCATCTTTCAAAGAATACATCGTTCTACAGCGGCTCGATGGAAAGCAGATAAGTTCTTCTGAGTCATTTTCCTGATATTTTTTCTGTTATTTTATTAGAAAAATTTAACTCGCGAATTTATTTTGGTTTGATTGTACTATTTTATATATTTATTACCATAAATCATGTCTAGTGTCGATGCTGTTCAAATTCCATTATATAACAGATCAGATCCTGCGCTATGGTTTGTGATGTGCGAAAGCACATTTGCTTTAGCTACCCCCAAAGCAATATCAGAATCTGTTACAAAATATAATTATATAGTTTCGCATCTTCCACCCGATGTTGCATCAATCATTCGTGATATTTTAATGCAACCAGATGCTACTGACCCTTATGGTGTCTTAAAAAAGGAATTAATTGCGCGCTCAGGTGAATCATCCCAGCAAGAGATACGACAGCTCTTGTCTGGAGAAGAACTAGGAAATCGGAAACCTTCAGATTTATTACGTAGTATGAAACGTCGCGCGGAATCCCTAAATGTTCCAGACAATTTAATGTTAGAATTGTTTTTGCAACGATTACCAAATTCTGTTCAGACAATTTTAGCGGCTGTTTCTGAATTAACCCTTGATAAAGCAGCGGAAATTTCAGATCGTATTTCAGAAGTTACCCCTTCCCCAGCTTCTGCAATTGCCGTGTCCTGCTCGAATGAACAGGCGATAGAGGGTAAATTATTGAAAGAAATCGAAAAATTAAATAAGCGCATCGATCAGCTTGCTGTTTCACGTGGTCGGTCCCCATACCGCAGAAACTGGAGTAAACCTCGAGGGCGAAGTAATAGTGATAATCGGGATTCAAGTATCTGTTGGTATCATAGACGATTTGGAAAAAAATGTAGGGAAGAAAAATGCATAAAGCCGTGTTCTTGGGCGGGAAACGAAACCAGCAAAGAGTAGAGGCGACTTATTCTTTGCCTCAACAGTCACGTCGCCTGTTCATTAGAGACCGGACTACAAATGTTTCTTTTCTGGTCGACACCGGTTCGGACGTGTCAATCCTTCCTGCCAACAATGTACAAAAACGGAATCCACCCGTACAAACGCTTTTGGCTGCTAATTCTTCCCCTATAAATGTTTATGGTCAACAAACCCTTTCTCTAGATTTTAAGTTAAGACGAAAATTTAATTGGACTTTTCTAGTGGCAAATGTTAGTACACCAATTTTGGGAGCAGATTTTCTCCATAATTTCGAATTGGTTCCAGATCTCCGCCACAAATGTCTAAGAGATTTAAAAACAAAATTTGAAACAACAGGTCACATGAAATGTGCATTAATTCATTCAGTAAAAACAATCAATATTGATAATATATATAATGAACTTCTTAAACAATTCCCATCTATTACAAAATTACCAGATCCCAATCAGCCTGTCAAACACAACACAATGCATTTTATTTCAACAAAAGGACCTCCAGTTGTGGCAAAACCCCGCAGGTTGGCTCCGGATCGCCTGAAAATTGCTAAAACAGAATTTCAAAATATGATACAACTCGGACATTTAAGACCTTCACGTAGCAACTATGCATCACCTTTGCACATGGTTCCAAAAAAGGGAACTTTGGAATGGAGACCTGTAGGTGATTATCGTGCCTTGAATGCGCAAACCAAAAAAGACAGATACCCGATACCATGTATAGCTGATTTTACTGCTAATTTACGTGACACTAAAATTTTTAGTCGACTTGACCTCATCAAAGCATATCATCAAATACCAATCAATCCTGATGATATTCCCAAAACAGCGATATGCACACCTTTTGGATTGTTCGAAAGCACACGCATGCAATTTGGCTTATGCAATGCGTCTGCAACATTTCAGAGATTCATAGATGAGGTAATACGTGATTTACCAGGCGTCTATGCTTTCGTCGATGATATACTCATAGCCTCTAAAAATGCCGAGGAGCATTATCATCATTTAAAAGCACTATTTTCCAAATTAGCAGAATATGGTTTGTGCATAAATGTATCCAAGTGCACATTTGGTAAACCTACCATTGATTTCTTAGGATTTCGAATATCTGAACATGGTATTCAACCACTTCCAGATAAAGTTAAATGCATAATCGATTTTCCGCAGCCCACAACCTTATCTCAACTTCGAAGATTTTTGGGTATGTTTAATTTTTATAGGTCTTTCATATATCAAGCTGCACACATACTTGCGCCTTTAGTGAAATTGTTAGAAGGCCATACAAACAAAAAGAAATCTCGTTCCCGTGTTCCTAAAACAGAACCCCTTAATTGGAACGAAGATGCTGAAAAAGCTTTCGTAGCTGCCAAAAATGCAATATCTCAGACTGCTCTTTTACGACACCCTATTCCAGGCGCTCAGTTGAGTATATGGGTTGACGCCTCAGATGTCGCGATCGGCGGCACCCTTATGCAGTTTTATCAGGAACGTTATGAACCTTTAGCATTTTTTTCCATGAAATTAAACAACAGTCAGCGGAATTGGTCAACATATGACCGGGAATTATTTTCTATTTATTCGGCAATAAAAAAATTTCGGCACATGCTAGAGGGGAGAATTTTTCAAATTTATACTGATCAAAAACCGCTAATTTATGCATTTAAGCAAAATCCCCATAAATGTTCGCCGCGGCAATCACGCCATTTAGATTACATTTCCCAATATTCCACTGACATTAGACATGTACCAGGTTCCGAAAACATTGTTGCAGATTGCCTCTCAAGAATTGAAATTGATTCTATTTCAAAATCTCCAATCTTAAATTTTGAGGAATTCGCAAAAGCTCAGGAAAATGATTCAGAGCTACAGAACCTGCATAATAGTACATTGCTCAAATTGGAATTGAAACCTTGCCTCATTTCTGATTGTAGCCTACTATGTGATACTTCAACAGGTACGCCTCGACCCTTAGTTCCTAGTTTCTTTCGTCGGCTGATATATGAACATTTGCACAACCTAGCCCATCCAGGCATAGCAGCTACCACAAAACTAATTTGTTCCAGATACGTATGGCCAAATATGAAACGAGACATCAAAAACTGGGTTCGTGGCTGTGAGAAGTGTCAAAGATCAAAAATACAGAGGCACACCAAAGCACCTCTTGGCACGTTCTCTCTTCCTGATGCACGTTTTTCCCAAATACATATAGATATCGTAGGTCCCTTGCCTCCATCTGACGGTTTCAGCTATCTTTTAACGATGATTGACCGATTTAGCAGATGGCCAGAAGCCGTACCTATATCTGATACACAAGCTAAAACAATTTGTAGTGCCATATTAAAGCATTGGATATCAAGATTTGGTTGCCCTTCGCTCATAACCACGGATCAAGGCCCACAAATGCGATCAGCAATATTTGATGAATTTACGAAAATGATGGGAACACAGAAGATCCGCACAACGGCATATCATGCGATATCGAATGGCATTATCGAAAGATTTCATCGACATTTAAAGTCATCCATCAAAGCTCACGAAACCAGTAGGTGGACTGAAATATTACCGATAGTTTTACTAGGCATTCGCACAGCAGTGAAGGAAGATATACAAGCTTCTTGCGCTGAGCTTGTCTACGGCACTACGTTGAGATTGCCCTGTGATATGCTGGATGAATACAAGATCCGACCTTTCAACGATAACTTCGTCACGCAACTACGAAACACCATGCGGCAGTTAAGTCCAGTTGCTACATCATCTCACTGCCAAGAGAAGTTCTATATACACCCTTCCTTGACATCTTGTTCACACATCTTTCTAAGAGTGGATCATGTACAACCTCCATTGTGTCAACCATATACTGGTCCTCACAAAGTCCTAAGTAGAACTGGGAAAACTATAACAATCGAGCTCAATGGTCGTAAGTCTACGGTATCAATAGATCGAGTGAAGCCAGCTCATTTGATTTCTACTTCAGACTTGTCCACGAAAACTGTTCCAGAGAACTCTAAATTAAAACTCTCTCTTAACCCTAGATCTACCGGGAATTTTATTCAAGTTTTAATAAAACGTTCTACACCAGAATTTTTATTTAAAACTATTTAACTTATTTATTTACCTTATTTTTATCTGGTTTATATACTTAGTTTATTTTAAAGAAATTTCTGGTTTGAATGAATATTTTGTATGTACCTGTCGGGTCCAATGGACCCGTCTGGTAGACGGAGGGTTAAGGCGGACAGTAACCCTGACCAAACAAAAACTGTCACACGTTCGGGCAGACATGTCCATTTTCCTAAAAAACTGGCATCTTATATTACTTACTGAAATTGTTGATAAATTGTTCATTTTGCATACTACACATTATGCCTATATTTTGTTATATATTGCAATTTTATTTCATGTAAATATCCTTGTAATTTTTCTCCACAAGCGTGGATTCTGACACAGATAGTCAAAAAAAAAAAAAAAAAAAAAAAAAAAAATAGTATACACTTGTATATCGTTTCTTCGGTACCCTACGTCACTGGGGGGATACTCTGTGGCAGCCGCAGAAAGGCAAGGGAGAAAATTCTTCGTTCGGAATGGCAGCTGGCCAGAGCCGTTGTCATAGCAGCGCAGACGAAAATGTTTACATTGCGTTTTTGTGTGTTCGAATACGATGAGTGTCAGAATCGACGTTTATCAATGTTCTACGAATAAAGGTAGTAAAGTGTTTTTAAGTGAGTGATTATATTATACGAGAGACTCACCACAATATAGCCGATAACTCAATATAGCCGAAGGCGTTAAAAATTTAAAAAAATTATCATCTGCACCTGCACGCATATGTTTCATATTTGTGTACCAAACGTTAATTTATAGCCATAGTACAATTTTCTCAATAAATCAAGTATGGAATTACATTTATTTATTGCTATTTGTGTATGCAGTTACTTAACAGAGGCTGCTAATGTGAAGATTTTTATTACTTCTCGATACACGAAAACAGAGTGATTTATACGAATGAGCAATATAACGAGGGGCCACTCTACTTTGATAGAAATACCTGAAAATGTATGTGAAATTTCAGAAAATTGTATTAATAAAATGTAGTAAACTCCCATTCCCATAGTAAAAGATGATAAAACAGCAATGTCATTCTAAAACTCGAAGCATAAATTAATATTTGCGATAGTAAAAAATTATGCTGGATAATACGAAAATAAACAACATAAATTATGCTGGTCAATTTTATTAATGTAATGTCATGAATATTTTAAGAAGCCGTTTCATAAATTTTTCATAACATTGTAAAATAACGAATTTTATTAAATTAAAGAATAACTTGAGACAACAATCTGCTTCATCAACTGATTTGCACGTTTGCAGCACAACTCGGACAACGAAAGTCACGTGATTATTTTAAATAAAGCCCGTCTTTATTCGTAATTTCATTGGTTGAGAATAGTAAATATTGTCTTATTCGTCGAAATCCCCATGATCACTGTCAGGATATAATCACAGTTTTTCCTGCTGCTTTCGAGATGAGTTGAGACAGCTGTTACACATTAAAAGGTTATAATGGAAGAAAAACAAAATATCGGAGTACATTCTACTTCAAGTCATGTGTGCTGTTGTAAATAAATATTAAGAGAACTAATAATGACTTAAAACTACACGTAGTTATTTAAATCAACTGTACAAGACATATATGAACGAAATATTATATTTTATAACTCATAAACTGCAATTTATTCTGCCAAAATATGCAGGTGGATAAGAAACATTTTGACATGACTTCACTATTTGTGTCGAAAATATATCATCGTTTATTTATTGTTTTAATTTATTATAGTTTCAGCTTCACAGTGACTTTTATAAATTGTAAGACTTCTCACAGTACTTTCTTTCTGTGTTGATGTGTATTATATATATGCCGTTAGATAGGGTTAAATCTAACGAGATTCACTATTATGAAATTTCTTACTCTTATAGTCTCTCGAGTATTGGTATGATGAAATTGAAAATGTGTTTTGGATAAACTTCACTCGTGAATTATTTTAAAATGCTCTGTTGCAATTCAATGAGGTTTAAAGTTTCTTTGATTGCGGACGTTTAATAAATGTGTGCACATATCCTTTTTTTCATCTTCGTATATATGACTTAACGAATTAATAATAATCAATATTTTAGTCTTCAGATTGAAGCGTGATTTTCCTTAGTTTGGATTTTTTTGTAAACATGCTGATTATAAGAAAAAAATGAAGTAATCTTTAGATTAATTCATTGTGTTATAACACAGTAGGGATTTATTTATTTAAAAAATACTTAGATATCTAATATGATTAAAGTAGTTTTAATATCTAACTAAGTCTTTTCCGAATTTTGTTCATAGGAGTAGCTGATTTGTGGAAGTTTAATCTATAATTGCCAGTTTTACAAATACAGAATTTTTATAGCATAATCTTACCTATTAGGTCGTACTTCTTTCCCTCACGCTCTCTAATCTTTCAGTTTTTTCTTTAATTTTTACAAAGAATATATACAATCTTTTTTTATCTTTTTTTTTGGGGGGGGGGGGGGGCAAGAAGTTAAGCACCAATTTTTTTTTTTTTTCAGTACTAACACTGATATGGTATCTGTGGCTATTTAAAAAATTTTTCAGCATGTGATTTTTTGGTAGTACTACTTAGTTTCCCGTCGACCAAAAATTTATCGCCAAACTATAACATTAAAAGCCAATGATGGTTAATCGTAAATGTCACGTTCACTTGACTTTAAGCAAGTTACATGTATTAACGTCCTCAAGTGATTTTTATTTCAATGTTTTATTTGTATTTTTATTAATGTTATACTAATTTATTTGTTCTTTCGTTATTTAAAAAAAAATGTATATTTGTATAATTTGGTGAAATTGATCGACGGGATAACTAAGTAGTACAGATATTTTTTCTTTAGCATCATTTAAATTTTTTGTAACATTCGAAATAGTAAAAATAAATTAAGTTTACTATTTAATGACTATCAGATTGAAAATACCACATTTCATAAATGTTGGAGAAGAAAAAAAATTAAAATATGAAATCCTATCTTTAAGAATGCTTAATCCAAAATTCTGAATATGCAAAGTATAGCTAAACAAGTGAAAAGTAAATTATGTGAACTAAATTGATAAATCAGAGGGAAAAGCTCAATTAGGATTTAAAAAAAATTATAGAGGCCTAAGTCAGTTTTATTATAGTATTAAGTTTTGTGATTTTTTGTTCTTGCTGATGTTCTTAAATTAGGGAGATATGCATCATGAGAAGGTTTACTATAAAATATTTTGGTACTTTTCGGTTAGCCGGGCACCAGTGATATATATACATATTTATATACATACATATTTACATGTATGTGTGTATATGTACAATATGTGTATATGTATATTTACATACCGAGTGTCCCAAAAAGGACTGATTGATTTTAAAATTCAATAACTTCCAAACGGTGACAGATATTAAAAAAATTCTTGCAGGAGGGTTATGCATAAAGTCAAAAGTTTTATTACAGTGATTTTTGATTTTAGTTCGAATTACAAACAATAGATGGCGCTGTAAGCAATAGTCGCTAAATACAGGCTCGATTTTTGGTCCTTTCTGTTGTTCCATGCAGAAAAAGGAGATGGAAATGTATTATCCGGGCCACGAAGTACCAAAAATTGAGCCTGAATTTAGCCTCTATTGATCGCAGCACCATCTATTGTTTGTAATTCGAACTAAAATCGAAAATCACTGTAATAAAACTTTTGACTTTATGCATAACCCTCCTGCAAGAATTTTTTTAATATCTGTCACCGTTTGGAAGTTATTGAATTTTAAAATCAGTCAGTCCTTTTTGGGACACCCAGTATATGTATGTATATAAATATGTATATATATCACTGGCGCCCAGCTAACCGAAAAGTACCAATGTTTCTATAATCATATTTGATTTTTCATGATCTACTCCATATACAGTTTTAAATTTATGAAACTAACTAAATGCCTTTAATTAAAAATATTTTAAATTTTTCATGTCATTCCATAAATTTACTTATAAATATGTTTTAATAAATATAATATATATATTTCTAATTATAACAGTGGCAAAATTCTTAGTGGCTCACAGAAAAGTGAAATGTGTAGCTCAAAGGTTTTTGACATTTTGCTAATATAAGTTGATATTTGAAAATGAAAATTTTGTAAAAATCCTGATGCAGAAAGAAAAATCAAACCTAAAATAATTTTTGGTATTTTTCTGTTATACCAACACCGTTCTCGCCAAGTGTAATAGTTTTAACATCAAATAAAACATTTGGAAAATGTAAACGTTGTTTGTTGGTTTGAAACTGATCTTTTCAAAATATAAACTTTTCAAATTTACAGACTTTAACAAGCTATTTTATTAAATCAATACGAATACAGTCAACTCCCTCTAATCCTCACAGATTGGGACCAAAGGTTGTGCAGATTATAGGTCATTACTTTGTTTGCATTTTTTTTCTCCTGTAAATTAATTATTAATGCATAAATTAATTGGTAAAAAAGAAAGATATTGCAACACATTGGGTTATTTAATTGAAAAGGAAAAATTACTTATTTTCACATTTGTTTTTGTCTCTTTTTTGTATTATCAAACCTAGTTATCAATTGTATTTGTTTGAGAACTTTTGACTTTAGGCCTAATATTTTCTCTTGGAGTCTATGTATAAAGTCATTATTTCTTGTTCTGAAACAAAACTCTCTGAAGAAAATCTAGATTTTTTATAACTGATTGCAAAACCCTGCTCAAGAGTTACTTATTCACCTTCATCACCAGGCTGTGTCAGAATTATCCTGATTTTCAGTGTAGAGTTTAACAGTCTCTTAGTTACTTATAATGTCATCATTTGTGAAATTTTCTATAATTGAAACTTCATCTTGGGAGGACATCCATTCAATGACATTTTCTCCATTTAAGAAATCAGGCACAACCAGTGTTGAATTCAGACACTTTTCTCCGGGAGGGATTTATTTGGCTCCGGGGGGGGGGGGGGGGGGGTTGCACTTTTTGACCATTGAAAACTCAAAATCTCAAATCTTCCGGTGTGAAGGACATCTCATTGCTTTGGTGGGGAATGCCCCCCCCCCCCCCGGGCCACCCCCTGAAATCAACACTGGGCACAACAGTAGTGAATTTTTTGCAAACATAAAAGATCTGAAGATTTTTGTTTTGCACTATCCAAACTGAAGCCACCAAAGTCAATATCATCATCACTGTTCTAAATGCTGGCCAGGGGAAAAAAAAAAAAAAAAAAATCTTGATTTTTTACTTTTTTTTTTTTCCATTTGAAAAATAAAGTTTTATTTCATTAAAATGCAAAAATTTAATGAAGAAAAAACTGATACCAGTTGTTGATCAAATGGCTGCCATTTTGAATTTCTCTCACAAAGTTAATGATAACTGAATTTTCAATGTTTACATCTGAAACAGTGTGCAGATTATAAGCATTTGTAGATTATAGAGTCATGGATTAGAGGAAGCCGACTGTATATAGTTAAAATAGACAGTAAAATATTAAAATAAAACTCAATTTAAACAGCGGGCATGAAATTGTAAATTTCTCTTAGCACTGCAGTAAACATTTCATTTTTTGAATAAAGGCATCACCACATGAACTCTGTGAGATAAAATTTTAAACCAGACTGTCTTTTATTATGCCATTTTATGAATCTGTAATCTCTCAATAGATTAGATATGACATGACATTCAGTGTTAGAGTCAAAGAATTTGTATTTGTGATTTATACTGTTACATTTTTGTAGCTGACATCTTGCAAAAAAAACTTTCTTTATGTATGATTCCATAGCTCTGAAACAATTTCATAGCAGTTTTCTTAATCCTTACTATCATCGGGTAACTGCCAGACGGTTAAAATCTGTGTCTTGGCGTCACCAAAATATGTAAGTTGTATAACTTTTAAAATATATTTGCAATTCATAAAATAAGAAATTAAGATATTTTGCATGGTTATGATTACAGGGATGCAAACGCTGCACCACAAATGGCTGATTTTAACCACTTAAAGTTTAATAGTATTCTTTGCTTTATTAAATCTCAGAAATCTTGTCATTTAATAAGGCAAGCAATACTATTAAAATTTAGTGGTACCAATCGGTCATTTGTGGCACAGCGCTTGTATCCCTATGATTAACTAAAAATAAGATTCCTGCCCAGTAAATAGCGAGTCACAATGTTTGACATGGTTTCAAATACAAATTCTTTGCACTCAGAGGGTTGAAAAAAATGGCATATTAGGATACATTTTGGCATGGTGGTGGTATAACTGAAAAGTACACAACTTTTTTACTCCAACAAACTATCAAGGTTTGTGTTTACTTGAATTTCGCCTGTCAATCCTAGAAAATTTGCAAATTGTGACTCTCAAATGACTCTGATTACTATTATTTCACAAATATACCGCAATTACTATTGTATCACAAATATGCTGCAGAGAAACAAGAGAAGTGCGTTTACTTTGCAAATATGAATGGAATTTTTTAAATAGGGGCCATTTACATGTTTAATATGGATCTCTGGAGAGGAATTTACACAGAGGATTTAAATCATTGCCAAACAGAAAGTCTCAAGTCTTATGGAAAAGGAGTAGAGGGGACATTATGATGCTCAAGAGGAGAATGTCCTCATGCCACCCACTGAATTTATCACTGATAAATATACCGGGTGCCCCAAAATGACTGATGGATTTTAAAATTCAATAACTTGCAAACGGTGACAGATATTTAAAAAATTCTTGCAGGAGGGTTATGTGTGATATCAGGAGTTTTCTTTCTGTGATTTTAGATTTTAGTTTGAATTTCAAACAATAGACGGCGCTGCGAGAAATAGGTGCTAATTCCAGACCCGATTTTTGGTACTTTTGGAGCCATTCAAAACATTTTAATCTCCTTTTAGAAAAGAGTGGCCAAAAATCGAGCCTTGATTTAGCGCCTTTTGCTTGCAGCGCCATCTATCACTGCTATTTGTAACTAAAACTGGAATTGCAGCATAAAATCTCTTGACATCTTACATAACCCTACTGGAAAAATTTTTTAGATATCTGTCGCTGTTTGCAAGTTATTCAATTTTAAAATCCATCAGTTGTTTTTGGGACACCCGGTATTTACTGCATTAACTTAGTAAATGCATGCATGATTTTGTATAGCTGTCATAAATATTCTGTATACATTGGACATTACTTGTTAGGTCTAAAATTTTGAAAAATAATGCAAATCAGTGGCGCCAACTTATATGGACCCATGAGACGCGAGCCCATTACTATTTATTAAATTATAATAATTTAAAAATTTACTTAGAAAAAACTTTTTAATTTCGAATTACAGTACAAGACCTATTATCCGGAATCCTCGCGACGGAAGGCTTTCTGGATTTCCGGTCCTCCCGAAATTTGTGTTTTTCCGCGATCCGTTGATGAAAGTTGCTTTTTTTTATGATTCTTTGATGAAATTAGCATTTTTCATGATCATTTGACGAAATTTGCATTTTTACCGCGATTCTTTGACAAAATTTGAGTTTTTTCGCGATCCTTTGACAAAATTCGTGTTTTTTCCACGATTCTTTGACAAAATTCGCGTTTTTTCAGCGATTCTTTAGCAAAATTTGTGTATTTTTTCTATGATCATTTGACAAAATTAGCGTTTTTTCTCGATCATTTGACGAAATTCTCGTTTTTTCCATGATTATTTGACAAAATTTGCATCTTTTTTCTATGATCATTTGACAAAATTAATGTGTTTTCGCGATTATTTGACGAAATTCTCATTTTTTCCGCAATTCTTTGACAAAATTTGCTTTATTTTCTACGATCATTTGACGAAATTAGCATTTTTTGTGACCATTTAACGAAATTTTTGTTTTTCTGCAATTCTTTGACAAAATTAGCGTTTTTTTTTTTTTTGAGATTTTTTTACGAAATTCGTGTTTTTTATGAGATTCTTTGATGAAATTAGCAGGGGTTTTTTCACGATTCTTTGACGAAATTAGCAGGTTTTTTTTTTCATGATTCTTTGACGAAATTAGCGTTATTACTGTGATTCTTTGACCAAAGTAGCATTTTTTTTACGATCCTTTGACGAAATTCAGGTTTTTTTTCACAACCCTTTGGCTAAATTGGTGATTTTTTTCTGCGAACGATTGACGAAATGGATTTTTTTCGGCGACCATTTGTCAAAATTCGCGTTATTTTTTATGCCCGGTTATGTTAATTTTCAGAAAATTCAGACCAGAATCACCCTTCGTGAAATATCCGATGATTTTCTTTTTTTAATGAATCTTAATATAAATTAATGTAATACTAAAATTGGAGAGAAAAATGATTTTTTTCCTAACGTCAGGGGGAGGCGGGAGGGTTCGTACTCCCCCGATGCTGAAGTAACATATTTTAGTGATTACACATTGGAACACAATGAATTGAAAAAAAATAAGAAATCTGTAAAATTTTTCAAAAATTTCAAAATTTTAGTAAAAATTTACAAATTTACAAAATTTTCAAATATTTTTTTTTTTTGATTTCAGGACTTTCCAAATTTTGGAATTCCGGATAATGGGTTCTATACTGTATCATCTTTAGTCATTCGCTCTTTCCCCCCTTTCTCTTTCACACATTTACACACTAAGGGGAAAAAAATGTGTTATTTTACTCAAATTTTTGAGTCCACCCAATATTTTTGAAAAGTTGGCGCTACTGATGCAAATTATATACAAATAAATAAATTCGTAAATGATGTTATATTTTATTGATTAGCTATTATGCTATTTATTTATGTGTGTTTCTCCGAATGTAATCTTTATCAAAATTTATTTTTCAGATGTTGATAAATGTCAGGCAATGCAGCCATTGAGCATAGACCCTATGATGGAAAGCAGAGTTACTGAGGATCCTCTGGCTGCTTTACTTCCTCATTATATAAAGAAATCAAACGTTGATCCATATTTAACGCGTAATGTTACCACTCAGGTTGGACAAACAGTTTATCTGCACTGTATCGTAAATCTTGTGGGAGATAGGACGGTAAGTTTGATTATTATCAAAAATTACATTTAATTATATTTTATAACCTTTATTTTCAATAAAGGTTTTCCTTGATTTTGAATTTACACTTATTTCTTAAATAATTGTATTATATAAATTAAGAAATATGTATTCTCCCATTACATTATGCCTCAATATGTTGCTCACTTTTATGTATTGTCTGTTGATAACCATAGAGGCATAAAAAAATGAAATTTTGAGTTAAGACTACCTAATTATACTAAATGTATCCTTTTTACACCTTTTTGCAAACAAGCAAAAAAAGCATATCTCGATTTTTTTGCCACTAGACTGTGACATTATATGCCATACTTGAAAGGGGAAAAATTATCCCCGTTTCAAAGGTGCGAGTGATGCATGTTTTGCATAAAGTACCATTTTTAAAAAAAAGTTCTTGATCTTTTAGACATTTTTTGATATTTTTTCATATCCTTTCTTATTCTGCAGTAGGACTTTAAGCAAGATTTTTTCCGATGATGAATTTCAGATTTATGCCAGTGTCTTAATGACTAGGGATGCACTGAATAGTGATTTTGGCTGAATACTGAATATTTGGCCTACAGGTATACTGAATATTCGGTCTGCAGGCAAACTAAATAATGAATATTCGGCTAGTCGAATAGTAACTGTTAGGCTGAATACTGAATATTCGGATTGTCGAATACTTTTATATTTCAAAGTTTAAAGGCATTAAAATGTTAAATTTTAAAACAATTTTACATAATATTTAGAACAGAAACTTTCATTTTGATAAACAAGAGCTTTTTTCAAGTAAACTTTATGCTGAAAAAATCTGCTTTGAGTTATTTAAGAAGAGGATAGTTATAAAACTTTTTTATTTAATAAAATTTTAAATTTCATGGTTTCTTCTGTGAATTAAAACAAATGAATAACATTTTCTTAAATTCTAAAACAAACATTTTAAAATCAAAGAGAAATTGTGAAAAAATTGTGCAGGATCATATATTATTTGTTTTTCGGGAAGAGACTCTAAAGTAAAAGTAAATAAATACAGTAGAAGATCTTTATAACGCAATTCTCCATATAACGCACAACTTCTCAGATGTAAACAATGATTTTTGCAGTTAGAAAGCACCTGCATTTTCACATTGTAAAATATTGCTATTCTCTAGATTAGGGATGCACAACCTGTGGCCCGCGGGCCAAAAGTGGCCCGCCATGGGTTAACTTGTGGCCCGCGATCACAATTTATATAATTTCTTCGTTTTTTTTGACAAAATTTCGTCAAATTATAACTGGAAAAATTGCAATTTTTTGTCCATATGTCGCAGGCAAAAATCACGAATTTCGTCAATTTGTCCCGGAAGAAATTGTAAATTTCATCAGAGCCAATTAAGAATCGCAAATTTCGTTGATCGAGTTCGGAAAAATCACGAAATTTAGCGATGAGTTGCAGAAAAATCTCAAATTTCGTCAATCAATGGGGGAAAATCTCGAGTTTTGTCAGTTTATCAAGAGAAAAATCGTGATATTCGACAATTTGCCGCTGAAAAAATTGCAAATTTCGTCACAGTCAGTTAAAAATCATGAATTTCATTGATCGAACGCGTTAAAAGTTGCGAATTTTGTGGATTATGTAATCCTTGATCGGTTGCTGAAAAATTGCGAGTTTTGTTAGTTGGTCGTGAGAAAAATCGGAATTTTGTCAATTTGCCGCGGGAAAAATTACAAAATTCGTCAGAGTCAGTTAAGAATCGCAAATTTCGTTTATCGGGTTCGGAAAATTTTCGAATTTTGTTGATCGCGAATTTTGTCGACTCGGCGCGAAAAAGTCTCAAATTACTTTAATCAGGCACAGAAAAATTGCGAATTTTGTCGATGAGCTACGGAAAAATTGAAAATTTTGTTGACCGGCTGTGAAAAAATTGTGAGTTTTGTCGCGTAAAAATTACAAATTTCTTCAGAGTCAGTTAAGAATCGCGAATGACGTTGATCGGACGCGGAAAATTCGTGAATTTTGTCGAGGAGCTGTGAAAAATTGCAAACTTTCTTGACCGGCTGGGGAAAAATCACGAATTTCGCCAGCTTGTCGCAGGAAAAAATCGCAAATTTCGTCAATTCGCCGCGGGAAAAACTACAAATTTCGTCAGAGTCAGTTAAGAATCACGAATTTTATTAATCGGGCACAGTAAAATCGCGAATTTTGTCGATGAGGTACAAAAATCGCACATTTCGTTGATCGACTGGGGGAAAAGAACGATTTTGTCAATCTGTCGCGGAAAAAAATCACGAATTTTGACAATTGATAGAAAAAAATTATATAAATTTTGTCAATTGGTCACAAAAATATTGCGAAATTTGTCAATTGCTCGTGAAAAAAAATCGTGAATTTTCCCAAAAATTCGCGAATTTCGTGAATAGCTCATGGAAAAAATTACAAAATTTGTGTGTCGGCCCCAAAAAATATCATGAAATAGAAATCCATTGGTCGCAGGAAAAAACAGAAATTTCATCGATTGTGCGCGAAAAAGAAATCGCGATTTTCTCTAATTTATTGCACGAAAAAAATCGCAAATTACATCAATGTATATCGGAAAAAAATTACTCGTCGATTGGTCATTGGAAAAAAATTGCAAATATTGTCAATCTGTCACGTAAAGTATTGCAAAATTCGTCAATCACTCATGGAAAAAAATAGCGAATTTTGTCAATCGTTCATGGAAAAAACTTGCAAATTTCGATGATCGATCGTAGAACAAAAAAGTCTCGAAATAATTCGATCGGTGGCGGAAAAAATCGCAATTTTTGTTGATCCGTTGTGGGGGAAAAATCGCTAAATTTGAAAATTTATCGCTGAAAAAAATCGCTAATTGCGTCAATTTATCGCAGGTATCGCAAATTGGTTGTTTGAAAGGGTTACAAATTTTGCCAATCAGCAAGGGAAAATTACCGCGAAATCTGTCAATCGATTGTTGATAGAAAATCGCGATTTTCGTCAATCAGTTCAGTTTCAAAAAATGAGTTTTGCTAATAGCCCGCAGAAAAAATAGCATAATTAGTCCATCATGCCTTGTTATTTCAAAAATAAGTTTCCTTATATTTTAAATTAAATTGTTCTTCAATAATTTTTTTTTTATAATTTTCAATAACGTTCAATTATTTAGAAATTTTGCGTAATTTTTTGTCTTCAAGTTACTATTTGTCAAGAAGAAACCGTCAGTCTTCATAAAGTGTTGAATGGTTATTCATACAGATGCGAAAAAGCCCTGCATTCTTTCATACAATTATTTATTTCCGTTTGTTTATTTTTATTATAGACAAAAAATAATTATTCATCAAGATTAAAGACTTATTACCCCCCCCCCCCCTACCTCCCCGATATAGAATTTTCTCTGTGTTACTGTTGTGGCCCTCGACAACCCAATCATTCTTGTAAGTGGCCCTTCTCTTAAAAAGGTTGTGCACCCCTACTCTAGATGAATAAATTTGATACATTAGTTCAACTTTATCTTCTAATTTAAGACCTTTTTACTGAAAAAAATTGCTATTATTAAAATAAACATTTTTAAAACTGTCTAATTTAAGAGATGGTTGTGTCAGCTATATTTGGATCATGTTTATAAAGTAAATTTAACAATGTTTGACCTATATTATGCAAAAATTTATAATTTGGATAACTCTTGGTAACAAGGAATGCAGTATAAAGGTATTCTAATCTATTTTGATGTCTTTCAGACATATTTGGCCTTGTTTACATGGTGAATTCAATGATGTGATCCATATAACGCAAAATTCTATATAACGCACAACTCTGCGTTTTTAGGTTTGCTTTATAAAGATCTTCTACTGCAATACAATCCATTTAAATTTTATATGGTGGCAACTCAGCAAGAATAACTGTTCCACTCCCTTTGATTAAGCAAGGAAGTTTTTAAATGCTTCCTAGATTAGTGTCTGGAGTGGGCAATCATTTTCTGAGATTGTAAACATTCTTAAAATCTTAGCTAGAAACAGGTTATTTACTGGGCGATGTGCTGGATCTTGCATTTGTATATGATTAATTCCTATGAAACTCCTTGTGATTGGTTAATTTTGTTAAATAATACTTAACAAACAGCAAATAAATAATGTAAAAACATTCTCTTTTATTTAAATATGATTCTGTTTCTAATTATTCTGAATATCTTTATAAGTTGACTGTTAAACGTAGAAGTTGTATAAGATTTTTAAAAGTTTTTTTTAAGTATTCAGTTTGGCTGAATATTTCTATATTCGGCCAAACCAAATATTTGGTAACATGGCCGAATAGATACCGAATATTCGGTGCATCCCTAATAATAACACTATGCTTCTCATCAAGCAATATATCACTCTTCTTTTATACCTTCTGAAAAAAGGGAAAAAAAACCAAATTTCTGCTCATCTTGGTACTTTAACATATAAACAAGCAGAATTTTCAATTGTTAATTTTATTGTGAATGTATATAATTTTATATAAAAGTGTATATAACTGTATAATACATGTATAAAATAAAATTTGGAGATTGAAATAAAACATTTACATGTAGATTATCACCGTTCTTAGCCTTTTACTATATGATTTTTGAAATCTTTAATAAAAGACTATTTTGTACAGTCTGAGTGAGAAAAATATCCTTTAAAATATTTCAAATTTTCCAGTCAAAAATTTGAATTTTATTGTTCATGATGTAAGTGGCACATAATACATATTACTAATTTTACCTATTTGAAGCAGTGTACAAGTACGATATAAAATCCACTCTAACAAATAAAAAATCACACATTTGCTAATAATATTTTATTTTCTTTCTTCTAGTACAGTCGAACCCGGTTAAGACGCGTTTCAAGGGAGTGGACAAAAGTCGCGCATTAAGCGGGGTCGCATATTAAACGTGATTTGTATAACGTTGCAGGAATTAGGCTTATTTACACATTTAATCGTCTAAATGAACTTTAGAGCTTTTATTTATGTGTTTACGGTCAAAAATTGTGGCTTTTATGTAAATTTAGATTAAAATTTAAATGTATTCCACCTTAACTCATTGTTTCCTTTTATACGACCGACTGGAATAATAACGGAAAATAAACATGGATTCTAACATGGTTTTATTGTCGATTAATACGTTGCAACCAAAAATAAAAATGATTTTCCTACTAGACAATTTTTTATAAACAGAAATTTTAAAAAATATTAAATCTTTGAAACCCAACCCAGTTTTAAAATCATATTTAATACTTGTAATAATGAGTACCATTACAATCTCTCCTTCTTTCGAATATAAGATAAAAAATCTTTATTAAACTTTGTGCAGAAATCCTTATTAATATTTGTTTATTGTTAGCCTAGCAAAATGTAAAGAAAATATAAAAGAATTATCCAACTGCAGTTGTATTTGTTTCATCTTTATGAGTTTCATTTTCTGTTGCCTATAATATGCATTCCTAGTGCTATAACATACATTTAAAACCTCACTAACAATGGGTATGATCATCTCTAATCATAATAATTTTTATGACGTATCTGAGTTTCCTGAATTCGTATATATCTGTCTATTACTGTAAAAACATACATGCAGCAGCGTGCGAAGAGAAAAGAGCGCCTGGGTTTCAATTTGGCGCCCTCCTCCTTCCCAATTTTTCTTTCGTGACAGGTGTCACAAAATTGAAAAGTGCAGAAACAGAAACAAAGTCTATTGAATATATATTTCACTTTTATTTTTAAATTTTAGGTTTACTTTTAATTCATAAATTTCAAAAAACTAAGTAACATAAAAGAAAATTGTACTTATATTTTGACAAAGGAGATCTGGAAAATGAGTGTAGAAAAAATTTATGTAACAGTACAGTATAACAGTTTGGAACCCTTTTATATTCCAAGAAAGAAACCCCATGCTATTTTGATAGTATATGTTTTCATCACAAGCACAGACACAGAACAGAGAAAGTTAACAAAAGAGAAAAACCTGAAACAAGTTCTGAAAAGAAAGAAATCCTTATTCATAAATTTGTATTTCGGTGTGAGGTAAAGGAGAGTGCAATAACTTTGAAAGGAAAAATTTTCGTGCTTTCACTGAGAAAAAAAATTACCAATATATGTGTAATTTTTTTTTTTTTTTTTTACATAAAAGAAGAAAAAGACGAGGCTTGTAGTTTGGCACCCCCTCAAGTTCCGCACCCGGGGCAACTGCCCCCTTTGCTCCCCGCTTCGCATGGTCTTGCATACATGAAGCAAGAAAAAAAGAATGTTAGGGGGCGGGCTCAAAGAATAATTGCCGTTTTGCTAATTTAGCGGAGTTTTGTTTTATTCATATCATATATCTGCCACTATTCCTAAATAGTAATTTTCGCCTTTAATATTATTCAGAAACAGTGTTTTTTATCTGAATGAAAATAATCTGCTAAATTGGCAACACTCGTAAAGAGAGAAGGAATTTGCGTCTTAAATGTGATTTTTCCCTAAATGGACCGAAAATTTATCGCGTAATAACTGTTCGCGTATTAAATGTTATATTTTTGCATTAGCCTTATTATTGATGTTCAAGGGACCAGAAAAATCCACTTATTAAGCGGGATCGCATATTAACTGTAAGCATCTTAACCGGGTTCGACTGTATTATTATGAAAATCTTATCATTAATGACTGATTTATATGACTTCTACGTTTTTGAAAAAACAAAATGTACAGTATTTAGATACTTTCACTTTAGAAATTGGTTCTGAAAGTGAAAGTATCCTTATTGTAAAAAACCTGCAAGCAAGATTGAAAAAGTAAAAAAATGGCAATTGTAGAGATCGACCTCAACTATCCAATGCAAAAAAAAAAAAAAAAAAAAAAAAAAAAAAATCATTAAAATATATGAATGCAAACAAGGTATTTTTTAAGAACTGTCGCACAGGATTAACATTAACGAGTGGGTGTTTTCGCATGAGTGAAGTAGCCCCCTAAGCCAAAGATCCCTGGTTCAAATCCTGATGTGGGCACTTTTTCATTCAGCTGGAAAATTAAATGAAATTTACCAGTTAGAATAATTGTGTCAAAATTAATCAAGTGTAAATAATAATGTTCTATATTTGTAGCACATACAAGTTTAAATAATTCTGATTTTGGTATTAATTTTCAGAAAATTATCTTCAGTTGGACATGTTAATCATAACAATGTCAGTCATCATAAAAAATTTCTTCTTTAGATTTTCCTGATTGAAAAAAGATTTTTTAACAGTATTTTTCTGCTTTTTCTAATTCAGATTTTCAGAATGTTTTAATCTAAATTACAACCTGTATGCCAAAAATTATATCCTTTTTCAATACGTTTTGTTTTATAAAATTACTTTCAATATACAATACACTCCCTCTAATCTGCACAGGTTGGGACCAAGGGGTTTTGCAGATTATAGAATTTTGCGGATTATAGGTCGTTTCTTTGTTTGCATTCTAATATTTGAATTCATCAACAAATATAGAAATCACACTGTAAATAAATAACACAGAAATGAAAGGAAATGCCTTTTTTATATAAAAAAAAAACTATTTTCTATATTAGAAATACATTTAAATGGTATAATACAAAATTAATAGAAAATATTTCTACTCATTTTTAAATCTATCAAACATCTCAGTGATAGTGGTTTGCTTTATAACTTTTAATTTATACTCTACAATTTAATCTTGTAGCCTTTTAAGAGTCAGGTTATTTTGATCAGTAACAAAAGCTTGTTTTCTAAAAAATTAATTAAAAAATTTAATTAATTATTATTATTCTAAAAAATACCTCAAGAGCTAAACCCTTCTTTAAAAGCAATTTTATCTTTTATATAGCCAGCAAATGTGTTCAGAATATAACAGTCTAATAGTTATTTACAAAGATAAGATAAACAAAAACATTTCCTTCTAATTAATGCAGAAATTCATTAAAATTTCTTAATAAATTAATCAGATCTGTGGACTTTTATTTTGGTTAAAGTGTAAAATATCTTGTTTAAAAAAAGATTTTAACTGTTTGTTTACATCTAAAATATAGTGCGGATTATAGGCGTTTGCAGATTAAAGGGACTGTATATGATACATGTGTATAATGTGAGTATTTTATCCAAGAAACAATTGAGGAATTATCAATAAAATTATATATTATGTCTCAAATTTGTGCACTTTTTAACAAATTAGAAAAAAACAAATAGGTGCAGAAAGATGTGGTTTGTGGGCAAAGATTTATTTAACTCTCCATCGGCCGCAATAGGTCTGACAGGCACAACACAATTATTTCCGTTCTCCTTTCCGGAACTAGAGCGCGCAGGGTTACTTACTTTGAGTGTAATAAACAAGGTTTTTTCATACAAATTTGAAATATTCTCTCTTTGTACATCCTAATGAAGGTAACTGATCACTTTAAGAGCATTGGAGTTGCATCAATTAATTGCTAATGACAGTTTTCTAACAGGCTCCTGCAGGGTTCGTTGATATATATCGATGGATATATAGCTTGATATATATCTGATATTTATTTTCAAAATATCAAGATTTTTGATATTTTCATATACTTGATATTTTTTTTCTAAATATCAAGATGTTAGATATTTTGTATATTTGCTATTTATTTTTAAAATATCACTGTGCAAGGTAAATTTGATATCTGCAGTCAAAACAAGTGTAAATTATAAATTTTTAGCTGTTATTGACTGTGTCATTCTGTAGATGAAGAACTTTTGTCTCTGGCAGTGACTTTTTTAGCCAAAGAACACAAGTATTTTTTCCAAGCTTTATGTTTGAAGCTTATATTTTTTAAATGTAGAACTAATATAGTAAGTATGTGAGATAATTAATTCAGAGTGGCATTGAAAGATAAACTAAGTTAGATATCAGTTATATACAGCTTCATTAGAAAAGAATCTTTTCTGATTTTGGTTCAGTTGAGTCTAAGATGTACAACATGTTAGGGAATAGAAAAATAGAACAAGCTTAGATTTATGTTAAAATTCTTCAGTTAAAAAAAACTATTTTTTGTTTAATTTTTTTTTTGTATAAATTTCTGATTTCTTGATACTTTATACTAAATCCTATAATTTTTTTTTTTTTTTTTTTTTTTTTTTTTTTAATAAGTGTATAAAGCAAATTGGATTTGTTCTCAGTTAGTTGATCTTCAATTTTGTTCTAAGTGAGAAAAAGATAAATGCATTTTTAGAATATTGTTTGAATAGCTTAAGCTTTCATGTTAAATGCAATATGTTTTATTTTCTAATTTATATTATGCTTGAAAACATTTATTGTCAGCAGTGAGTTGACTAATTTGAAAATATCGGATAATGAAAAATATCAGATATATATCAAAATATCAGATATTTTTGATATTTCCGAACCCTGAGCTCTTGTCAGGCTCATTGCATCCAAACTCGAGAGTCCCAGAGTTGCAACCAATGGAGGGTTAAAAAAATATATTCTTTCAGGTAAATCAGCAGTCAAAAAATGAATAAATGAAACTCAATTTTTTAAATTAGATAATATTTCATATTTAGAGTTACAAAAGTACTTGAATTTTAACTCTTTAAATGAAAAGATTTAATTGCACTTAAATTAATGAACAAATGCTGAATGACACTCTGAAAATATCGCCAATCTAATAAACATGTGTGCAAGATTTCCATCTTGTGGACGTAAATCATTCTTGAAAATATCCAAGGACTAGTGATGCAACGAATAATGGTTTGGCCGAATAACCGAATACCAAATATTTGGCCTAGTTTTATGGCTGAATATTCGGCCACCGAATAATGAAATCATTTTTGTCTAAAAACAAAATATAGTCTGCACTGTATGCACAATTCTTTTGTATTTCACAATTAAAATGTATTATTATTATTTTTTAATTATTTATATGCAAATTTAATTTTTAAAAGCATTATTTTATTCTGAAAAAATATTTTGCTATGTTCGTCCTAAAATTTGCCTCAAAACTATAATTCAGCCAAAAAAAAAAAAGAAATTCTTAGCAACTAGTTACATTTTACTAGATAATATGTATGTTACATTTTAGTAGATATTATGTAGACTTAAAGAGCATGTCGGCATTTTTAAAAATGGAAAAATAAACTCGAAATTAGTACAGCATGTACATGTTCAAAAGAATAACTTTCTCTCTGACTGTGTCCAGGACATGTTTTGATATATTCTGTTATTGCTGATGTGTGTACTGATGAGGCTGTGTGTTGCACAGTGAAATGTCTATTTTTGTTTTTAATTAGATGTTTTTATATATTTTTTTAATTTAATTTTTCTGTTTTAATGTAGTCACATCTGTCTAGTGTATCAAAATTAGTTTGATTTTGTATGTTGTTGTTACATTTTAAAATAATGACAAAATTTAATTTTTTTGCTATATTGGCAGACAACACTATTAAGAAGTGTATTAGTGAATGTTTTCAGATTTAGAGGAAGGAAATATCTGTAAGGGAAATAAATTTATTATTAGACAACATAAATTTCAAGTTTCAAGTAAATCTAAATTAAATGATGATGTAAAACATACATACATAATACTTACTAATTAAAAGAATTTAGTACTTACATTTCTTTCATTATATAATAAGAAATAGTAATACACTAAAAAAAATTACTTAAATTATATTTAACTTTTAAGCATATTTTACTCAAAAAAAACCTAAGTATTGCAGCATATACAACTTAAATATTTATGTTATACATACAGTACATCTACATCTAATCTATTGTAATATTTAAGTTCTTTATATGTCTGATTAAAGATATCATTAAAAGAAATATATTTTTTTTTATGTAGCAAGGGATAAATATTAAACTTCCAATTATGCTTTAAAAAAATTAGAATTTGCTTGTACATCTCTATTAGGACGATTTTGAATAGATTAATTTTAAATTTAACAGGTTATGTTAGCTTATTACAGATACTTTTGTACTTATTGGTAAAGCATAAAAGTTTTAAAATGATTCCTAAATTACCCTATTTTATGAAAATGGGTTGATAAAAACTATTCAGGGTATGACACTTAAGGGGGGGGGGGGGGGGGGGGGTTAGTTAATTTCAAATAAAATTTTAATTATACATGATGAATATAAATTGTCGAATTAAAAAGTTTTACTATGTAAATATTTGCATAGAGTATGTATTTCTTACATACAGTATCCACTTTCGAACATCCTACTTAAAACTTTGTTTAAGATCTGAAAATATTTTATATTTTTTCTATTTTATATTTCCCTGCATGTTAGGATCAAAATAGTAAAATTTCCCCTTTTCTTAATTTCCTTCTGATTTTTCGGGTCTGCAAAACCTGAAGTAATGGCTAAATTGTGAAATTTTTGCCTTTTTTGTCCAAATCCACAACACCTGAAATAATGCAGAAAATGTGTAATTTTGTCCTTTTTTTTAGTTTACAGGATCCAGAAAACAACCAAATTGTGAAGTGTCCCCTTATCCTTACCATTTTTTTTTTCTTTTTTGAGTTCACAGAACTTAAAATAACACCAAAATTGTGACAAAAATTCAAGACAGTTTAAAATATGTTATTAGTATGTTCATGATTATTCTTTATCAATTAGCTCATAAAAAAACTATTCTTCTTTTTTAAAAATCCAAGTTTAAATTTAAAAATCATGAAAAAAACTGATCCGGGGAGGTATAAATAATTTTTTTCTGGCTATCAGATTTTTCAAATTTGTAAAATCCTGTTTGGTGTGTGTTTAAAATAAATTTTAAATATTTATTAAATTTCAATTGTTGTTTCTATCTAGTACTTTCTAATTTAGCTTTTTGATTACAATTTACATGAATATCAATATTTCACATGCTTATGCAGTTTGTTTTAAATACATTTTTGATCTAATTAAATTTTACCTCGCATTAAATTAAATGTTCACTGTGTTTTTGTTTGATGGGTGTACGTTCAAAATATTTTCACTTTCAGTCTTGATCACTTATCAAAACTTCTACCCATGAGGATAAAATTGATTAGAATTTTTTGTGAAATTCTATGTTTGCTTTGTCTAATAATTTGACTGTTATGTAATAGTTTTTTTCATTGCAGAAAAAATTTCATCCTATAACTGATATTAAATGCTGATTTTTTTTTTATGTTTTATAGGTTTCATGGATCCGTCTTCGAGATTTTCACTTATTAACTGTTGGTAAAGATACTTACACAAGCGATACTCGTTTCCAGTCAGTATACATGCATATATCAAATGACTGGGTCTTGCAGATCAAATATCCCCAACTATCGGACGAAGGATTATATGAATGCCAAGTCAGCTCTTTTCCTTCTAAAAGTATATATTTCCGGCTCTTTGTGGTTGGTAAGTTTTGAAAATTTCATTGTAAGAATTTTATATCAATAGAATTATTAACGCGTTAAGCACCATGTCAGTCATCGGTGACTGACAATGAACTTTCCGTCTAGAATGCATCATTCACCGATGACTGATGGTCTAAAATATTATATAAAACTAAAAATATATATATTGTTTTAAATAATTACTGAAAATGTATTTAAAATTTACTTACCTTTTATTTATTACTGGATTGTACTTTCTTAAAAATTACTTTAAACATTGTAAATTTTTCAGCTGTCAGCTTCAGTCACCGTGGTACTTAACGTGTTAATGTTTTGAATCTTTTTCTGAAAATTCTCTGTTGTATAAATATCTCTAATCTTTCTTAGTATCAGTAGTATACTTTTTATAAAATTTTTATACTAATTTAATTACTTTTTAAATCCTAAAATGGTACATTAAACTCCAGTTAGTGGAGTTCTAAGGGAGGTCATTTTTGTGGCCACATTAACTAAAATCTGCATAAACCAATGTAAATATTCTATTGGATAAAATGAATCCCATGCTTTGAATAGAATTCAGTTTTTGAAAAATGTAAACAGAATGCATTTTTATGCAGATTTCTTTAATTTAATAATATTAGTAAAAAAAAACAATTAATGAAAATATTGTTAAATATAAAATAATTAATTATTCGGAATAAACAAAATAGGAAAAAAATTATCATATTTACATAAGATAACTTTATTTAAAATAATCTGTCACTTTTTCTTTTAAATAATTGAATAATTGATCTTTTTCAGGACATCATTTTCTAATTTTGCTACACATTCAAAAGTTTTGGTCCAAAACATCAGATTTTGATTGATAATATTGGCGAACTTTGTTTGAATCTCTCAAGCTGTTGATGGTGGAAGGCTTTCTCCCTCTTTATCACTATCACTGACAATTTCTTGATCTTCTTTGGTTACAGAAGCTATGATTTTGTTGCCTGAAAGTTTCCTGAAACAATCAAATTATTGATAAAACAGGCAAAGATTTCTGCATTTAATTCTTCTAGAATATTGCATGCAGCTGCTGCTTCTAATGTATTTACAAATCATTATTTTCTTGATTCAAATCACACAGTGTTTTTCAAACCAAGGATGATAAAAGCAATTAGATATGGTTTGGGAGGATACTTCTGACTATTCTTGTTGAGTCCATTCCTTTGTTTGCACTATTCTTATTTTCCAAACTTCTAAAGTGTTAATTACTTGGATCATGTGAAGAGGAACATCTTTCTGTAGTGTACTTTCAAACACTTGATAATGCCTTGGTCTATAGTTTGAAAAACTGGTATGCAGTTAGGTGGGAAAAAAATAAGCTTTACGACTTTCAACTGAGGTGGATTTCCAGCACAACTGTCAAGAAACAAAAGAACTTGGTGTTCTTCATTAATAAATCGTTCATGAAGTTCATAAACATATTTTTCAAAGATGATTTTTTTCATTGGTGTTTGCTTCATATTTCGTTCGGAAGATTTTAACACCTTCAAAGCCTCTTGGCTTTGTAGATTTGCCAATACAGTAGACTCCCTCAAATCCGCAACCCTAAAATCCACAAACACCTAAAATCCGCACATCATCACAGATGTAAGCAATGAAATTTTCAGTTCAGATATAAGGGCAAAATTACAGAATTTTTTAGTTTTATATATCATTCCATATGAATTTTAATATGTAATTCTTGATAATATGACTGAACTAGTGGTTTTTCATGAAGGAAGTATAATATTTTTTCTGAAAAAAAAAATTAAGATATTGTTGATATCACTAGTAATCAATCTTTTCCAAATATATTTGAATATTAAGCTTTTTTGGTTATTAAGACTGACTAAACCTGAAATAAATCTTCGTTACTTTATGATTTTGATGTGAATTAATAGGGTACCTTTGACGAAAGTTTCATTGAATAATTCAAGGAAAATGTACCTTTATCATGCCTATTTAATTATACATTATTAATTTGACCTTTACTTTTAATAATTTAATAATTTTTAAAATTATCTTACTTTTTATAATTTTAATTTATTACTTTACTTAATTACTTTAATAATTTACTTCATTGCAAGCATTCATTATAATTTTGATTGCATTATTACATTCAAATTACTGGTGAAAAATGTAAACAAAGCACTGACCATAAATCTGTAAAATTCTAAAATCCGCACAACCTCTGGTCCCAAACTGTGCGGATTTGAGGGAGTCTACTGTAACAAGAAGGAGAAATTTTTCAGAACCATCACAATTAGCTCTAACCAAAATAAAAATTCCAGCTTTAGAATGCTCTCGATCAGTGCATGTTTCTCTTCTAAAATGTAGACATTTGGAGGATTGCATCATATAAAAAAGGCCTGTTTTGTCCACGTTAAAAATATCTTTTGCTTCATAGTCTTTAATTAGATGGGGCAGATATTTTTCCATTCAACAATCTTAGCATTTGTTAGAGATTCAGACTCGTTGTTGATAATTTAAGAAACAATTTCATGACCTAACTAGCCTTCACAGCAGGAAAAGATTTCAAATATGGGACATTCTCACAATCTTTTGACTTTTAAGTCCCTGAATAATATTTTTTATTTTAGTACATATTCTTGTGTTTTTTTTCATTTCATATACTGGAGAACATCCCATTGCATGATTGCATAACAATATTAATGAGATAAATAAGTTTTGGATGATATTGGGGGTCCAAATACCAGGAAAACTCCTATACTGTCCCGTGTCCCTGATGCTGATTTTTAAGTTTGGAGCTGTCTGTATAAAATTGTTTCAATAAAAGTAATTCAATGTAATTTTTAGGGTTCCGTACTTAAAAAGTAAAAATGGAACCATTATAAGATCACTCCTTGTCTGTCCGTCTGTCACAGGCATTTTACTCGTAAACTATGGAACGTGGAAATTTCAAATTCGAGGAAGTAATAAAGACTAGTGACCCACATATTTTCAGATCATTAAACATTCATAAATATATTTAGTAAAAATGTATAGGGGCTAATTATGCTACTTGAAAAAAAAAACTTTTTTCTTTTTATATCATGCGGGGTATCGCGTGAATGCTTTTGTAACGCTGAACTCCAAAATACATTCCTTTTAATTTTAGGTATTATATTTTCAAAGATATTGTTGAAAATGTAGCGCAAAAATATGTCCCCCCCCCCCCCCCCCATCTAATTCCGAATCTACTGAAACTAAAATTATGAAAAAATTTGAGGTAGTAGACACTAACTTAAACCTTGAAGGAAAATTATAGTGATTACCCTAAATCACATAGTTTTTGAGAAAATCGCATTTTTCTGTTACACACAAATTTCGATTTACGGGCATTCAGCAAAATTGTTGAGCAGTGCTGAAGGTACCTATCATAGCAGAAGTATAAAAGCATTGTTGATAATGATTTTTGAAAAAAATTGTCAGTAATTAGCCAAGATATTAACCCTTAAAGATACGGATATTTTGGGCATACATAATGACAGGGGCGGCATAATCTATGCCTAGTTAACAACTTTTAATGATGTATAAGTGTAATGTAATGTCCAGTAGTAGTATAAAAGCAATAAACGTCAAATTGTTAAAAACAGAATAATTTAAGGCATCTCGGGACTCTTAAAATTGTAAAAAAAGAAAAAAAAAAGACCATTTGCAACATTTAATGTCTTAAAATGCATATGATTTAAAAAACACAATTTTTATTGGGATGAAAGATATAAATATGTACTTTCATTTCATGTATTTAAAAAATTGCAAGATGCAGATTTAGTATTTATAGGGGGCTCGAAACTGTTGGACATTTGTCGAGCAGAAAATTGGCATAAGATCTTACGCGCATGATTACAAAATAAATATTGCAACTAGAATGAAAATTTCTACTTATACTTCAGATTGTAATAATTACCCTGAACTTAAATAATACATTTGTATTTAAAACTTTTTTATATTTTTAATGCAAAGTTGTAGTTAGCTAATACAAAATTTTGAAAACTTCAAAAGTATAATGACCTAAAAAAATATTTTTTTGAACAATAAAAAGGAAATTTTAGGTTCAGTTTATACAGACTAACATGAAATATATGTTTCGAAAATTTCATCAAAAAGTATTCAGAAGTTTTTGAGGTACCCTGCACATTATGCCCAAAAACTTGTTTTGCAGATAAATGACTTCAAAGTTTCGGAAACGCTGCTTTAGCTAGTGAGCAGGTATAATTCTAAAAGCCATAACTTCTGTTCTAATGGTAATTTCAAGGAAACAATTATATAAAAATGTTCAGTAAAGATAGGAGTTTAACATCTAATAAAATTTAATTAAAAAATATTTTGAAGAGTCCCGAGACCACTTAATTAGAATGAATCATATAAATACTATGGGATTCGCGACTATACTTGGGGAAGACCTTACTTGTCAATGGTGATTATACTGAGCGAGCCTTTTTACCGACTCTGGCGTTGTAGGATTTCCATACTGGGAGATATAGCGATGAGTTTGGCCCGCAGAAAATCCTTTTTCGGATTTAATTTATATTATTTGTTTACTGCTGAAGTATATTCTTGGATCACCAGGCTATTTATCGTTGTTTGGAGGAATAAATTTGTGCAAGTTGAATTTACCAATTTTTTTTTTTTTTTCCCATTCCACGCAGATTTTTTTTTATATTCCTGAAAGAATTCCGGTTGACGATAGAAAGCAAAATACATTTAGAATAAAATTATTTAAAAAAAAATGAAAAATCCCCTTTAGGGACGCCGGCTGGGGAGGGGCCAGGAAGGGCCACTGCCTCTCTGGATTTTGAAAATTAATTTTAAACGAAACTTTCTTCATTTCTGATTGTTGAAAATGAAAGATAAAAAACTGTCTTGCCTTCCTCAACCCCTACCGTGGCAAAGAATTTTTAATTCTTTTTCTTTAATTTTCTTTTTACATTCACGTGTTTTTAATTTATCCAAAAGGAATCAGAGACCCTGTGGCGGGATTTTTTTTTTTTTTTTGAATTGCCAATTTTGTTAGAAAGAGTTTTGTTTGGTAGAAATCTATTTTTGAATATTTAATATTCCTTAATTGTTGTATTATTTTATTGCTTCTGAGTATGTTTAAAAATTGTCTTAAATGGAGAAATCTGTCAATTTTTTTTTAAATTTAGCTTATTTCATACTTACATTCTGCAGCGGGCGAATGTAGACCATGGACTCAGCCATCCAACAACAACAACAAAAAAGTTAAAATGTGTAAATGCAAACGAGATATTAGAAAAGAACCTTCCCATTGGTTTAACATTAACTCACGTGTAAGGCTCCTGTTCCTACAGGCGAAGACACTCGCGAACTAATTCTAACCCTATGGGGAGGTTATTTTCTAATATCTCGTTTGCACCTCGGAATTTTTAAATATTTTTTTGCATTGGATAGATGAGGTCGATCTCTACATCGCTCTTTTTTTTTTTCTTTACTTTTCCGATTTTGGTTGCAGATATTTTTTATTAAGTTACTTTCACTTTCGAAACCGGTTCCGAAAATGAAAGTGTCATTCTAAAAAAATATCTGCAACCAAAATCAAAAAAGTAAAAAAAGGAGAGATGTAGAAATAAACCTCAACTATCCAATGCAAAAAAAAAAAAAATGTCAACAAGTTTTTAAAAGGAAGAAATCCTTAATCAGAAATTTGTATTCGGGTATGGGTTAAAGGACGGTGAAACTTTGAATGTGTATGTACTTTCATTTTGAAAAAACATTCTCTATATGTATATATATAATTTCTTGTAACAATCAAAATAAGATGTTTGTGTTGGTAGCCGCGCCTCTCAATCTCCACGCCTGGGACGGCTGCCCCCCCCCTCCCCCATTTCGCACGGGCCTGATTGATTTATGTCAAGTTAAATTATAATTTTACTTATCAAATTAACTTACATTTATGCATAAAACTGTAGAATGCATTATGAATAACTGATGAATTTTTTCTTGTTTTTTGTGTCTAAAATACTGTTAAAATATTGAATTTATACTATTGTTTAAAAGATAAATTAATTTAACTGCTGATCAATTCTTTCTAAGTGAAATAAGAATAGTTTAAACTTCTGTTTGCGGAAGGATAGAAATTATATCATGAATGTACTTAAGAAAAGCCGCATAAAAAAAAAAAAAAAAAAAAAAAAAAATTAGTTTTAATTTACACAAAAAAGAAAATTCTTGTTATTTTACATATTCTTTCCATGTGCTTCATATTTACTTGAGATGAAATTGTCTAATCCACCAAAATTTTCTATCCAATGCGATTATCCAGTAAATTAAAGAAATAAAAATACATTCTTAGATAACAATTGCTTGTAAATAATTTACCGGAAACTAAGAAAAACTGTTCGATTTCAAATCCCTTCAAATATC
Organism: Maratus speciosus; assembly: GCA_963932465.1. Lineage (NCBI taxonomy): Eukaryota > Metazoa > Arthropoda > Arachnida > Araneae > Salticidae > Maratus > Maratus speciosus. The sequence continues at coordinate 614,654,518 of OZ010788.1, read as the reverse complement.
ATGCCTGCAAGTATCCTGTTTTTACGTTTAAAAGCAAGCCCTAAAATAGAAAGTTTTCGGTTTTTGAGCAGGGAAAAATAGTTTTATGAGAACAGTCTTAAAATAAAGAGCTTCTTTTATTCATTTTAATGTGCAAAAGAAATTTTTCTTTGTTATTTTAAATGTCTCAGCCATATGTTGGGTATGTACTTGTGGTGAAATTTTCTGAAAAATTCGAATCCACTGAAAATTTTTCTCTATATTTAATAGTTTCAAAAAAGAAACTTTTAATTGGACATCAAAAATCTATTATCTCTTATAATAAGAGGAGGCTATATCTATTGACCATCACCCTGCAGATCTCTGTTGGGGGGTCTAAGGTTACTAGCCATTTGCTTGCACCGCCAGAATCCTTCCTTGCGAATAAATACATTTCCTTGATTATTATCAGATATTTATTTTAAAAATGAATATATGTTAAGCTCAATCGATTTTGATTAATGAGTCAATCATTTTTCATATGAAAATGTGGAAAAAAAGAGATTTAATATGCCATTTCTTTTAGATTCAGTACAGAACTATTTATTGTTGCGTACTTACACTCCTCTCTAGTATAATTTCCATTGACTACTAAGGTTTTCCCCACGTATAGTTAGTTTGCATTGAGTGTATCTCTCAATACGTCTCAAGTGACTTCAAAAGTTAATTAAAAACCTATCTGGAAAAATGTGGCACGGAACAACACGTGCCGAAAAGGCGTCGTTGAAACTTTGTGACCTCCTTTTGAAGCGCGCTTAGCACAATGCCAAATTTAAACTTTGAACAAAGGTTTTGTTTTAGCTACATTGTAGAAAGAAAAGTTATTACTACGCTGAATTTAGTTTTATGAAATACCAAATGATGTTTAAGTATGCACTGCTTTTATAGTTAGTGCCGAATTAAGCTCATCATAAACAGATTAGGATAATATTAAAAAATGAGTTGCACAAAATAGTTATATTCGATATTATTTAGGTTCCATATCTCTTTGAACTTTCATGGTACTAGTATATACAGTTACCCAACACTACGTTGTATAGTTTTTTACAAAGTCTTCTTTTAACAAATTCATATATTTATTCTACGGAACCCTCTGTGCACGAGTAATACTCGCACTTGACTGTTTATTTTCTGAAACCAGGACAATTGTTTTATATAAATATCTAGCAAAAAATAACCCTGCACACATTTTTATAGTTGATATTATTTTTTGAACTCTGTCCCTGGGTTTTAAATTCTTTACCATCCCTCTTGCTAAACTTATACAGAAAATCACTTCAGATGCAGCCACAGAATTTTTTTCAAGTTTTTTCTCATGCAGAAGTATGCTGGAGAAAGAATGTCTAAAATTCTTTGACAGGAAATTTACTGCAGAATTTAAATCAGCATTTAAATATCAATTTCAAGCATCGTGGCTTTATTGGTAGTTTTACCGTCCCCAAGGTTTATTCCTGCACTTTTCGAGGTAAATTAAATTTTTTAAAAAATTTAATACAATGTAAATAACTGTTTCTAAAAATCAATGAACATTGTGGCTACCACTTGGTCTTAACATGATTTGCCTAAAAATAGTGGTAATTTTCCTTACCGTCCCATCCTTACCATCCCTTTTTTTTCCATTAGCGTCCCTTTTTCCCTATACCATCCCCTTTTTTTTCCTTCCGTCCCTTCTTTAACACCCCTATAAGACAATGTTATACCAAAATTTTGTACTAAAAATACTACATTATTATTATTTCTTATTTGAATGTCCTGTGGGTACTATGCAAATTCATTATAAGTAAAAATTTAGAAGAAAATAAAAAGTTATAGAGGTAAAAGGGTAAGGAAAATTAAACTCTCAAGTTTAACTTAAACCTCAGTTAAATTAAAAAAAACAAATTTCGCTGCTGACCATTTTTTCTTTATTTTGAATCATTAAGGCATTCGTCTATCTGATTAAAATGTTATTTTAGCAAGTTTAATTTCACCAGATTTTATTACCGAAAGTCAAAAGATTGTGAGAATGCCCCATATCTTTTTCACTTTTTAAAATCCCCTGCTAATTGCAGCGTTTTCATTCTACACTTATTTGAACTATGGGATAAGAACACTTTTAAGTTCCCCAGTATGCTTTGATTCCTTAAATTGCTTTCTGGATCCCAGATCTTCTTTACTTTAAAAAATTTCTAAAATTCTTTTTCTACATATCCATAATGAACTTACTGTTATTTGTGGAAGTCTGAATTCTTTGTTTGAATCAATTTGTTTTTCCCCTGCTTCAATTGATCTGATTCTTTTGTTTTTATCATCTAACGACAAAACGTTTCTTGAAAGAGACATGACTAGAAAAATCTGTTACAATGAAGCTTTCTCAATATAAAAAGTAATGTCTTTGTCAGTTGATCTTGTTTTACTTATCACATAAAAACAGTAACAAAGAGTTCTCTCTCATAATTTCTGTCCCCCTCCTATTCAAAACTGCTAGAGTTTTTTGGCAGTTGTTACAGTCTTTCCCTCCCATTTCATATCCAAACTACATGCATAGACAAAAAAAAAAAAAAAAAAAATTAATGTGATGTCAAAGTTTTTTTTTAGAATTAATGTATAAAACCACTTTCTTACAATTCAGCACCTAGTGAAGTAAAAAAACAAAACAAAAAAAAACTTACACATTAAGCAATATATTTAACACTAATCTTAAATAGGAAATGAAGGAAGGGCGAAATTGTCCTCATTATTTGGAGATATGTCTAAATGGAGATGCATTAATGAGAGTATATTTAGTGCTTGAATTTACTTATTTTGGTAGCATTATGTTACTTTAATGTGCATCAGGGTTTGAAATTCATTTTTTCTTCCATGAGGGGAGTCAGCTAAAAATAAAAAATATTGGTTAGTAGCCACTGTCCAGTAAATGATTTTTTTTTTTTTTTTTTACTAGCCAGTTTTTAGCCAATTAGTTACTTTTTACTCAGTAATCAGTATTCTTATTTCCATTACTTGGCAAAATGTACAAAAGTAGCATTTAAAAATTAATAAAGCTTGAAAAAACTGAATGTAAGCAGTTTCTTGAAATTGTTTTCATTTAAATCTAATGGTAAAGAAACATCTATACCAATAAAAGAAAGTATCGCTCTGTCTGTGTGTGATGGCTAGCAGAATCTACGGGACATATGAGGCTGAAAGTTTTTGTGAGGATGACGCAAAGTGTCCCCTGATGCACCTGAGACTCAGAATTTGAAATTTCTAATAGTTGGCCGAGTTATTAATTAAACATCGCAACTCACTCTCATCTTGCGAAAAATCTTGCACATTCCACAAACCTATTTATGCATCAGAATCTACTGAAGAACCGACTTTCAATTTTATTTGTGATTTTTAATACTTATGTTTTTAGCTAAATCAACCAAACTGCTCGGTACAGTTAAAATTGAAAGACATATTCTGAAAGATCGTACTCTCACGTCTCAAACGATGCCATCAATTTGAAAAACTGTCGCAATTAACCCCTTGAAAAAATTTTTCAAAAAGGGTCGTTTTTCCGAAAAACATTTTCCCTCTTATTGCAGGGTGCAATTTTAGAGGTACCAACAAACCAAAAATATGTTCTTAAAACTGAAATCTTCTTCAAATTGATGGTGCAATCGGTTTTAAAAAATATGAATTTTAACCCTTTCAAATACACCGGCAAACGCAGGTCACTTTGCGCCTCACTGAGGCGATATTGTTTTCTACGCTAAAAATAACTAAACATCTGTATTTTAACACAATATTTTTAGAGTATCTCAATAGACCAGATTTACATCACCTACAAAAATTTCGAAATGTTTGGACAAGTAGAAATATTTTTTACAAAATAAAATGTGTGAAACTTTCGAGTTAGTTTTACTTAAACTTTCAAGAAATGTATAAACTTTTCGTTTAATTTTGCTCGCTTTTGGTATGCATAGACTCCAAAAATCAAATTACGTGGAAAATAAAATACCAAATAGCATATACTTTCAATTCAATATTTCTTCATTTAAAAGTATAAATTCAGACAAAATGGAGCTGAAGATATAAAATCATACAAATTTGAGGTTCATTTAAGGGGGGCCCATGCAACACAGGGCAGGTCAGCTAGTTATTAATAAATTTGCAAAATGGACATTAAAGAAAATTTTTATGAGGCACTTATGAAGCTATAATATTCTAATACTATGGCTGAGTTGAAATAAAATTGATTTTAAAAAATAATAATAGTTGGCTAGTCTGCTTTTTGTTATATTTCAAGGTTTAATTGCATACTGCTGAATTGTTATTTTCTGCTTTAAGGAAGTTTACCCTGTCAACTTTTACAAATGGTATAGAGTGGAATTGTTTGGTAGGAGAAGAAATTTAGCTTTAATCCTGCATTTATTTTAACATGCCGTTTAAATGAACCATAAGTATTAATACATGGCAAAGTATCATTGGAAGAATTTACGTCAGCAAGTCAGACAAATAACCTTAAAAGATTATATATTATAAATAAAGCAAAAAAAACATGTGTGTGTAACACTTGCATTGATGATGACAACAATTGAAGGAATTTATTTCCCCTTTTTTCTCAAATTTAATTCTAAAAATGATATAACTTGAATTTTTATGCCATCTAATAGGAAACAAATTTACTTTAAAAATGCAATTTTTTTTTTAAAACTGTATCTCAATTTACTGGCTTTTTATGATTTTTAAAATAATTTTCAAGCATGAATTCATTTGCATTTAAGACAATATAAATACTTCAGCATTCCGGTTAATATTACAGGAAAAACTCTGCAAATAAAAAAAATAAAATATTCTAAATAAAACATAAATTTAACAGATATGTAATTGAAGATACTGAAATAATCAGAATCAAAAAGGCTACTGCAAGCAGCAAAATATTTGACCATTTTTTCAGCTATTAACTCTTGGTGTGCAGGTGATATGAAAGTATCACTTTTAATAAATTCCAAAACTTCATTTGAATGCGTGATTGATCTCTTTCCTACAAAAATGCTTTTTTGTGTTGTTACTGAACAATCTAAAGAAATATAAGAAATGTAAAAAATCTATTAGTTTTCAATAACAGAAAAATTGTTTTCACCTATGTTCTGTAAATGGGGGTTGGCATGTTCTGTAACCTGGAAACCCTAGTTGGATCTTCTGAAGCTTTTTTAGGTGCGTTCGTAATTATATAAATACGTAGCACCTATAGTCGTTGTTCAGTCCGTCCGTCCGCATATAACAGAGCAAAAACTACCCAACCGAATGGTTTGAAATTTTAAATATACGATTGTTGCAAAATTTTGTCGAGCCATTTCAAATTTTATGAAAATCGGATGTATAGTTTAATGACAGGGACAGTCAAAAGTTTTCCGTTACATTACGGCCAATGAGAAAAAATTATTGCAAGTGCATTTTAATGATGTTACAGCCTTTTGAATGGTGTGAAATTTGAAATATATAATTTTTGCAAAATTTTGTCGAGCCATTTCAAATTTTATGAAAATCGGATGTATAGTTTAATTACAGGGACAGTCAAAAGTTTTCCGTTACATTACGGCCAATGAGAAAAAATTATTGCAAGTGCATTTTAATGATGTTACAGCCTTCTGAATGGTCTGAAATTTGAAATATATAATTGTTGCAAAATTTTGTCGAGCCATTTCAAAGTTTCTGAAAATCGGATGTATAGTTTAATTACAGGGACAGTCAAAAGTTTTCCGTTACGTTACGGGGAATGGGAAAAAATATTGCAAATGCATTTTAATGATGTTACAGACTGTGCACTTATGAAGTTAAAAAATATATCCATTCAGTACAGTATGGGGTTCAAAAAAATTTATAAAACTAGTTATAGTACAAACGCACCTCATTTGCCATGTTTGACGAGCAATTTCCAACTTGTATATGTCTATTTTTAGGTGTGTTTGTAATTGTATAAATACGCAGCACCTATAGTCATCGTTCAGTCCACCCGTCTGTTTGTCCGCATATAACAGAACGAAAACTACCCAACCGAATGGTTTGAAATTTTAAATATGTAATTGTTGCTATATTTTGTCGAGTCATTTCAAATTTTAGGAAAATCAGATGCATAGTTTAATTACAGGGACAGTCAAAAGTTTTTCTTTACATTATGGTCAATAGGAAAAAATTATTTCAGGCACATTTTAATGATGTTACAGCCTTTCAAGCAGAATGAAATTGATATGCACTTATTGAAGTACACTAAAATATACATTCAGTACAATATGTGGTGCAAAAAATATTTATAAAACTAGCTATAGTACGAACACACCTCATTTATCACGTTTGACGTCAATTTCCAACTTGTTTAATTTTAAGCAAATGTTATGTGTCTTTAATAATAAGATTTTATTCAGTTTTCGTTATCTCAATTTCATAAAGGTAATTGCATTGTTATCCACTTGGTTGTTCCTAAAAAGCAAAATTTCCAAAAAAAAAAAGTAAAATTTCTTGAGCAGGACATTTTTATCTGTGAAATTATTTTCGGTTTGATTTCAAAATTTTGTGTGTGAATTGTGCCATCCTCATGCTATTTCTAACACAGTTTTTTATATTTCTCTATGTAAGTGTGTGTGTGTTTTATTGAGGTTTATAACAAATATAATAAAAATAATTAAACATGAGGCTTTTTTAATGATAATGCGAGTCCATAAAATTTTTGCTCATTAGTATCTGAGGGTTTAAGGATATTCTATGCAGCCAATCAAAAAGACAGCCCACAATACTCCAAAAATTTTGACTGCTTTTCAGTCTATTTTGATCATATGGCAGTCAAAAGTGTGGCATGTCTCTTTCATTGTCTACAATATTCTAGAATGACATAGTGTACTAAAAATGATAACAATTAATTATAATTGATAAAAGAATCTGAAACAGTGTAAAGTAAAAATTGAAATTTATTAAATTCTGAGGAATGATGTTTTATCTGAAAAATTAATTTATTTTCTTATATTGCTTTATTAAGCAAAGCTCCTCACATTGTTTTGTTGAATGTTTTTGTGAAACTCGAGTATACATTTACCTTCACTGGCAAATGATTAACTTTTGTAATGATATTTCTTGTATTTTGCTAATTGCAAAATTTGTTATTACTTAAGGTGTGATGCTCATGAAAATTAGTTACAATTTTTACTCACTTTTTTATAATTAAAAGATAATATTTGGTTTAGTTAAAATACATTTTAATGTAGAAAATATATTTTATTTATGTAAAAGTGAATAATATTATATATTAGACCAATACAAAGTAAAGATTTTCGCTATATTTAATTAATTTCAGGCTATTTTAAATGAAGTGGCTGCTTTATTAAACTAATGAATTGCATGTAGTACGAGGGTAACTCTGAAATTTTTGAAACAGCAGAAGATGAAATGCAGAAAAAAAAAATAATTGGTTGCATATATAAATTTTATTTCTATGTCTGTAGATAATTTGCGGCAACGATTGCATTTTAGCTATCATAGAATAATTTTTGAAAGAAGAGAAAATAGAGTTGTTTTGAGAGCATTATTGATCTCAGAGTAGGGGAAAAAAAAAAAAAACAGAGTTGGTAAGCTTAACTTGCACCATTTAGCTGTATCTCAAAAATTTCAGTGTGACCCTTGTATATATTTATGCATAAATTATGCTTAAAATTGTTTTAAGATATATATTTAACAAAATTGGTTGATTATATTTGGTACTCTCATTTTTAAATAATATTATCCTGTTTTTTCTTGCTAATATTTTCTAAGAGTTTTGATATATATTTGAAATCTAAATTACAGCCCATGTGGCAAAAATTATTTTTCTTTTCAATATTTCTTTATTTTTTACAAATTTTCTGTAAATGTATTTTTGTGATACAGAGATGTTCAAGAAGTTTAATTAAGAAATTGCGAATGATAATTAAAAAAAAAAAAAAAAAAAACCATCTTTTAAATTAGTACACTTTTTAACAAATTATAAAACAATAAATCAGTGTAGTAAAATGTGTTTTGCAGACAAAGAACTAATTTAAAAATGGATAGTCTTTTAGGCAAAAGCAATAGTAAGAGCCAGAAAAGAAAAAAAAAAATCACTGTTTTTTAACATATAACATTACAATTCAGTGATGCCCTAGGATAACTTAAACAGACTTGCCAAGTCTCATGATTTCGGCAGGAGACTCCTGATTTTCACATATTTTTCCATTCTCCTGATTTTTGATACATTTCTCCTGATTTTTCACATATTTTTAAATAGTCTATTATTTTACAATCAAATTTACTGTGATTCAGAGAGGAAAACTCCAGTACAGGTCTAATTGTTCTTTAGTATGATTGATCAGTAGTATTTTATGTGATAAACTACATTCCGATTCATTATAAAGGATGAATCTTTAAGATTTTCTTACTGTTATTATGGACATGTTTTAGATTATTAGTAATTTGTCTCGATTAATACTTATTTAAGATCTTCACTATAGTTTTATATATTTTTATGGGGAACAACTCCATAAACATAAAATGGCATTGTTACAATGGACATGTTATGGATTATTAATAATTTGTCTCGATTTATATTTAAGATCGTCACTATAGTTTTATATATGTTTATGGGGAACAAACCCCAACCCACTCCCGTAATATGTAGTTAATTTAAAAGTATGTTAAAAAATCCTAAATATCGTATGCTTAAATGCATTATTACTTTTAAGGAGTACATATTTTCCTTAGTACCATTTCTTTTTAATCTTCAGTAATAACGGAGCCCTGTTTAAAATTAAACTTGCACTAAACATGTTTACATTTAAATTTTACATTTAAAAGGTTTCATTGAAAAAAAAAATATCTCCTGATTTCTGAAATTAAATCTCCTGATTTTTGGCTTTCAGAACTTGGCAAGTCTGCTTAAATTATTTGTCCCTAAGATCCATGCACCTTTTTTAAAAAAAGGGTCTTTTTTTTACCAAAGTGTGTTTTCCTTTCAGAAATAAGACGATTCAATCTATTTGTAAAATATGTGTCTTTTGTGATATTTCAAGGGGAAAATTATGCATCCCAAACAACTCATCACACTTTTTAGCTCACAGGCTATCAAAGCCTGAGAGCTAATGTGCCCACGGGTTCTGTATGTATGTATTATGTATCGCGATAACTCTTGATATAAATATCCGATTTGCTTTAAATTTTGGATATAGGTTCATTCTGATAAGGCGCTTCCCTGATTAGTTTTGGGACTTTGTTAGTTAACTATAAAGGGGGGAACAGGGGGATAATCCCCCCCACTCCTTAATTTAGATAAATGGGTTTTTCTTGCAGAATTATCCGATTTTTTTTTTTTTTTTTTTTTCAAATTTAGTACACCTGTTTATTCTGATAAGGTGCTTCCCTGATTAGATTTGGATGTTCATTGGTTTTGTATAAAGGGGGGAAATGGGGGAACTAACCCCCTTAATTTAGTTAAATAGGCTTTTTTGTCGATTTCTTTATTTTCCAAGGGGCATTATTCTTTAAAATAAGTATACAATTAGTGTGAATGACATGTGAGCTCAATACCATCAGTTTAACTGGGCACTTTTCTTTTTATTTTAAATTTAACCCGTATCCATTTTTTTTTAATGATGCCCTATAGTGCATCCCCAGCATTTTCAAATGTTTTATATTTGCAAAATTACATGAATTTTTTTAATGAAATGAAGAAAACAGGGAGCTTATAATTTAATATTATAGTATTTGTGAATAAAATATCCAAAATGAAAAGCATTTTAACTTACAAATTAAATTTTTTTAATTAATTGTGCTAATAATTATTAATTGTATTAATAGCATTAATTTGTTTATTAATGCATTTTAATTTTTATGTGACACTCTTAGTGATAAAAATTGCAGACATTTCTTTGTTTTCATCTGAATTAATAAATTTATTTATTTATTAAATAATTCTATATTTGTTCAAATTGCATATTGTAATACTGTTCTTTATATAAGTTGTTTTAAAAAAGGTCTAAATTTATGTGTCACCTAAATCTTAAATAAATACTTTGAATGATACAAAAAATAAAACTGTTCTAATAGTAACTAGTCAAATATGCCAATCCCAAAACTTTCTTCTATCTCATGTATGTTATTACTTCAAAATTCGCTATCACAGTTCCAAAATTAAATCGCAGTCTATACACGTCATGATGATTCTAAAGATATTAAATTCTGTGCATTCATTCTTGAGATATGACTATACCTAAAATCATCTAAATCCTGCAAAATGCAGCATAACAGTGTCACTTTTTGGGTGCTTTACACCAAAACTGGCAACAACTTATGTCAACGTCTAACTGAATCTGAAGTTTGATGAAAATCTGTGGCATTAGTTTTTGAGAGAGAGAGCTATTGTGGTAATCGTGAAAAATGTAGCATAGGAGTGCCTCCTATAGGACGATTTACACCAAAACATAATCAGCATCAATTCATATCAAGGACTAACTGAATCTGAAGTTTGATGAAAATCTGTGCTTTAGATCTTGAGATAGAGCTATTGTGGAAATCGTGAAAAATGCAGCAGAGCAGCGCCAGCTGTTGGACGATTTACACCAAAAACTAATCAGCATCAATTTATGTGGGGGGGGACTAACTGAAAATAATTTTTTTTAATTCCGTACATTTGTTCTTCAGATAAAGCGCCCACAAAGTTTGTGTCACATACAGAGTCACAGACTTTGTAAAAACATGTTTTTCAGTATATCTGATTCTTAAAACGTGTAAATCTGTCGAAAACCAGAAGTAAAAAATCTTCAAGAATCCAATACTTTTTTCTTGCAAAGATAGAAGAAAGTAAAAAGTGAAAATACAGCAAAGAACTGTTACACTCCCTGCCCTCCTTTAAAAAATTGTTAATTTTTAATGTGAAGTAGAGGGAAAGAGTGATTTTTATTGAAAACATTTTTTTTTAGTTCCACAGGCTCGCATTTTGGAAGGACCCGAGTTATATGTTGATGTCGGCAGTTCAATTAACCTCACGTGTGTCATTGTGGACAGTCCTGAAGCGCCTGCCTTTGTCTTTTGGTACCAAGATGAACGCATGATCAACTATGACTTCATTCGTGGGTCCATTACAGTCCAGAAAGGCGGCGGTAACACAGCTGTTAGCCGTCTCCGAATAAAAAATGCTCAGCCCTCTGATTCTGGCAACTATACATGTGGACCTTCCAATGCGGATTCTGTTAGCACCATTGTGTATGTTGTAAAAGGTAAGTGTAATATTCTAGTATTTGAAACAAGTCTTTTAAATCTAAAATGTATTTTATGATAGCTATAGTGATACCTGTCTATTGCAAATCTCAAGAACAAGAAAAATTTTGAGAATAAAAAAAAAAAAAAAATCTATATATCAGGATTTTCTTTTATTCTTAGTATTTAGATATAAGTAAAAGAAGAAAGATTTAAACGTCTTTCCATGGAATTGTTCAGATCATTTCAAAATTCATTTTTGTCCACATTGCAGTGGATATATTTTAAACTTTTCTTCCTGGACTGCTTTTCTTCATGCTCAAAATTGTTTCAGAATAAATAGTTTTCTCATTGCAGTTTTTGCAGATAGTATTAATTGAGGGACTCACAACCATAGTAGACCAAGTCCATTTTGAAAAAAAAAAAATGAGATAGTCTATTTAGAAGATGCATAAAATCTGTTTTATTCACTCCCACGAAGAAACAAATCTTTAAAGAGGTGCTATATATGTGAAAATAAGCTTTGTTCACTGTGGGAGTAGATTCGATAAAACAGATTTTATGCACCTTCTAAATAGACTATCTCATTTTTTTTTTTTTTCCCCCAAAATAGACTTGGTCTACTATAGTTGTGAACCTCTCAATTATGACTATGAGTAGCAAAACAAAAGTGGCATTAGTATGAGAAATTCAACTTATACAGATTTTTGAAGAAAATGATTTGAGATAAGCTTGGAAAATACATTAGATTTTTCATAAAAATGTAGCAGTATCAGTAAGTACATTATGCAGGTTTTAAAATAGCGGTTTAACTGTATAATATCATAAAGAACAAACGTGCCAATAATGCTGATGCTATAGTGATGCCAACCCCAATGTGGTTATAGTTGTACGTGAGAGTTGCAACAATGGTGTTCATTATGTGTCAAATCATACTCTCTAATACACTATATGGCCAAAAGTCACCAGACCCATTTTAGATGTTTTATCGAATATCTAGAGCAGGGTTCTTGCTGCCGCTCGCCATTGCTCCAAATAGCGACAAAATTCTTCATTTGGCGAGTACACCAACTGTCAAATTCTCCAGATTGCAAGTGCTCAGTTTGTGTGTGTGGTGTGCCAATACAGTCGAGATTCTTAGATTTAGATGCCACTTTACGTGTTCAATCCCACCGTGCCATTTACATTGCTCTATTTATGGAGATACTGGCATCAACACCAATTGAGTTTAGCAATAGACAAAGATACAGAAAGGATTATGCGATAGGTATTTCTCTAATGTCAGTTAATCACTATCTGTGTGCAAGCGTCACAGCAGTAAAAACGCAAACAAAATTACTTGCATTAAACGCCAAATAGAGAAATTTTTTGCTGCAATACGGTGCTGAAATTAGCCATTTACCATACTATTTATTAAATGTATACAATGTACCATTGGCCGGTCAAATTTTTTCAATCGGTTAAGAGCCGAAATCTCATAGAAAATTTTAGAATATATTTTCACAACAGTAAATCAAAGATTGCTGTTTTTAATTTTTATTTAGACAGTTAAAAGAATGTCTGAAACATTTATACATTTAGAATGTACTTATTTTTATATTTTCTGTAGCGATAGTCAAAATTTCTATTGTATAAGCAATTACAAAAAATTAGGTTATTTTAGAATATATTGAGAAAAAGGGATACAGTAAAGGGTTAAAGGCAGTTTTTTCAGTGTTTCAAGCCAAATCTGTTTTGCGAACATTTCTGTTCATTTGGCTACTGTTTTTTATTTCTTATTCGCCAAATCACTAATGTTGGCAAAAGCCAGCGAGAACATTGATCTAGAGATAAACTTGACCAGTGGTGCCAACATATATGGCCCCATGGTGCACAAGCCCACCCAATAATTTGATCTCTCCACCCATTAATTAATTTTGTTATTTATTTACATCACAGGGGCAGTATTCATGACGGTAACTGAGATCACAAAAATTCCCTGACTTTTTATCAAGGTCATACTTGATTTCGGCCAGTGAAAAGAGCAGGTGCTTTTCTGTTTGCAAAAAAAAAAAAAAAAAAAAAAAAAAAATATCAAAATTCCACGATGTGGATTGGGAACACTTTGAATTGATCTCTGGTGACTAAGACACTAAAAGTTAGTCGCCACAGCAAAAAATTTAGTCGCCACGTGGCGACTGGCAACCATAAATCTGCACCTATAGCAATATGACGTGCGAACTTGCATCTTCCTCAACCAAAGATGTTATTTCTCGGTGCCAGCCGTAATGACTACTTGTAAAACTGAAAAATGCTTCGGCATTGAATTTAAAAGTGAGAAATATAGAAAATGCATTTTTTCATTTTTCTGCCAAAGTTCTTGACGAATTTTGCTGAAATTTTGGCAGTGAAATGAGAATAAATATTTTTAACTATAGAATATATTTTGAAACATGAACATTAATAAATAAAAGTTTTAGATTTTTAATATTTAAGATTTAGACAAAATATGAATGACATCGCGATATTTTGAAAAGATACACTATTTACAAATTGCTGAAAATAAGTGACATTTTAAAGCACACAGAAATTAATGTCTGAATTCTTTTTTATTAAAGGTACATATATTAAGACAGACTTGAAGACAATCGCTCATCGGCCGGCAATCGCACAGCATGTGATGACGGCCTGGTCCACACCGTGAACCCAGGTTCGAGTCCTGGCCCTGTCTGATTTTTCACTCCTGTTGGGTTATTGTATTAATTGTCTTCAAGTCTGTTTTAATATATGTACCTTTAGTAAATGATATTTTGCTTAATTTAATAAATATTAATAAATAATAGAAAATTATTTTAAATGGGACAGATTATTGTAAATGTTTATTTAAATTTTTGAAAGTTAAAGTTTGGTTTGAGATTGAATTATAGATGATTAATTTATGATAAATCAAGGTGGGAAAGAAAATTACTTTTCAGTATTTTAATCATTTGGAAATGTTCCATTATAATTTTATGATGTTACAGAATGGTTATTTTCTTCTTTTTTTTTTTTTTTTTTTTTTTTTTTCTGGGATAATTTAAAGGTTGAAATGTATAAGAGGTTCTCTCTTTCTCCCCCCTGATTGTGCCATGTCATTGCAGTTTCTAAATTTTCATGTATTGTATTATTCTAGAAATTTTAAGATTTTGTTTTCTTCCATTCTAATTGAAAAATGTAATCAACTTTGACTATTTTTAAGGATGTTTAAGTAAATAGTTAATGTTTTATTAATTGTTTACAAACAAAAACTTTTATTTTCTGTTCTATTTTGTAGGTGAAAAACAGGCAGTGGTACAAAATATAGAGGGTTCAGCCACGCAGAGTAGTTTTGATCTCTGTGTGGATAATGTGTTACTATTGGCTGCTATTTTTATTACCTGCTTCCTGAAAAGCTGACCTTTCAGCATGCAGAGAAATCTCATGGAAGGTATACTCTTTTCAATTTTGCATGATAATAATAAAATATAAATTTCTCATGAATATAGATAACTTTCAATTTTAAGGAAATTTAATAGACCATCTATTAATTTGCTAGCTTATGTCAGAAGTGTGAAACTGTATTTTATATTTTACCTTGAGGTAAGAATAAAATTTGTTTATTTTTGGAATTCTTCAGCTAATGTCAGACTTGTGTTTTCTAGAAAGTATGTTCTTGAAGCTAGTGAATGTATTAGACACTTCTGACATTAAACCATCAAATTCTACTCTTTCTAAGTCTGTTAAATTTACATCTGATAATTTTATTGGTACAGTAAACTTTTGATTATCTGTCAATCACTGGACCAATGGTGTGGCGGATAATTGAATGTCGTTACTAAAATTATATTTCTATATGTTAATTTATAAATAATAATAATTAAAGGATTTTTTTTTATTTGTTGTGTATTTTTGTTTATAAAAAGCATAACTGATAATAAGAAATATATTTATCAGACAAATTTAGAATTTTATTGAATAAATATGTAGTACCAGTTTTCATTCAAAGTAATCCATTATAATTTTTTGTTTGCATTTTACTTGTGCTTTTACTGCAGCAAGATTACGACTTGTATACAATAAAAGTACTTGGATTGCATCTACTTCCTCTCACATCTCAAATCAGTTAATGCATTTACCGACTCTAGAATGATCATTCCCCGATTCATCACTCCATCCGTTTATGGTTTCTCTGAATTCAAAATATTTTGAATAATTTTGTCATCCATTAATTCTTCATAACCAATGTCATTTTTGTCACAATTAAGCTAATCTGTGATTTCATTTGCAGAAATATTTTCTAGCTATTGTTCCTGATGTCAGACAAGCATTTTACTCAAAACAGCACCGTCTCACTCGGGTTTATGTGCATTTGAATTTTCGTTGTTTGTTTAAAAATAGGGAAGTGGGTTGGCAGTTGATAGAGTGGTGGGTAATCGGAAGTTTACTGTGCTTCTTTCCTATCCGTTATTATGTTTTGAATTAGCTTAAGTTTTAAACTAGTTCATTTTTAATGTACTTTTTTGGTCTAGAATAAATTTTAATTTCATATTGCAAAGTCTCCAGTTCTTTAGCTTATCAAATAGGAAATCTGTAATATTTCTATAAGGGTGGATCAAATAAAAACAGAACATATAATTTGGTTTAATTTTGTATGAGTGTAGTGAAACTTTATGTGGAGGTACAGTTGGAAGTAAGGAAGTCAGCCTTTGCTGTGTAAATGGTATCCATAGTTAAGGGGCAAAACTGAGAAATTTCATTAGTCGCCAGTGGCCCAGTAGTACAAGTTTTAGAAGTGGCCACTTTCTTCAAACTAGTGACCACTTTTTTACTTAAAGTACTAAACAGTAAACTTAAAAAAAAATGTCTTTTAGTATTAATCTAAAATTGAATAACCCAAATAAATATGTTAATATAAACATATTTCAAACAGAAAAAAAGTAGAATCCTTAATGGAATGCGAGAAAATTTTATTCTCTCCTTGTAGGAAAGTGGCCATAAGATGGCCACAGACAAACTATTTTTCAGTAGCCACTTTTTCTCATTTAGTGGCTAGTGCTAATTTTGCCCTTTATCCATGGTATCCATGAGCAGGTTACTCACCACATAGTGAAACAGTGGGAGAAGTGCTTGCCCCACTGTTGTACTGTTGCTTGTACTTTGTGTACACAGTTGTTTGTACTTTGAAATAAACTAGGTCATTTCATTCTGTGACTCCTGTTTCCTATTCATTTCATCCATCTTAATATTATTGTTATATGTCCTATGTCGCCAAAACCAAAAGGATCTAGAAAAAACATTGAAAAGAATATTCATGTTATTTTTGTAATCAGGAAATTCCAAAGCAGTTTCAAAATCATTTATTGCTAAATATTCTGGAGCGTTTTTTAACTTTGAAAAAGTTAATCTGTGAAGATATTTCTGAATTTGTTTTTCAAACTTAATTGTCAAATAATAATTCTGATTGCAGTTTGCTCTCAGTTAGCTGTTGAAAACTAATTTAGTTTATCAGTGTAAAATAATGTATTTTAATCAGTAGTGCAGAAAATTAACATTAATATGAATAGAGAAAAAATTCAGAGCTATTGCAAACTGAAGGGATATAAACAGTATTCCATAGTTTCTTATGCCAAAAGCTTTACATAAATTCTGCTTTTACAATAACCTTCTGTCACCTGATTGCATTAACATGAAAGAATGCTCAAACATTTAAGAAAAATTATGCCTTTTATTTACACAATATTCATGTGATGTCGCAGTGTGGAATCATGCAATGTAAAAGTAACGGCAAGCTCATTTATTTACAGATTGCATCATTTGATGCAACATAAATACAGGTATTTTACCATTTATATACCAATTATCAGACATTGTATAAATTCAAAACAACTTTATTATCTGTAAGACATATATGTCAGCTTTTATAAAAAAGACACATTAAAGCATGTTATGCATAAAATTAATAGACGTAACATTTAAAAAATTATATCCACGAGTTCACATATAATGTAAAATAATGGCAAGAACATTTCCATTCCTACCGGAGCGTTATCAATTGTACTTTCTAAATGCTTTTGCTGATGTATTTATCATGTTTAAGATCAGTAGATTCCCTCATTTTCCATTTCTCCCTTTTTCTTTCTCCAGCAAAACAGAACACAAAGATATATGAGATAAAGGATATAAGATAAATACAGAAGCGAAGGCATTTAAAAAGTACAACTGATAATGCTTTGGTAGGAGTGAAAATGTTCTTGTTGTATATTTTATATTATATGTGAACTCATGGATATGTTTTTTTTAAATGTTACGTGTATTAATTTTATATATAACATGCCTTAATATATTTTAAATAAAAGCTGACATGTATGTCTTACAGATAGTAAAGTTGTTTTAAAGTATACAATAATACAATTGGTATATAAATGGTAAAATTGTAAAAACTGATATTACAAACTAAAAATGTGAATATCTGTTTTTTTTTTTTTTTTTTTTACAAATAGGTACTGGTAAATGCGTGGATAAGATTATTTAGATTTATTTTGGGCAAATTACTGTTTGATGAACTAGGGAACTCTGCTATGTACGAGCTACACTGTCCAACACATATTCAGACCCAGCAGGCTCCAAGACCATGCTAACTTGCTCTTTTTTAAAGGCACCTGATTATGGAAGATTGAATGATATTATGACAACAAGTGGCAACCTTCTCAAATCAGGTTGTCATTCATTTCCCTTTGACTTTTTTTTTTTTGGTTCCCAAGGCCGCATCCACCGGCACAGCTGACAGCTGTTTTCATGATTAAGTAAGATCAACTACACATCTGAAAATCAGCTGATATAAAATGGTTAGGTAAAAAAGTGTTGCTGTCTCTTGGATTTTTATAATACTATTGACAATATTCTTCCGTTGAGTTTGAAACTACAAAAACACAGCTGCTTGGAAATAACATTCAGAAATACACCATTAAAAAGTACTGTGTTTAAAAAATTTTATGCTTATATTTAAACTTTGTCTCGAGTTATAGATCTTTTCAGGAACAAATATAGGTTATAAGTGAATTCCTTTCTTTATTTTAATGCAATGTGCTTCATGAACATTTTATTTATAAAAAGAAAATTGTTAATTTTAATTAATAAGTACATATAAATTTTCTAATATGTATTTATTGAATAGTAATTCATACAAAATAAATCTAAAATATTTTACTCAGGCATTTATCTTATTTATTCTTCAAATTAACAAAGTAAAAATGCATATTATCTGAATTAAAGTCTTTAAATTGGTTCAAACTGGATTGACATCTAATTAATCTAAATAAATTTTGTGGTATACTATCCATTGATCAAATGCTTTTTTAATGTTATTTTATAAATAAAAAGAAACATATGCATAAAATTGTATTAAAATAAAGAAAAGAAATCATGTATAACCCATATATGTTCCTGAAATGGTCTGAAACTTGATATAAACTTTCTAAACACAATGCTTTTCAATTCTACATGTTCTAAATGTTATTCCAAATCAGATTAATTTGTGCAGCCTTACCCCCCCCCCCCCCCCCAAAAAAAAGAATATTTATTCATTTTGTGAATTCTATAAATTTTTTATTCTTCCATAATAATGCAGGTACCTGAAAAGCAAGCACATTCAACAATCCTAAGAACTACACTATTTAGATGTTTTACTGCACTATATTAAATTTTTTTTTTTAAATATATTAGTGATTTTACTTAAGCTATTGCATATTTTAGCTGATATTTTCTTTCCATACCTCTTTGTGGTTCACACCTAGGGTTGCAGGATTTTTATTTTAACAAATAAGGAATTTTCGCATGTGATATAAATAAATAAAAAACTGGATTTGGCTAGGACAAATTTAAATGAATATTTAAATATTTTTAAATGTTTATTTCTATGATGTTATTGTGTAAATTATCTTTTAATGAAACTCTCTGTGACAAGCTTCATTAATAGCAAAATTTTTCTGCAAAGTGATATTTTTAAAAAAGCCAAAAACCTAAATTTTAAGGAATCAACATTAGAGGAATTACAGTAGAACCTCGATTAATCAAGGTTTCTGTTAACCAAGCCAATAACAAAGTCTGATTTTTGTGAATGAGCCTTGAAAATTACCACACTTTTTAGTTCATGGTCCGTGCTATACAAACTCTTCTGCCCCCAAAAGCAGTCAATTCTCAAGAAACATTGGACCCTGAGAAGTCAACAGCAAACAATGCTTTGTTTCCAGTGACCATGTGAACTTTCGTACATTTTTCAATTTCCTTTGTAAAATGTACTACTAGTAGTTGATTTACTTTTTAAATTTGTTAAGCTGTGAAATATAACTTTACATATATTTATTTTTATTATTTAAAAAGTTAAATTCACAAGCAGGGCAAGTTTTTATACACAGTTTCTATTAACCGAGATTTCTGATATCTCAGTTACTAAGGATCCCAATTAGCTCGGATAACCGAGGTTGTACTATATTTAGAATATTTTCAGTAATTTTTAATAAATAAATTGTCCTGTTTCTTTTCTTAAGGTTTGTTGATTAATTACGGTCTCAAAATTCCACAATTTGTAGCAATGCACCACAGATTTGAAAACTGTGATTAAATCAAGTTATTGGGGGGGTGGAAGAGAGGCATTGTACACATGTGTTTAATTTTATTTCAAATAATTAAAATATAAATTTAATATGTATGCATACATGTCAAATTTTTCTTATTGTGAGATTTTGAGGATAAGGTCATTCTTATTCTTGGTATAAATAAAAATACTAAACGATTTAAAACTGATTTTTCAAACAAATATGTTATGTTTTCTAAACGTAATTACATAACTAAATAAGGATTCATTTAGTTGCATGAAAGATTTAGTCTTCTAGAACATTTCTGATGAAACTTTACTAACTTTACTAACTTTAATACTTTTTACTTTAATTGAAAGTAACAATTCCAAAAAATAATGTTTTTATCAGCTACGTTTAGTGGCTCATGAATGAAGCAAGGGGCCGTTTCCTTTCTACAACAATGTCGTTGTGTTAAGTGTGTTTCTGCCACTTGGCTGAAATCCAAGTCCTTATCAATACCGTCTCTTATCTTTCTGCATTAGAGACACCACCGAGTCTTATCAGCATGCAGGGGTCGATTTAGAAAAAGAAAGTTGCATAGCAGTAACTGCTATACAAAGTCAGTTTTGAATAGCAGTTAGACACTTTTGTATAGCAAATAAAAAATAGCTAACGTAACTTTTAAATCTTGAAAATTTACAACAAATTTTTTTTTTAAAAAAGCGTACTTCCTCGCTGTACTTCCATTGTAAATAAACACTTGGGGAGGGTGAAAACACAACGTATGTCGTGTAAAAACACCTTTAAATTTTAACTTTAAGCAGTAATGCCGCTGTACTTGAAAAAACCTGGGTCCCCGGGACCCAGGATTTCCAAAAATCTGGGTCCCTTTTTTACAAAAGCGGGTCCCCATCAATAATAATTTATATTTTAAAGGAATAAATGAAAGTTGTTTATTAAGATAAATGAAATGCATTAATTATTGTTTTAACAATAATTAAATAATGAATTAAAACCAGCATTATTTGCACTCAAATAAGATATTTTTTTAAAATATTAAGAGAAATTTTCTTTACTTTTTTAAAAGTAAAAATGCAAGATACAATTTTAATTGTAAAATAATGTTTATTTGAGAGTAGAAAATACCAAGTTCCACTAACAAGTATCACTAATGTTCGCATTCTTTTAAAAAGAGGCAAGGCGGGTTTATTGAAAAAGATATTTTTGCTGAAAAAAAGAACGCTTATGTTAAGTAAAGGTGTACTTTTCGTTGAATGAATGGGTGCTTTCATTATTATACTTCCCATTGAATTATTTGTCAGCATAGATCTGTGTTGGAATCAGACATTTTCCTTGGAAGGGAAATTTATATCTAAATCACTAATAAGCATCAAATCTTAAATGTTCTGAAGGCGGGAGACATTTCAATGCAGTAAGAACGAGGGGGGGGGGGGGGGGTGTTTTTTACTAGTCCACCTAATGAATATAAATATTATCAAAGTACACTGAAATCATGCTGTATTTTTAAGAATCTCATAAAAAAGAAATTAAATCCCATTTTATGAATTTTCTACCTATAAGTTTAGTTTGCACATCTTTTTTGGTGCTTTGACTAAATTCACGTTTTTTCCGCGTTACTTTGACGAAATTCGCGTTTTTCCGCGATCCTTTTGTTGAAATTCGCTATTTTTTCGAGAGTCTGTCACGAAAATCGTGTTTTTTTCCGCGATACTTTGACAAAATTCGGCTTTATTCCGCGATTTTTTGACGAAATTTGCTATTTTTTCGCAATCTTTTGTCGAAATACACTATTTTGTCTGAGCCCTTTTACGAAAATAACGTTTTTTCCGCTATATTTTCACGAAATTTGTGCTTTTTTCGCGATCCTTTGACGAAAATCGGCTTTTTTACGTTATTTTTTGACGACATTTGCTATTTTGGGGGGATCCTTTGATGAAAAACAACTATTTTTTCGCGATCCTTTGACGAAAATCTGCTTTTTTCCGCGATTTTTTGATGAAATTTGCGCTTTTTTCGCGATCCTTTGACAAAATTCGGCTTTTTTCTGCGATTTTTTGACGAAATTCGCTATTTTTTCGCGATCTTTTAACGAAATACGCTAATTTGTCGCGGCCCTTTTACGAAAATCGCGTTTTTCGCAATATTTTGATGAAATTTGCGCTTATTTCAGCGATATTTTCATGAAATTTGCGCTTATTTCCGCGATTTTTTGACGAAATTCGCTTTTTATTTCGCGATGCTTTGACGAAATACGCTATTTTTTCGCGGCCCTTTTACGAAAATCGCTGCTTTTGCGCAATATTTTGATGAGATTTACGCTTTTTTCGCGATTCTTTGACGAAAATCGTCTGTTTTCCGCGATTTTTTCACGAAATTACGCGTCTCACGGGACGCTTATAAGAGCTATTTTTTTGAGTCCCGTATCCGATTTTTCGCGTAATTTACGCGCTATAGCGCGTCCGCGGCATCCCTGCTTTAAGTGTACATGACATAACAAAGGGTGTGGGAAATATGCATCGCAATGATTGCGATTTAATGCATTTCTTGAATCGCATTTTAGTTAAATTTGAATCACAAATTGCGATGCGATACCGCTTAAATCGAACCCTGTCAGCATGCAACTCCACAAACCACTTGTGTCTCCACGACTCCATTGTGCTTGCGAGATGCCACCAAACTGCCAAAATCACACTACTGCGATCCTTAGAAGTTAAAAAAATTGCAATAGAGATTATCAGTATTCAACAGTGTAATGATACATCTCCTTTATTTTATGGCTGGCTTCTGTAATGTAACGTTATTTTTTAGAGATGACACTTTAATTGCTGGCCGAAAGAAATAGCATATCGGGGGCTAATATTCCAGGGCTGGATACGCCACGTCGCTCTGGTTATACTATTTTTGGCGACCTAAATAGTATAACGGGAGACCTCATCATGGAATGATCTAACGATTATTCACTTGAAAGGCACTTTTCTTCATGACCCTTAGAAAGTGACAGTGAACGGTTACTTCGAGAAAAGAAAAATATCTCCAAGAACCTAGGCCAGAAATTAAAAAGCAAAAAGTGCTAGGTGGTGAAATGAAGTGATTCAAAAATTATCGCAAAAGCAGAGATCTATTCTTTGCATGAGACCATTTTAAATTTATTTTGCAAAAAAGAAAAAAAATCATCATAGAAAATGAAAGATAGAATGGATGAGTGAACTTAAAGGAAGTTAACTAATATATTTCTAGTATATTTTTTGAGAAATGTCTTGAAATATTGATTATAAAATCTTTTTTTTTTTCAATTCCATGAACAGTTGGTTAAATTTCTTGTACGGTATCACTCTTTGAATCCAAAAAAAAAAAAAAAAAAAAGTAAGCATTGCAAGGCCAAATTTTATTCATTAGTCTCCTGTGTACCCCCTGCTCATGATGGGCTGGTATTTTATTTATTTATTTTTGTAAAAAGTGATGTTGTACATTTATTTATCAAAATCTTTGGAAACTTTATTTGGTTTATTACTTTATAGAGATATATTTTTAAAAATCTACTTATTTTCTTTGTAGAGAAATAAAATTGTGATTTTTATTCTAAACTGCATTGATTTTCTTATTGAATCTTCATTTGAATGTTAATGTGTAAGTCTATTTTTTTAATCAGTGCTTATCTCAGACCTGCCAATTGCTACGAAAAAATCGTAGTTGCTACGATTTAGACCTATTATAAACTACGATGCTACAAAAATCTGTCTTAAACTACGATTATTTGCAAAAAACACAAACGTATTTTTTGTTTCCAGTTGCGATTTTTATCCCGCGCAACATATTTTTTACGAGTGATTCTGTTCCGAAATTTCCAAAATTTTACAGTATTCATTTCCGAAAGTTTTAAAAAATTGGTCATTAGTCGAAAATTTGGACATTAAAAAATGCTCATGGAAAAAAAAAATCTGGGCTGCAAAACAAACTTCTTAACATAAAACACTTTGTACATATTAACCACGAGTGAAAATGGTGTTTCTGTAAATATTTATACAGGAATTCCTTTCCTTAGAAAGAAGGATCCCATTTTAAGAATTTCTGAAGGGGGCAAGGTTTGAAATAGTGTGCAAAATCACACGATTTGCGATAAACTATCACGAATTTCGACAAATGACCGAGTAAAAAAATGAATTTCGTCAATTGGTCGCAGAAGAAAATTAATTTCATCAAGGGATTGTGCTAAAAGCGTGAATTTTGTCAAAATATCGCAGAAAGAAATCACGAATTTCGTCAAAAGATCAGTAAGAAAATGCAAATTTCACCGATAGATCACAGAAAGAAAACTAGAAAACACTAATTTTGTCAAAGGATCGTGGTAAAAAATGCAAAATTCGTCAAAGTATTGCGGTAAAAAATGCGAATTTCTTCAAAAGTTCATGGTAAAAATTGCGTATTTCAGCAAAGAATTGTGATAGAAAAATGTGAATTACGATTGTGGGACACAAATTGTGAATATCCTGAAATGATCACGGAAAAAAAAAAATCACGAATTTCGTCAAAATTTACTGCACTGGGCTAAAAATTTGGAACCAGGCTCCTTTTACAAGTGTAAAAAAAAAAAAAAAGCTACGAAACGAAAAGAAACTCTAAAAATTGTATAAAAATTTTCAGAAGAAAAAATTTACTATATTGAGTTTAAAGACTGAAACGTTATTCCTTTTACAAATGTCAAAAGATGGCTGCGAAACACAAAAACCAACCAACCAACCTTTAGATTAATTTTAATTTTGTGTGCTATGATTTCTCATTTTCAAAAGTTGGCAGGTCTGGCTTATCTATGTAATTGTCTAAATAGCCATTAATATCGTTGTTCTATATTCCACCAATTTTTGACATAATTTGAAAAATCCATGCATAAGTAAGTCTGCATTTTACATAATTTTGTGAGATAATGTTGCTTCGGATATATTGGCATGTTTTATAGAAATTCTGTCGGGCCAGGCAAATAAATTTTTCATACAGGCTGGACCGATCCAAACTTTCAGCTTCTATACCAGACCAGTGATTTTATTGTTGTACAAGTTGAGCCAGTTTCAGGCAGAATTTTTAGCTTTTATATCCAGCTGGATCAGGCCAATAAATGTTTTGTACTGATCGGTCTGGATTAGGGTCTAAAAATTTCTGCCCATTCAGAGACTATTATTTATCTTGTGTGGGACATTGAAATTCTGCTTAAAAAATTAGGACAGTTGGAAACCTTGGTCAACTTTCTACAAATGGAGAGTCATTGAAGTAATGTTTTAAGAGTAATTTGAAATGTTTTTTCTATTGCAAATTGGATTATTTTCAATTGCAAAAAAAGTCTTAATGAATCTTTTTGTTATATTTTTCAGTTGTGAACAAAGAGCAAAGGAACAGTGAATCAGATCTTACTTAAAATTGCGGTTACGAGTTGTTTAATTGTAAATGATGACCTCAAAGAGTTCTATGAAGAAATCTTTTTGGAATGTTACCAGGGTATTATGTTATGTTTAAAACAAAAAACTCTGCAACTTTTTAACATCTGATTTTCAACCATTTTTATTTTTAAGTACTGTGTCAACATTTAAAACTTTTATAAATGTTTTGTTTTAATCTTTTGTCTGTGCCAGTTTTTAAATGGTTTTTATGCATGTTTTTTGCCAATATTGTAGAATAGTCAGTATTTATCTTGGTCCTAGTTCCTTACATCTAGTCATGGACGAAATTATTTGCTGCTTTCAAAATGAAATATGTAAATTTCAATCATAATGAAAATTCTCTTAGTTTGGTTTATAAATTACTTGCCCCAAACAGCTTTTAATTTAACTAAGCATTAATAGTGTTGTTATAATTGTTGAAATAAAAACTATGTATTGCTTAATCAATTATAAAATATGGTTTTTTATATATTGTGAATTTTCAATGAAGTTTGTGTCTTTGTTAACTTTTTCTACCCAAGTTCCTTAATTCTAGTCATTTATGATTTCTCTAATTTTATTCTGAATGTTACTATTTATGAATCTCATAAGTTATTTTCATTTTATATTGGTTTTTGTTTGTTAAAAATCTTCTACAAATAGTTCACAACATTTGTATGTTTGTGTATGTAGACATGTATGTGCATATACACATATACAGATGTGGAAAAAAAAATAAACACTCCCTTCTAACTCCTCAACAAATTATCATAGAAGAAAGTTACTGGTACTGAACGATTGGAAATAAAGTCTACTTTTAAATGATGTATATAAAATTTGCTTAGGGAGGCATCTACATATTAAAATAAACACAAAACTTTTTTTTTTCAATGACAATGCCCAATTTTAACAAGATATTTCAAATCTTCGGTTCAAACTATGCCCAGACATTAAATTTCAAGTCATTTGAATGATACGTTTTTGAATTATAAACATTCAAAATTTAGTGCTTCTAATGTTAAATAACATTTTCATATTTTTAATAATATCTCCTGAAATTATACTATTAATGTGCTAATTTTTTGTGTAGCAATAATACTAAAATACCCAAACATAAATACGTTGAATTTGCAATTTTTACAATTTTATGATATGAATTATGAAATTAATATTCGAAAAAAATTATGAACTGCAACCTACAATTTTTTTGATGAATTTAGGTTTATTAAGTTCTGTTTTATGAAAATCCGAAATTTCATATTTTTCTTCAAAGTAGTTTTCAACAAATTTCTTATGCTATCCTGTAATCTAGCAGTCTTCAATGACTGCTTGAATGGTGCTTAAGATGCGTTTATCAAGAAGGAGGTTCTCTCAGTCAACCATCGAGTACCAAACTTCAATTTGGATACAGCCCCTGAAATACACTCGTTTTAAAATAATTAATTTCTCAGAAATTTATCGTATAAATTGCATAAAAATTTGTTTTTAGGCTAATTGAAGGGTGTAGAGTTCATTTATGCTGTCAGAATTGTGTACTTCTATTGAAAAAAAACAAAGCTATGGTTCATTTTAATATGTAGATGGACCCCTAAGCAAATTTTACATACATCATTTAAAAATAGACTTTATTACCTATCGTTTGGTACCAGTCACTTTCTTCTACGATAATTTTTTGCAGAGTGAGTAAGGGGTGTTTACTTTTTTTTCCAGGACTGTACATCATTCACAGACATATAACGGTGGATCCATGTAGGGGATCATCGCAGTCATTACTTCTTCTTTGAAACCATAAAAATTTCACAATGCATATGTTGTGTGGAAGTACACAATTATATTGAAACAATTCATTAATGGATGTGACCTCCCTCTGCCAAAATTGAAGGCTGGAATCGCACCTTTCCACACTTATATACATAGTAAAATGTTATTACAATGAATTTCGTAGAAATTTACAAATTGTTTGTTTTGCCATATTGGAATTATAGACTGAATAGTTATCTTATTTATTTTTAACCTAAAGCAAATGAAGGAAAAGTTTTAAAATGTTTATTCTAAAACCTATAGAAGTTTTTCAGCCAGAGGTGGACTTGTATGCTGATTAATTCATGCATGTGGTGAATTTGATATACACAATGAAATTTGTATAAGGGAAGTTAGAAGAAAAAAGTTATCAGAAAAGTACCATGTATTTTAAACAAAATAATTTGCATGTGGGAATTGGGGTTCCACAAGGATAGTAGCCTGGCAGCATCAGATATCACTGCTGACTTATTGGCTATTGGAAAAAAAATGAACATAAATTTTCACACCAAGTTTCAAAAAGAATTGTTGCGGTGCTGATATAAATTACTTATCTTGTTTGATGTGTAGCAATTTCTTATTGCACTTTCACATGAATAACAATTAATTAGTTCTGTGGTACTTTGTTATTTATGCTTTTGGTTTCCAGAAAATGTGATCCAACATAATCACTACCTCAGTTTTACATGATCCATTTCATTTTAATGCTGTGAACATCAGTAAAACGTATCTTTCGTCTCTAGGTATACAACATAGAAAAATTTATCCAGAAAGTCCATAACCCGATAAATTTTAGATAACTGATTGAACATTAATATAACAGCCATTTGATCCTATTTGTGGAATATTAGATTTCAGATTTTTTTTATCCTATGCCATTGTTTACGATTTTGAATGACTTATTATATTAATCAGGTTAAGAATTGTTTCCAATCAAGAACAAAGATAAAGCTTTAAAAAAGGCAGTTGTTGGGAATACCTTGGATACAATAAATCTGCATTTAAAAAAAAAAAAAAAAAAAAAAAAAATAGAATATTTAAGTGATTCCATTTCAAATCCTAGATGTTGGCAACAACTTATGTCAAGCAGTGCACATGTCAAACTGGCACTTTTTTCTAGAAAGATTCTGAACTCAGTCAGTTAAAAATATCATTCTGGTTAATTGGTTTCCTGGATAAATTGTTCTATACTGTGTGTACAGTTCAAAATCGATTGTTACATGTCCTAATAGGAGATACAGTAAACTTCTGATTATCTGTCACTCATGGGGCCGACTGTGTGGCAGGTAATCGAAAGACAATACAAGTCCATTACTAAAATGGCATTTATTTTTGTCTGTTTATAAATAAGAATATTTAAACACTTTTTTTCTATCTACTGCGTACTTTCGTTAATAAAAAACATAATTGATATTAAGAAATCAATTTATGAGACAAATTTATAATTTGACAGAATAAATAGGCTGTACCCATTTTCATCCTAAGTGATCCATTATACATTTTTATTTGTGTTTTGCTTGAGCTTTCACCACAGCAAGATTACAGATTTTATGCAATAAAAGTACTTGGATTGTATTTGCTTCCTCTTGCATCTCAAAATAATCAGTACACTTAATTTTTCTCTGCTTCTGCATGACTGACTCCTCAATCATTCCCTGATTCATCACGTTCATCGAGTTTTTCTCCACTTCTGCATAACTGACTCCTGAATCATCCCCTGATTCATCCCATTCATCGGCCTGAGGTTTCTTTGGACTCATACTATTTTGAACTATTTCGTCATCTATTAATTCTTCATAACCAACCATTTTTCTCAGAATAGCACAGATTGATTCGGGTTTCCTGTGTATTTGAGTTTTCGTAATTCGTTTCTGATTTTAAAAATATTTACGGGAAGGTGTGGCGGTTGATAAAGTGATGAATAATCAGAAGTTTACTGTACTTCAAAAATTTTATAGTACATTTTGCAAAGAATATTTTGACTAAAAAAGGTCTAAAAAAATGGGGGCTTCTCTAAATTATTCTCCATATAGGGATAAACAAGGATTTGTAAAATATTTTTTTTGACGACCTTCGTATTTTCACTAAAGAAATACTGATCATAGATATGTATGATTTATTTTAGTACTTGTGATAAAACATATTATACTTATTCAGATTTTGGATAGGTATAATATGGTAAAAGCAGTTCTCAACGTATACATTTTATACGTATAATCGTGAGCACTAAATTATATATATCATTAAACAGATCTCAAAAGCAGAGCTGAAACAGCTATTACTATAGTACTTAACAAAATACAATGTTTTATGTAAAAAATAATTTCTACTTTATTTTTTTTCTCCTTTCTATATTATTATACTATTAAAATTTAAATAAATAAACGAATATTTCTTTCTTTCCTTTTCTTTCTTATTTTTTAGGACGCATGGCAAATTAAAAATTTCATATGCCACACATGCGACAACATTTAATTTTATTTTTCGCCCACCTCTGTTTTAAACTTTATAAGACATGCATTGGTTATTAAAGAGATAGAATTGAATGAGTAAGAGTGCGAGTACTTAAAAATAATTGAGAAATAGAAAAAATTCTCATGAATAGGAACTACATATCATGATTTCTGAAACAGCAATAAAAACTACTACTGAGTGCTATACTATTTCATTTCACCACATGTCTGAAAAAAGGAAGTTTCTTGTAATAACATTATGTTGTTGTTTCAATTTTTATTTACTTATTGTAATAGTTATTAGATCCTTTTTATAATTGTCCTTTTGTTCACTGTTATACTATTAAAAATTATTTACATATCCCATTTGGAGTGTATCGAAAATGTTAATTATATCTAGTCAATAATTTGATCTTCAGCTCTGCAAATTTTGAAATATTGGATCAGCAAGCCTGCTGAAATTTTTGCTCAGTAATGTATCGACTCTTATGTATGTCTTATGTATTACATGTATAAGGATTTTTAGATGTTATAATTTCCTTCTCCATTTTTTTAAGATAATTATTTTTTATTATAATAGACCTGCAACTGCAGATTTTGGTAGAATTTTCAGAATTATGGACTTAAATGAAAAAAGTATAATGGAATACATAAAAAACTACTTTTATTTATAGTTGCTAATCTTATATTTTAGACATTAATCAATGTTGACTTTATATGAATTACATAATTTTGAAATTGTTACATCTTGATCTTTTTTCTTTTCTTTTTTTATACCAAACAATCAACATTTTTAA
Source organism: Maratus speciosus (assembly GCA_963932465.1). Classification (NCBI taxonomy): domain Eukaryota; kingdom Metazoa; phylum Arthropoda; class Arachnida; order Araneae; family Salticidae; genus Maratus; species Maratus speciosus. Next base: position 614,624,243 of record OZ010788.1, on the reverse strand, counting down.
TAATCTTATTTCATGTAAGTTTTCTGAAGAGTTGTAATGAAAGTGTTATTATTACTGACATTGATTGATTTTAAATCTGTTTTGGTTTATTTTATTGCCTTTTATTTTGTTGTATTATTAGCTTTGTTCTGTTATTATTTAATGCTATTTATTATTATGTTTTATTTTTTATTTATTGTGATTTGAATGTAAACTAAAATAATGTGCAAAAAACTCTGTACATATTTTTTAAAAAGTTACAACTTCAACCTCTACTCTTTTCTATGTGCTTATCCTAAAATAAAAAAAAAAATAAAAAATCTAATTATGCATAAAAATTGACATTGTGATGATGTATTAAAACTTAGATTTGGAGCTCAAAAGGCATATTGAGGTAACTTTTGATGATGTTTATAGTACAAATTTTTGCATTTTAAAGATGGTTGTTTCTACTAGAATTGATCTAAAATGTCGTTCTTTGGAATTATCAAGAACTCATTTCATAAGCTATAAATTGCCTATGAATGTAGAAATTTTGCATATAAATATAGAAATTTTTTAGAACTGAAACTTTTCATTCTATGTCTTTAAACAGAAAGAAAGCAGAGCAGTTATAACTGGGGGGAAAATGATTTAAAAATAATTTTGCCTTATGAAATAAGTAATGCTTTTGGAACATGATTAAATAAGAAGTTACTAACTCATCATGTATAACCAATGCCCCCCTAGATTATGGAGAAAGCTTTGGCACACATCACAAAAATGTCACACAAAGCAGGCAAAACAGAAAACAAAAAAAATTTGGACAACTTGCATGTTTTGATTTCGTTAGCTTGTAGAATTATATTAATTCTTATTTTCAAATAATAATTAATAATTCCATGATCCAAAGAAAACAAAACATACAATTTGTTCGATCCCCCGCCCCCCTGCTTTGTGTGACGTGTGTTAAGGCTTGCTCCCTTATCTAGGGGGTGTTGGTATAACTCATTTTAAATTGTATTATTGCTAACCAGTGGACTAAATGAATAAAAGTTTCTTTTTCATTTTTTACAGTGCTTTAATCTACTGTCATAGCATAAAAGGTTAAATTTGATAATTTTTTGTTCTTTTACATGTTTTTGTGTTAATAATAGGATTGTGTTTTGAATGAATAACAGGATTGCCTATCAATCTGGATGACTGGGAAAAGTACATGCAATTTGCTGAACCTGGAAAAACTAGCATAAAGCCTGTTTCAAATACTGGGATTTGTAGGTGTCGTCAGAATTGGCTATTAGTGAATTTGAATTGGAGGGAAAAACGAGGGGGAGAGGGATACCATTTTTATTTTTTTTTAGGTCAAAGTTAGCTTAAAAAAAAAAAAAATATCAAAGTATCAATTTAATTTCAAAATTAATTGAATCATAATTCATATAAACCGTGTAAAAAGAAGAAAAAAATCTAGTGAATCTTGAGTATTTTATACTTCATACTTTAATAAACTAATGCTGGGGTTTTAAAATTGCAGTTTGCAGGACCAGTAAATATTAATGTGCATTAACTTTCATCTAGCACAGCATGCTGACTTTATTTTATTATTGAAGCAAAAGAATTATCATATTTGTCATTTACTACATAAAACTTAATTAGAAATTTTTTTTAACTTTTTCTTCTAAAAGATTACCATTATTATAAGTAACGAGTTCCTTGCCATTTGAGTTTGATTTTATTGATAGTTGTTAGATTGATGCCGTTTGTGTTTAAGCAGCAACAAGTTATATATATATATATATATATATATATATATTTTTTTTTTTTTTTTTTTTTTTTTTGTCTTAGTAAAATTGTGGTATATATTGGCATAAGTCTTGGCACACCTGGTTTTGAAGAACAAGCAGTATGGCCCACAGATTACAGCGTTTGAAAACTCTTGTACTATTGCATACTGAAATTATTTACATATGCATGTCATAATATTGCATTCTATGCCAAATTTTAAGAATCACATCTATAATATAAAGAAAAATGTGTCTGTGGGTAATGCTGACTACACTATTTCAAAGATATTGAAATTGATATACAGTAGAACCCTGCTAATCGGAACTAATTCGGACTATAAAAAATTCTGATTTTCTGAAATTTTGATAAAAATAAAAAGATGCTTGCTATAAAAAATATAAATTGTAAGTATTCAGTAGTATAGTAAACATCCTGTAATTCGGCATCTTAAGGTCTGACATGCTGGACAACTTACAAAATTTTCAGACTTACGGGAAAAAATAAATAGTATTCCTGTTTAATCACTCCCAGCATTTATAATAATCCAATGGAACTTCAGAATGAGGGATTATGTAACAACCCATTACAAACGGTTCAAAATCGTGAATCTATAAATAACTCTTATCACCACGTTGATGAGGGGTAAAGAAAAAAACATTTCTGTAGATGATTTGTGAAATCAAACTGTTGGAATGAAAAATAAATTTTTATCATCTGAATTAAATATTTTTTACATTTTAGAGAAGTTTTTATAGTGACTGGCAAACAAAAAGATATTCGAGATTTTTTTAAGATGACTTCTACAAGTAGGCCTCAGTGCACATTTTCATTTTATATTCATGCACATATGCTTTACTTTTACATTATTGAGTATTTTTTTTATTCTGTTTTTAATCTGTTCAAATATAATTTTCAAAAATGAAATCAGTTCGGATTAACTGGAATTTCGGACCAGCAGGGTTCTACTGTATATCACTGAGGTGTGTTACAAGATGTTTATTATAAATAGGCTGTGCATAACATTCATCGTTCATTTACAGAGTAGTTCAGTTACAGTACTGTCTATGAAACCTTTTCAGTTGTGATACAGATTTTTAATTATAATTAATTTTTTTGTGTTAATTTTATAGATCATATGCAGTGCTGCACAAAAGATATCAAGTACTGTTCTGTTATTGAAGGGGAATGGTCTACTATGCTATGCATTTACTAACTGAACTAAATTTTAGCGTACCATGTAGTATATATGCGAATCTATGGGACATTTACAGGGCTGCACAAAAACATTCAAATTATTTCTGACTATAGATAACAATTGCTGAAATTGGGTTATGTGTTTTCCAAATTGTTAATGTAAACATCACATATGAAACGGAGAAATTTTGTTACTTTAATCTGAATCTGTTGGAAAATGTTTCAGAATGTGTGCTTGTTTTTGCGTTCTTGTTTTAGAAATTTATTAACTTCTATACATCACACAAGTTCAATTTTTGCATTGAAGAGGGTGGAAATTTTACTTTCAAATGAAATTTGTTTGAAAACTGTGTCTTAATTTACTGAATTTTTAAGTTATTTTAGATAATTTTCAAGCATGATTTTTATTTTTTTTTAAACCTTTCCCAATCATGTGCATCTCAATTATGGAAGATTAAGGCATTTGCATTTAGAATAATATAAATAGTTCAGCAATTCTTTCCTGCTAATATTCCATAGCATAATTAAAACTTCTTCAGTCAATAATTAAATAAATAAAACATGCATGTAACAGATATGTAATTGAACTAAGTACTTACACAATGAAATAATCAGAATAAAAAAGGCTGTTATAAATAGTGAAATCTTGGGTGATTTTTACTTTTACTAACCCCTGGCTTGCAGCTAAGAAGAGAATTGTTTTTAATAAATTTCAAAACTTTATTTGGAAATATAATTGATATTTTTCATATAAAAAGGCTTTTTGGTGATGTTAGTGGGTAATCAATAAAAATATATGCATTAAATATAAAAAAAAATCTTTTAGAGTTTTCAATTTTTTTCTTCACCTATGTTTTGTACTCTGGCCAGTATATTCTGTAGCTCATGTTGGAATGCCTGGTAAATAATAGATAAATGCAAAAGTACTTTTCCGTGAGTTAGGTGAGCTTAGGAAAAATGAAAGTTTTCTAATTCGACTAACCACCATGAATAATTAACACCTTTGTATTCCTTTTCTTGTTTTTCAAAAATTTTAATTCAAAACTTTTTTCATTTAAGGCTATTTATTTTAGTAATAATTATTTGAAAAGGTTTGACCTTACTTTTCTGATTGGTTAGTTTTATTTATAATGTTTTTAGTGGCATTTTTTTAAAGGTTTAAATTCCATGACAGCATTGTTTTTAAATTTATTTAATTTAAAATGAAATTGATATTTCTATTTTAAATGGATTTTCTATCCTATTTTATAATTAATGATTATTAAATGTTTTTAACCTTTTAACCATGCTTATTTTAAATCATTTCATAATGAATTTTTAATGTTTGTTTCATTTTGTTAAAGACATCCTCTTCAGATATAAATTATAAAGTTTTCTTTTACTTATTTTAAACTGATTTAATTAGGAAATGATTAGTAGCTTCCATCTGACTATAAATGCAAACAAATTAATATGCAAATTAGATCATTATATATATTTATATCTTGCAAACTAACTGTAAAATCATTCATCTGGTAGATATGTCAGTTCATTATAACTATAAAGGCATTTTCATAAAAGCAAATCTCTTTGCTAATTATAAAATGTTATATAGATAAAAAAAATAAATTAGTAACCATTCTTACAGCATTTAAAAAGAAATTAATTATGTAATCATTTGGCAAAGGTATTTCAATTTCACAATGAACTATTTTATTTGTTTTATTTTGTATTTTTAAATTAAATTTGTTTCTATTATTATTATTTTAATGTGTTTTGTGTAATTGTGCATTTGAACTCCGTTTTTCTTTATGATGGTCAGTTTAATATTTCTCACTGCTATTTGATATTAGGAAGAAGTATATGTACATAACATTGTTATATTTTTGAATGTCGTTTTTAATAAAAAATTAATAGGGCCTTATGAGTCTTTCAGTTGTTGATTATTACATTCAGTTTGTTATGAAATTTGTTTGTTATTGTTTACATTTGTTTTTCCCATAAGTTGTGTTTGAAATTTTTATTTAAAAAATATATATAAACACATATATGGGCTTCATGTTAACCATACAAAGCAAATCAAAGTATAAAAAATTATCAATTATTTCAGTGTGTGTTGTAAAATTTCTGAGTGGTGTGGAAATATTTTATTTATTACTTGTGTTTGTTTATTGTGCTCCTTAAGAAAAATATGCTCTATGTAATTAAGTTTTTGTTTGTTTACTATTGCCCCCCCCCCCCCTCACACACACACAGGCATGCTCCAATCATATACCGTAGTTTGATTTGCATAAAATACTCTTTAACCCTTTACGCCCCGATGGTACGTTACAGTACCATTAAAATAGCTTGTTATAAAATTCATTTACTACAATCGATTAGAAGTAATACAGTTTAGAATGAGTTATACATACTTTACTTTATCTTGTACATCAATTAGTAGTAATACAGTTTAGAATGAGTTATAGATACTCTACTTTATCTTGTTCATCAATTAGTAGTAATACTACAGTTTAGAATGAGTTATAGATACTTTACTTTATCTTGTTCCAAAAGTTCTATTGTTTGCACAAAACAAAAATATTTTTAAAAGGATGATTTATTTTGCCTTTGCACCTTTTAAGCTTTCTTGGCTTTGAAAGATTGCAGGGAGAAGGGGGGCGGGGGGCGTTCAGTTCGGAAATATTTCTATTGTAAGAACATTTTATTTGTACATTTCCTAATTCTGCAAAATACTAAAAAAATATTTTAAATAAAAGATTTGAGTGGAGTTACAAATATTGCACAAAATACATATAAATTCAAATTTAGCTAATTAATTTTAATTGACAAAATCCTTTTAAAATTTATTAAATGATTGTGTGAATCTTCTAAAAAATTCACGAAAAATGCTTTAGAAGATGAAATTTTCATGAATTCATAATTTGGGACATAAAGGGTTAAAGCTTTTTGTCTTATTTTTTTGTAAATCCTTTCTTTCTCTTTCCCTCTTTCTGTTTTGTTACAGAATAAAATATACTAACATATTAGCTGTTGCATCAGCAAGATTGTTATTATTATTATTAAGCTTTTTTTTTTCTTTATAGAGGCAATTGATTATTCTGATTTCAGAAACTTTTTAAAAATTATTTTTCAATGACTTTTAGAAGGAAAGAATTGTGTGATAGGAATTTAGAAATTATATTAATATTTGCAGGACTTTCTAATGAATTTTATTAGTTACACTCAAAGTTTATCAGAATATTTTAAATTAAAACCCCACCTTTTTTTATATATATAATTTTAGGATTTTTTAAGTTTGATTGCAAACATCTTTTTAGTAAGACTGGTTTTGCTATTTATTATATGCCTAGATTTTTTTTTTACTTATCATATGATTTTAAACCTTCAAACATTGTTTTGATATGACTATGACAATTTTCATCTGTTTTTAATACTTAAATAAATAAATTAATGCTGTTGTATTTTATACTTTGCACATAAGATTGTGGTCCCAAACATTATCTTTGAAAAATTATAATTATGAATATCTTTCAGATTTAAATAGGAATTTTCATGGAAATGCAAAATCATTTCATATTTTTATTTAATTGATTTATTTTTGTGTGACAGTAACTAAGCTATATTCATAATCTTATGGATGTTTACAATTTTTTAATTAACTACATCTGTAAACTTTTTTTAAAACCATTTACACTTCTTCAAAATGTTTTAAATGTTGCAATTCTCCATCATTGAGTTCTTAGACTTATTTTTAAGTTTATAATTGATTGTATAAATTGTAATTTAAGAAAAAAAGGCTCATTTGTATGAACTAAATGTTTCTTTAGTTTTTTTAATTTTGTAATAAATTTAATAGTAATTTCAAGTAATTTAAAAGTATAAACATTTCTTATTGGTTTTAATCGTGAATTCTTGTGCAGTAGAAATCATTTTTCATGCCTATATCGATGGTTATTAGAAAACATGAATTATTGACTTTCTTAATTTTTTTTTTTTTTTTTTTACAATATATATTTAGCTAATAAAAAAGTTTCTCTGTATACCAAAAAATGCTACTTTTCTGTATATATTATTGTTATATTATTATTTTGAAGAATTTGAAATAATGTTTTTTTGCATTTTCTTAAAATGGGTCATCCATTAATTACATGAAGCAAATTTTGTGCCCACCCCCCCACCCCCCAGAAAACAAAAAAAAAAACCCTTCTTATTTACAGGCTGTGGCACCCACATTAACATAGTGATACTTTCTCCCATGTTATGATGTCACAGTTTTTGTTAATAGTTTAGAATTATTTTAACTAAAATTGTGATTTTTTCTTTTTAATACTTTTTACAAATTCAAATCAACCTTAAAAAAGTTGTTGCAACCAGTGTGAAAAACATAGCCAATACTACCTGAGACAAATAAATATTTAATATGAACTTTATTATGCTGCTTGCAAACCATGCCGATTATTTTATGAACCTATTTATTTTCATATTTTAGATATGATGTCACAACGTGTTAAGCAGCCCCTCCTTCTGTCACATTTTGTGGACCTTTCCTCCCCTACCCTTTTGATGATGACATAATTAATGGTGATCTCAAATGTTTTTTCAGTCATTGCACATGTATGTAGCAACATGAAAACCTACATGTTTCATTTATTTCATCTACATGAGTAGATTTTGTTTCTGTTTATATATAATTATTATTAATTAGCACGTTCACTGCCTAAATAGGAAGTTAAAGTGATCACGAGGGTACCAAACTTAAAAAGATTAATTAAAGTGTTTGTAAAGGGTTTATTTGTTGTAAAATACTCGTAAGTACAGTATACATAATTTGGAATAAGTTCACAAAAATATGGTGATATCACTGGTAATGCTCATAGCACTGTAGTAATGCACTTACAAATATAAAGTCATTGCTGACTAGCCTATGATTTTTTATTTAATATTATATATAAAGTTACTTGTGACCCACAGGTGATGCTTGCGGCATCAAAAGGAAAAATTTTTAAGACCCACTGGTGATGCTCATGGCAGTGAATGTGTTAAGATAATTTAAAATGCTCAAATATATAAAGATTTGTCTGGAAAAAGAACAAGTGATTATTATTTTTATAGAATTTATATTCAAAATGCAATTTTATTATAAGTGTTTCTTCTTTAGAAATATCATTGCCTTTTAAAAAAATGTCAGAGGATTAATTATTTTCAAATGATAACAAATATGTATTTTTTTTAATTTAAAAGTATAACACTTCTCATATATTAAGTTTTTGTGTTATTTATTGTTATTATTCCCATCATACAGAGCATATAATTCTCAAGAATCTAATACAACAAGTCTTATTTTTACAAATCAGTTCTTTAAATTAGTGACTACTTTATTTCGACAAAATTAATATAAATTTTCAGTATTATTTTTAAAAAATTGTTAGCTTAAAGTAGTAAGAATGAAATTCAGATTTATTAACATTTTATTAAATAAAACCCTAATATTAAAAAGTTAGAACATAAAATAAATGACTTTGGGATAATTTTTATTTTATGCTGACAAGCATTGTTGTATTTTTTTTATTTGAAAATAACATTGATTTTAAAACAAAGTTTCATATTTCTTTTTAGATAATTTGCTGCATTTTTGATTAGTTTTATATTAAAAATTTGAGGTGTTAACATTAGAATTACAGATCACCTATTTTGACTGAAAGTTATCTTTTTGAAGGGTACATTTAAATCCATATTTTAGTTGTGCTTTACTTTCATTCACTTCAGAGAAAATGAGTTATAGTGTATACTCATCTGGTTACATTAAATGAATAAATATTTATGTTTTCAGGAACCAATCTGGTTGACTTCCTCTGTAAATCTAATGTTGATCAAGTTTTAAAATTTAATAATTTTTAGTTTATATTTTAATTGAATGCATATTTGAAAAAGATATGTTTATTATAGTATAAATGCTGTTGTCATATCTTTTTATTTATTTGGGATATTTATAACAATAACAGGGAGTTTATTATTATTAATTGGTTAAATAATAATTGTTGTGAATGCTTATTTTTCTTCAATGCTGTTGTTATTCATAGTAATTGAAATTATTTAAAGTGTATAGATTTGTTATAATCAATTATCATCCCCACAAAATAAATAACCATTTAATTTTCTAGAAAGTAGCACAGATACCAAAAATGTACATAGTAAATTTATGCCCCTTAAAGAATACCACCATATAGCTTTAATCTCTGTTGCTATCCATTAAACCTGGTAAAACATTTCCTTTGCAAAACTTTTTATAATGAAATCTGTAAATTGTCTTTTTATATAACTACTAGGTAAAAGCCAGTTAAAACTGATAAGCTTCACAGTTAAGATTCTAAAGTATTTTTAACTTGTACAGTGTTGTCAGTGTAATCTAAGAGAGTGTAATTTTAACTCATTCTGAAAATTTTGGTGAGTGATGTGAATTTCAATCTTCAGTGTTTGTTGCATATGACTGCAATTGTTACATAAGATAATCACACATATAATTTTTTATATGTGAGAGAAATGATCTGCTCATTCTATCTCAGCTCTCCAGTATGTGTTAAAACCTTGCTACACATAACCTGCCTTCTTTCTTTCCAAAAATTACTTTTCTGTTAAAATATTTCAAAAATTGTCATATATTCATTCTTATAGCTTCGTAGCGAATAGATTTTTTTCTTGGAAAAAAAAAATGATAAAACATCATACATTTTCTGTACTGTAACGAAAATTCTGAATTTTTTTATTATGTTTGTAAAATTATGTTTTTATTGGTTGAACATAGTATTCTTCAAATATTTCTTTTATAAACATCTGCTTTTTCTATATATGTGAAATTCAAAATTTTAATGGATGCTTTTAAGGGTGCATTCGAAAAAATATTTTTCCTCCCTCAACAGCTCAAAATTTTGAGACATTTCCAGGCTTATTTTGTAAAAGTAAAAACATGAAACTTGTTGAGATGGTTTTTGAAGAGATGTTTAAGAGGTCGTGTGATTTCATTTTTCACTCAATTAATTAGAATGTGATTTTTAAACAATTATTTTCTCAATATGACCATTTTTTTAATTCCTAGATCTCCCACTTCGGAAAATTCTGTTCAAAACGTCAACTTTGGCAGCATTTTTTACAATATTTTCTGCATGTATCAAAAAATCGAGAATCACGGCGCATTATATAGTTTCTAAATAAGAGAATTTCCCAGTTTTATGTGTTTGAGAGCAAAAATGAATCAGAAAATAAGCAGCTTGGATTTGAATACACCCTTAATTACACTTGGTTGTCATTTAAAAGTTGTAATTTATTTTTTAGAGTAAAAACTTTATTAATTTTTAATATTTGGTTATAAATAACTTTGGAAACAGGAATGAATTTTGTGTAGCAAGTTACAAACATATTGGATTTTGCTGGTCCTATTCAGTGAACTAATATATTTTATCTTTATCACTTTCAGTAGTGTTGAAGTATAATTAAATTAGACAGATATATTGTAAGAAATTATATCATTGTTGGTGTTATGTATAAAACAAAATGAGGAATTGTTAGAGATGGATTCATATGTCTTTTTTCTGTCATGGAGATATTTTTTAATTTATTGTTCTGTACAGACAAGTGTATTTAATTGTTGTACCGATTCCTTGTTTACCATCTATAGATTGATATTAAATTTGTACAATTTATCCTGTTGATATCCTTTCTTGCTTTACTTGATTTTGTTAATACATTTCCCAGGTTGTCCTATTTTAATTTTATTAACCCTCTGACTGCATTTTTTTTTTTTTCAAAATCCTTTCGAACAATGTATAATTGACCAGTACATTCTCTATTATTACATATTTCAATTCATCATGTATTTGAAATATGTAGTATATTTATCATTTGCATTTTTACACTTTGAATATGGAATATTTAAAACAAAATTGTATATTATCTAAATTATTTTACACATGTCTTGCCCGTGGAAATCATGGGATATGCAGTCAGAGGGTTAAATCTCTGTATTTCATTTTGAGATTATAACTTATGTTTTTTTTTTTTTTTTTTGAGTCAAAAAATAACAAGGGAATACAACATTTCAATTTTTTTATGTATTCTTAAGGCTGCTCAAAAAAACATTTTCTCCACTAATTTTTGTGGTACATTCACAGGCTCATTTTTAAAGATAAAAGCATGAATACAGCAGGTATGACTTATGAAGAGATTTTGGAACCAAATGGCATTTCTAGTTTTTTGATAAACGTATTATATCTTGAGTTATAAGTGATTGTTATCTCATCATGACCATTCTTGGCTATTGCATCCACAAATTAGATTTAAAACACCAGCTATGACTGCATTTTTAAAAAGATTCTTTGACTTTATTGAAAAATAGAAAATGCTATTTGATTGTATAGTTTGTGAATAATACACAAGTTTTACACTGCCAGTTTCAAGTGTGTAAAATTAAAGCATGTTCTCAAAAAAATATTTTTTTTTTGTTCAACAATACGAAATTTTTTTACCTATTTCTGACTCATTTTTAAATGCAAAAGTCTAACACTTGTAGGCATGATTATTGAAGTTATTTGTAATCAGTGTTTTTTTTTTTTTTTTCATAAATAAATGACATCTTGAGCTATAAGCGATTGTTGTCTCAGGACAGAAGTCTTTTTCTGTGCAGTCATGCCTGGAAATTCTATTCAAAATGCCAACCTTGACGAAATATGAGAAACTGTTCAATTTCAAAGCTTCTGAATAAGAGCACCTGCCATTTTCATGCATTTGCAAGGGGGGGGGGGGGGGGGGGAATGAACTTATGAGGGTGAGTCGGAAAATAAGTTTCCCCTGGCAACTGTGGACAGAGGTGTGTATGAAAGACAAAAAATGTAATGAAACATGAAAGATAAGACGTAACTTTATTTTTATACTTAAATGCCAAGTGAGTTGATACATTTGCCATACATTTTATAAGCTTCATAAAGCCCTCTAGGAGAAAAACAGGGCTCTGCATACACAAGAAGCATTGAACGGCTTGTGTGACTTCAGCATTGCTTGCAAAGAAGTAGTCAAGCATTGCTTTCGTCTGTAGTGGCCGTGCACGTCCGTCCAGGTCTCGGTCTATCCAACACTTGCTGACGCCCATCATGAATTGGCGGCACCATCTCCGCACCATTTGTTTCGACATCACATCTGGCCCATAGACTCCCACGTGGTGGTAATGGATTTCTGCTCCCGATACTCCACGTGCCCATTCATAGCTGACAACCGCTGTCACTTCCTCCTTTGACCACGAATTCACAACGCACTTTCTCTCCCTATCTACTGGGAACAGAATGATGCAGAGCCCTGATTTTTTCAAGGAGCGCTTTTTGAAGCTTATAAAGGGGCATGACAAATGTCTCAACTCACTTGGCACTTATGTAGAAAATAACCAATAACCCAAATAACCAAAATGAAAAAAATTTTATTTCAAAAGTACAAGGTGTGTAAAATATGCGAGTGCACGAATTATTTGAGCAAACGCAGTAATATGACATGAAAACATTTTTTTTCTTTACTACAGTAAACTCTGTCTAAAGCGGAATCGATCGGGACCAAGAAAATTTTCCGCAGTAAACAATATTCTGCCTTAGACAAATTTTACTCTATGTCTATAGATTCGCAGGGACTTGAAAATCTTTCCGAATTACAGATTTCCGTCTTACACAAATTCCGCCTTACAGGGAGTTTACTGTATTTAAAATTTAAAGTGTAGTAAGCAGATAAAACTACAAAAATTTATTTCTTAAAAGATATTGAATACTGGTTAAATGACTTCGGTTTCTAACTCTTGTGTTTCAATTTATTTCCTTTTATCATTATGATATTTGTGTTAAAAAGTGATTTGGAAATATTTTCAAATGCTTTTTGATAATCTCTTTTGCCTGCAGAAATGTTTTAGATTTCAATAATTTAATTCTAAACCAAAGAAACTCAATGACTTCAATAATTAAATTCTCAATTTCCATTTTGAATAAGTCATTTTGTTTATTTATTTTTCTTTATTTCTAAACATCCGTTAAGAATTTAAATCAGTGCATTTATTTTTATTAAGAATAATTCGATATGAACCTGATTCAAAGAAATCAAAGGGTTGTTTTTCATGATGTAGAAATCTTTTTTTCCCCATAAATTATATACAAATTTACAGCATAAAAATTTCCTTTTAAATATGACTGGTTTGACTGACTACATATTACTGTATTTAACAGTGTTCTCAGATTTTCTTTTCTTCCCCCCCCCCCCCCCAAGCTATGAGACAGTCAAAAATCATCTTGGTTGGTGATTATGTATAATGCATAATATTAAAAAAAAAAATCTGATACACATAAAAATGGTATTTTTAATACAAGTTTGGTGAAATTTTACTGGACACTTTATATCATCAAAATATCTTAATCTACATACTTTGACTTTCATTATCTATGTATGGGTACATTATTTTTCTGATTGAGTTAACAGTTTTAAATGTAAAATTTGCTATAAAGCTTAAATATTAAAGATATTTTCTTGGATAAATTTACTAGTTAGAACAAACTTAAATTTGTTTAACTTTTTCAAATCCACCTTAGATTATTTTTCAACAAAAGAAAAAATTATGCAGTACAGTAAAGTACAGCTGGTGATACACCACCATCCCATCACCTGGATACTTTTTTGTGCAATCCAAGAAAAAATAAATGAATATCTTTATATACGCATAAACAAACTTAAAATTTCATTTTAACACTTCTGTCACTGAATATGAAATATACTGTTTTTTTTTTTGTTTTTTTGTACAAGTATATAACTGAACATTAGCATTGTGCACAATTATCATGTATAGTACAAGAATAAAACCTGATTTTGAAATAAAACTCCACAGGTCAAATACTGTTAAATTAATGTAGAATCCAATTTTACCAATTTAAATTATTAGACCCAAAGATAGGGTCAAACCTTGTTATAGAGTTGCACTAGAGAACAATATAAAAGAGCTGCTTACATGCAGAATAAAATTATATGTTGAATTTAATGGAGAATCATGAAGAATGACACTCTATGAGAATATCCTGCACCAGTATAACCCTATGGGGCTGTATATGTATAATGTTATCTTTTTAGCAATTTTGGATCCCCCCTTCCTCCATTACGATGTCATACATTAGCATTCCTCAAACTCTTCCCCCCCCCCCCCCTGATGATATCGTTATCAGTATCTAAAAATTCCTTTTATTTTTTTCTTTTATATGTTTGCAATGATATACAGGTATCGTTATAAATTTATTATTCACATACTTTACTGATTTAAATGAAGAGAAGAAGTTAATAAAGTATCACTATAATATATCAAATAACATTTTAAAGAAATACTATTTAAAAGTATTCAATAACAGCTTTTTGTTACATAATATATTTAACACTAATATTGTCTTCTTGCACTTATCCCCTAAAGGGGAGTAAGTAGAATGTCTTATAAACAAAACAGATGGACAACATTCTTCCCCCATTTTTTACTAATAAACCATGGCAAGTATCATTTCTAAGCTGGTTTCTCAAACAACACATTATATGCACATATAGCAGAAGAATATGAATGATAGAATATTAAATATTTTGGAATGAAATGATTTTATAATCATTTAATGGTTTTAATAACAACTTTGTATTTTCATAAGACTAAAGAAAAAAGATACAGGCTATATGATGTAAAAAAAGTTACAAAAAAAAAACTGGTCTGATCAAAAATGATAACAATATCAAACAACCACCCCCCTTCCTCCAGAGATATGATATCAAGTGTCAGATTCCGCCCCCCCCCTTTCCCCGGAAATGATAATGTTATATATGTACAGCCCCTATACCAAAGTTTGATTTCATATGAAAAGGCTTATTCATGTATTTATGCCAAATAAATACACTGACTTCAAGCATCTTTTATAAATATTTTAAAATAAAACTAAACTTGTGGCTATAACGATCCATGAAGGATCAGGGCATGCAGTGAGCAACCCTGTTTAATTGAATCTGTGCCACGTGGTGCTATAAAGCATATGTCCCAGTCAGAGTGGTCAATCTAATGTGAGACTCACAGGGTTTAGTTCTCAAGCTAGCTTGGTACTCATTTTATCGACTCCGAAGGGATAAAAGGTTGAGTGAACTTTACCCAACTGGGATTCAAACTCATGAACTGTAGCGTGGCAGAAAGACGTGCTGACCACTATGCTACTGACCTTCTAAATATTTTAAACTGATTTATGTCTCTGATCTTGTCTCTGAAATTGTTTTAGTTTCTTTTGCACTGAGAATCCAAAAACTTCAAAGATATACTAAACACTTTTTTGGAAAAATGAATTGTATATTCTATTGAATAATTGTAAACTGAGAAACGTAAATTAAAACTTAAGGCAAATCTAAAAAAATTCTTTATTTACAATAAATGTTTTTTTTTTTTTTTTAATGTACAAAAACATTTTCAGCTATAGTTATTATAATTCATCACTGATACAACTTTCAACCATGGCTTTTAAGTTTGGATTCTCCAAGGCAGCAGCAATGCGTTCCTTATCATTTACTTGCTTGTTAACTTAAAAAATAAATAAATGTTATCTCAATTTATATGAAGCAATATTGTTAATTTGTTTAAACATATTTAGGAAACAAAAATAATAAGATGAAGTTAATGTTAAAATATATGTAAAATTATTTTGATAACAAATATATATAGACAAAAAAATTCAGTTTCCAAATTAAGGACATGCCTTAACACTTTTGAAATGCAGCAATTAATAAACTATATTGGACAAAAATGTCTCATGAAAAGAACACACATGCATGAGGCTTAAACTTTTTTTCTTAAGCCTTCACTGTACTTTATATCCTGAATTCATACCAATATGCTACTGTGAGTAAAAAAAAAATATTGGATATAATTTGCTATTCAAAATGGTGAACAAATATCTGTTAAAAAATATACTACAATTCATCAGACATACAAGTAAAAAATTAAATACATAGCCCGAAACGTTTGCATTTTAATTGTATAAGTTTTAGCCCCTCATTAATGCAATAACATTCAAATGACCAGAAAACTACATAACATGTTTGTCATTTGAATGTTATTGCACTGATGAGGAGTAAAACTTAGCCCAAAATGTTTGCATTTGAATTGTATATGCATTTATGTAATTTTTTACTTGTATGTCTGATGAATTGTAGTATATTTTTTAATTTTGTATATCAGACATTAAACAATGTTTAATTATTTTAATTTTAAATATCTTTGTTTTTGTGTTTTTAGAACAAATCAATTTAATGACTTCTAGTTTGTATTCTCCTTTAAAAAATGTAATGTAAATAACATTCATATGACTTATTTACACATTTACTAAAATCTTTATCGAAAAGCTGAAAGATTTTAATACAGTAGACTCAATCAAATCCACAACCCTAAAATCCGTAAACACCTAAAATCCACGCATCACCTCAGATGTAAACAATGAAAATTTCAGTTCAGATGTTGGGGCAAAACTATAAGATTTTTTAGTTTTATATCATTCCGTATGTATTTTAATATGTAAATCTTAATAATATGACTGAACTCATGGTTTTTCATGAAGGAAGTATAAATTCATTTCTGAAAAATCAAGATATTGCTGATACTATTGATAATCACAATACAGTAAACTCTCTATAAAGCGGACTCTGTGTAAGACGGAAATCTGTCTAACTCGGAAAGATTTCCAAGTCCCTGCAAATCCATAGACATAAAGTAAAATTTGTCTAAGACAGAATATTGTCTACTGCGGAAAATTTTCTTGGTCCCGATCGATTCCACCTTAAACAGAGTTTACTGTATTTTTACCAAATATATTTATGTATTAATCAAGCTTTTTTTGTTATTATTAAGACTTGTAAAACCTGAAATAAAACTTCCTCACTTTATGATTTTGATGTGAATTAATAGGGTACCTTTATGGGGAGCGTTTCATTGAATAATTCAAGGAAAATGTATCTAATCTTTATTATGCATATTTAATTATACATAATTAATTAATTAATTGATCTTTACTTTTAATAATTTAACCATTTTTAAAATTATCTTACTTTTTATCACTTTAATTAATTATTTTAATATTTTACTATTGCAAGCATTCATTATAATTTTGATTGCATTATTACATTCAAATTACTGTTTAAACAATGTAAACAAAGCAATGACCGGAAATCTGCACAACTTCTGGTTCCAAGCTGTTTGGATTTGAGGGAGTCTACTGCATTATTAATCTGCATGAAATAGTATTTTCTGAATTTGATTAAATGTAAATGAATGAAATGTGACAAAACATGGAGTGTGAACATATGTACAGCATATGTTCAGATTAAAAGTTTTATCCAAACCATAACAACCCACACTACAAAACTTGGCAATACTTGCCTGAATGAATTTGTTTAGATGAGTTAAACAAGTAAACAACCATTAGCTTGACAATAATGGCAAACCCTCCTAACTTTTATTCAAAACCATCTTGACCCATAGAATTTTATTGCTTGTATGTCAACATTTTCTTATAAAAGCTTTGGGTCATTCCATGGTAACTTACGTTACATTTAGAGCAATTTACTTTATGGGATGACCCCCCCCCCCCTTTTTTTTTTTTTTTTTTTGTAATTGTATGAAAATTACAACCCATGCAGAATATAATTTTTAGTTCATCTACATTGTAAACATTATTTCTTACTTATAATAAGACATTTAATAAAATTAATATTAAACATCTTTTCTAAATATGCAACTAAATTATCACCCCCCCCCCCCCTAAAAAAAAAAAAAATCAAAAGATCTCATGTAGTACAAAATATAACACCATCAGGTTGCTAAACCAACTAATTGAATTAAAAAAAAACTACCAGTCCGTTTTGGCTAATTCTAAAAGTAACCTTTTTCTATATTAAGCAAACTTCTCTTCCCATCTTTCTTGTTTAACCACTTCACCGGCGAATGGTATGGGGATACAGTGCTTTTACTCCCGATGTATCTCGGGGTAAACGGTGAAGTGGTTAATGAAAACATCCTTAAAAGTTTAAAACTTTAGCTACAAAATACGCATGAATAAAGTGTAATATAAAAAACAAAAATATTTTTTTTCTTCCAATTCTTGAAATATGTATAAAAAAAAAGTGATACTTGTTTACTTTTTTGTCAAACATTTACTGTAAACAAAATGTGTTGTGAAATAATGAGATAAATGTAACATCATGTTTGTTGTTGTCTGTTGCAGCACTGCATGTAACATCTGATGTAATACAGTAGACTCCCTCAAATCTGCACAGCTTGAAACCACAGGTTGTGCGGATTTCTGGTCATTGCTTTGTTTACACTTTTGAAACAGTAATTTCAATGTAATAAGGCAATCAAAATTATAATGAATGCTTGCAATAAAGTAAAATATTAAAATAATTAAGTGAAGTAATAAACTAAAGCAATAAAAATTAAGATAGTTTTAAAAGTTGTTAAAAGTAAAGGTCAAGTAAATAACTAAGTGTATAACTAAATGTATAATTAAATATACATAATAAAGATGAGATACATTTTTCTTGATTTATTGAATGAAACTTCTCATAAAAGTACTGTGGAGTATTTTTATTTAATACTCCGGTCGTGATAGTAAACAAAATAGTGGAGTACACAGACGATGTTCCTAAATGCAAACGCAGATGATGATCCGTTTCCTAGAAAATCCATCAGGCAATAATTCAAAAGAACAGTTCCCATGGAAAAAGTATTTATTTTTACTGAAGTGGGCATAAGATGTTAAGCAGGGGTGGCCTCCCTAAAACTCAGCAAAAAAACTTAAGCTGTTTGCAGTGGGAAGATCAGAGAGCAAGTCCCCTTTCAATCTGTGTAATTTAATACGCCAAGAATATATCTGTCTTGAGCCAATACGCCAATCACAAAATAACCGTTAAACTGGGAGATATATTAAAATTTGAACTAGATAAACGCCAAGGACAGATACCACATTTGGCAACAAATTAATAAGTGAAATAATAAAGCAAACCTATTATTGCTTACATAGAGTATAAAGGTGAGGATAATTAATGTCAAATATCTACTTACCGGCCGAAGTGAAAATGAAATTTATGTGTATTTTAATGCATTTACGAGGCGGCACCAGCAAGCTTAAAATTAACAATATGATCTTTAGATTATGTAAACAGATTTGTAAAGAAATGGCGTTTAACAAATAAAATATCAATAACGAATTTATCTGCAGGGAAGGAATAGTGCTTAAATTAGAAATAACAAATAAATCATTTTTCTGAATGATAGCTTTTAACAGAGAAAGACAAAAAACGTTTACCTAATAAATTGTCAATAAAAGAATATTTATGTGGGGATAGAAATTGTGCTTACATTATAAATAAAACGAAATAGCCTTTGAATGATAGCATTTAATAGATGAAGGGAAAGATGTTTACTTAATAAAATGCCAACAAAAAGTATAAAGATTGCGATAAATTAGACATAAATTATAAAGAGAAATTATCTCTGAAAGCTCGCGTCAACCGCAGAAAGGAAAATAAATGTAGAAAACAGATTAATTTTGAATGAAAAATTAACACAAATATATGGCTTCACCATAAGTACCCTACTAATTCACACGAAAATCATAAAATAAGGAAGTTTTATTTCAGGTTTAACCAGAACTAAAAAAAGCTTGATTAATACCTAAATATATTTGGTAAAAAGACTGCAATTACATGTGATATCAGCAATATCTTGATTTTTTTCAGAAATAAATTTATATTTCCTTCATGAAAAAGCACGAGTTCAGTGATATTAACTACAATTACGTATTAAAATACATACGGAATGATATAAAAATAAAAAAGTCTGTGGTTTTGCCCCTACGTTAGAACTCAAAGTTTCATTGTTTACATCTGCGATGATGTGTGGATTTTAGGATTGCAGATGCAGGAGTCTACTATAATTCTAATTTAATTTATTTTATAAATGAGCAAGTTTAGATTTTAAGGAGAAGAGTATAAGTGAACCGCTATTCCTCTTCTTTTCTCTCACATTTTGAGGAAAAAACGTGATAACATTTTATGTCTCTTACTTGTATTTGTTCATTTTCTAACTCATATGAGTGATCCATTTCTTCTATATTCTGCCATTATTATCCAAGTTAAATACTGTTTCCATTACTATCCCCACATTTATTTGAAACTAAAAAAATGGCTTGTGGAAAATTAATTCAGGTTACATAAAACCAAGGAAAAATATTATAAGTATGTTCTGATGCCACCTTATCTTTTTTTGGTGTTAATTCCTATTATTTGACATCGGATTTTGTTTATCAAAAG
The DNA here is from genome assembly GCA_963932465.1 of Maratus speciosus. Taxonomy (NCBI): domain Eukaryota; kingdom Metazoa; phylum Arthropoda; class Arachnida; order Araneae; family Salticidae; genus Maratus; species Maratus speciosus. The sequence continues at coordinate 614,603,942 of OZ010788.1, read as the reverse complement.
TAGTTCACAGGTAAGTAAACAGGTATCAAAAAGATAAATTAAGAGCTTTAAAACTCAAATATAGAACAAATCCTAGTTTTATAATTTTGTTGATTCAGATTCCTTTTTTTAATTTATCAGAAGTCTATGGATTTCAGCCAAGACCCTACTTAGAAAATTCTGGGCCCTAAGCACAGCCACTACTGAGAGTCTCAATGCACAGCTTGTCTTACTTAATCTGTCTATTAATTAATATAGCATCTTGAAATAACCTTTACATATAACCACAAAATTATTATTTTAGCCCCCTCTCCAATTCTGGTGCCCAACACCCAGCCTAGGTGAAAGGCAGATCTTGAGCTCAGCTAAATGGCAACACAAACAGCAGTATCAAACTGCAAGACAGCATTCATATTCTCATATAACTGAACTTATTTTTGTAGCTTAAACCTCAAAAATGGAAGGTAATTACTTGCCATCATTTTTGATAGCTTTGAATGACTTTTATTATTCCAATATCAGACTCAGTGCCAACTTTTCTAGGCAGCAAGGTAATATGGAAGTATGAAAACTATTTTTTTGCTGACTTTAGTGAATTGCATGTCTATCTCAATAACCAAGTTTATTGAGATAATAAATATTTTCTTCTTTAATTAGATGATGACTCAATTTATTAAATGCATTTTTTTCTTGATTGAGTCAAAATATATTTAAATTCATGAGTTACAAGTTCAAATTAAAAATTGAAATAGCTCACGCAGAATATCAATAAAAATATTTACATACATATTAACAAAAATCAGAAGATGCTAAAATATTTTTACATTTTCTTTAAGCATCAATAAATAACTCTTGTATTTTTTTTTTTTTTTTTTTTAAATAGTCACCATTATTTGTGTATATTTTTTTTAGTTGCCCACTCAATTTTATGCCTTTTTTTATTTTACATATTTTATGGTGGTTCAAAAACAAGCATGAAAACAGATCAATATATTATTATAAACTACAAAATGTTTGCCTTACTTGCATCTACTGATGTGTGGGTGCCTTCTTTTAAAATTATATCTACCTTTAAAAATAAAGATGAGTTTATAAACGAGACATAGATTTATGAAGATCAATTTAGAATAGAAGATATATATCTAAAATAATTACCTTATATTGCTTTCCCCAGTATTTTTCTAATTTAGTTCTTACACTCAAAGCTAGATAAAAAAAAAATAATAATAACACATTTAAAATTTAAAAATGAAAATTACTAACAAATTGTTTGCAAATAATTACTATGTGTAGGAACAAATCAATGATAATTTAAGAATTACACAACATGTCCTCAGAAAGAAAGAATTCAAAAATATAAAATAAAATTATCATTTCAGATTTTTTGCAAATTATTACATAAGAAAGACTTAAAATTGAATTTTTTTTATAGAAGTGGAATCTTTATACCAACATATGTAAATGATGTGGAGTAGAACTGTTTTCAAGGAAGAAAAAAGAAAATGTTATTTTCTTTTTATACTTAATGTTATAATAACTACTATATGTTATATAACTACTATAATGTTATTTTTCTGTTTATACTCTCTATTTATTTTAACACACTATTTAAATTAACTGCGAGTATCAACACATGACAAATTACCATCAAAAGAATGTAACTTAACAATTCAAAATACCAATGCTAAATGTTTATTTTATTTTATTTTTTTCCCCTTTTTGACCAGAAAATCAGAGTTCTAACTTTTTACGACTGCTCTTTCATCTTCACCTAACACTTCATGTATAATGGCTGTTTCATAATAATAGAAGCCATCAGTCCATCAGAAGAAAATGATCCATTCCAAAGGTATAATCCTTCATTTGGTGCCCGGGGCACATGTCCCCTCAGCCCCCCTTTAGTTTTGGCCCTGTATATTCAAAATAATATTATGTTATAGCAGAAAGTTCTATAATCAAGTTTGCTGCCAATTGGCACATTTTAGTGTAGGGGAGAGGGGGGCACATATGAACAATTTTTACATTTTTGACTATTTCTCAAAATTGTTATGAGGTATTGAACGAAAAATTGATTTATATGAATATTTACAATTTATTTGTTCTTTTGGTGAAACTTTTGGATGCATTTATCAAGAATTTCTAACTTATATCATCATTCTAAAAACTGTCTAAATTTGTTCACATGTGCCCCAGTGTAGGGGTAGTTGTGAACATACCTGGGGCACCATAAATAAGACAAAAATAAATTTTTGTGAATAAAAACTGTGATAAAGACTAATTAGATCCCCTCTTTCTAGTTGTGTGAATAAATAAATAAATGTTTCAATACAAGAAATTATTGTAAAAGAGTCACTTTTAATTGTTATCTAACTATATAAATATACGATATTACAATTCTGATAAAATTTTACTTAAAAGGTGTTAAAATACATGAAAAGGTTTCTACAGCATAAAAACCGTCAAAGATGTTAAAGACCCAAGCGCTTTCAACTGCATTATAACAGTCGTCTTCAGGGGGAAAATCAGAGGAGTGAAAGTTCGTGGAAATTCCTTACTTAAGTATCAGTGGATGAGTCTATTTCAAAGGAAGGGAGGAGGTGGAAAAATGATTATGCTTCAAAATCGCTAGAAATATCTAGTATTCTATACCAGATCTTAGATATGTTGTAGGACAATGTATCGTTGCAAGCATTCTTTCTTTGAGTTAAAATTTCCAATGGTTCCCTGATTATTGATCAGGGAATGCATCATGATCATGCATCAATAATCAGGGAATCATTGGAAATTTTAACTCAAAGAAAGAATGCTTGCAACGATACATTGTCCTACAACATATATCTGGTAGGGTCAGGTAGAGAAAGTGGGGGTAAAATCAAGCTTTTTTTAGAGAAGGCCCTAAAACCAAACTATTAAATTTATTTTAATAAAACTTTTAGTGCTTTTTATATACATTGGATTCATATAGATTAAACATGAAGTATAACCATTCAATTTTGCTCAATTGTTTTCTCACAGTGATACATTTAAAAGAGCATGTTTTGATAACCCCACTTTCCCCCACCATGGGGTAAAGTGGGGGTAGTCCCAAAATTTGAATATATTTAAATAAAAATATGTAAATATTGTTTTTGAAATAAGAATACACTAAAATAAACATATCTTAATTATACTTAAAGATACAAATGCACACAAAAATATTTTGTACATATTATTTAATTAAAGAAATAATGTCTATGGTTATCAAAATTAGGTTAAATTAGTATGCAGCCTATATTGCTAAATTCGACACAAATTTTATCACCAATAGCAGGAAAAGTGTAATAGTTCCCCAATGGTGACTTAGTCAAATACTTTATGTGACAGTGTATGTATTAATTAGAGAATGTATTAATTTTTATCACTTGACCAATGAATTTAACTGATAGGCTTTTTGACCAGTACTCAACTTCTACCCATGAATCTTACTTTATTTCTTTAAAGTTTACTTTTATATTATCTATTTCACTTCTTTTACTTTTTATGTTTTTGGGTTACTTTTGGATGTTTTTCTTTTCCTTTCTTCAATAGTTTTTTTTTCTTGTGCTCAGTTTCTTCTGCATTTTTACGTCTTCTTCTATATTTGCTTGACTGATTTTTTTTCTTATGGTCACTTTCTTAAACAGCCTGCCTTTCTAAAACAGTTTCATTGGTTAAAACCTCACCACTCTTGCTTGGTAATTGTTTTATTATATGTCTGTAGTGATTTTATTATAAAATATAGAGCATCAGACATTTACTAAAGTTAATAGAAAAGTAAAAAAAAATCCTTATTATAGAACTCTTAGCTAAGCCTAACCATACCCCCAAGTTACCCCACCTCAGAAAACAACTCATAATAAATAGAATTATAAAATTTATTCTTATCTTTTTATCTTGATCTGTTCCTTAGATGTTCCTCTACAAGTCCGAACTAAAATTAATAGTTTTTGACTATTAATAATGATTTTAGAAGCAAGTTCATCAGAAGCTTAAACTAACATACCATATGCACTGAGCATAAACAAGACAGTTTGTAAACATTAAATTTGTTTCCAGTTTCTAAAACTAAAGTAAAAATATTTGCCATAATCTCAGTATATGTCTCTAAAAAAGAATTAACTGAATACCTTAATTTAAAAAGAGAAATTAGGTGTTTTTCAGCATACCCCTACTTTATCCCATGGGCCCACTTTTCCCCACCTGACCCTATAGAATACTAGATATTTTTAGCGGTTTTGAAGCATAACCATTTTTCCACCTCCTCCCCCCTTCCTTTGAAATAGACTTGTCCACTGATACTTAAGCAAGGAATTTCCACGAACTTTCACTCCTCTGATTTTCCTCCTGAAGACGACTGTTATAATGCAGTTGAAAGCGCTTGGTGTTTTAACATCTTTGACGGTTTTTATGCTGTAGAAACCTTTTCATGTATTTTAGCACCTTTTAAGTAAAATTTTATCAGAATTGTAATATTGTATATTTATATGTTGATCAAGGTGAATATGACATTCAATAATTATAGTTTGAACTATATTTTATAATTGTTATCTAACTTCCAGTAAATTAAAACTGTGAAGCAATCCTAAAAACATTGAATTTATAGCTCAATGTTTGACAAGACTACAAGAGTAATTATTCTTTAAACTAAAAAAAAAAATGCACTCACAGACTTAAAAAATACACTTGTGAACTGTTCACATCTGCCCCCATATGTTCTGTTTACAAGTGCCCCATCTACCAACTTCAACCTAACTTATAAAAAAAAGATATTTTTAATTGAAATAAGGCAACAAAACTTTTTGTAGACTTACCAAATTAATGCCGCTATAGAATGCAATGCTGATATTCTACTTTAAAAAATGTTTTGAATGAATTTTTACTTCAATAACTTAGAAGATTTTTTTACTTCACACGTTCTAAAACAAACAAATTACAACTACCAGAAATCAAAATGGCTTATTGTTCTGAAAATTCAGGTAAAAGATTGTACCAGTACTACCATCTATTGGTAATTTTTTTATTTGAAATTAACCGAGTGAAATATGTACTGTTCGCATGTGCCCCCTCTCCCCCATATGATTGGCACTTTTAACAACAACTATCTTAGTTTTATCCTTATAGTGTTACGGTATAGTTAGTTGTCAGTATTACCCATGTTTACCAATACCTGGCATGCAACACGATTATAGTAGATAAACCTGAAATAATGCAAAATATTGAAAATAAACTGCAATAATGCAAAGATAAATAAATAAGAATAACCTATTTTTTTTTTCAATGATTACATAAATGCATTGTACTGCTTTTTCTCCTTGATTGTTGTTGCAAAATACTCCAAAAATTGGTTAAATTTCTTGGGTAGTGAATTTCCGCACAAAAAATTTTCTCGGGTGATTTCAACATTTTAGAAGTAAATCTTGCCTCATGCCTTGATAAGAATTAATATAGCTTAGGTTACTTAATGATATTAATGAATATTTTAAACTTCAGTATTAAAACCCAACATAGTAACCACTAATAATAGTAACATTAAAAGTTTATTATACAGATAAAAAAGCAAACTATTGAACAGCTAATATTTATAATGCATTTGTATGCTTATCAATTAACAATAGAATTTGAAAATGATAAAACATTTCTCTGATATTTATGACTCAATTTATTAAATTATTTTTTCTTATTTGAGTCAAAATATATTTAAATTCATGAGGTAGAAGCTAGAATTTTTTTTTTTTTTAAATATGAAATAATATATTCACTTCAACCTTTTAAATACTAATAAGTATCAATTTAGTTTGCTAATAAAGCATTGAAGAAACAGTTTTACCTATGAGAGTAGCTAATGAGCAGTGAGGAACTGTTGGAGTTAGATAAATTTTTATAATGCAGCAGTTGGGTGTAACTTTGATAGTAACATCGTTTTCACTTATTATATCCAATTCTTCTAAAGTTTGAGGTTTTTCAGGATCGGTAATGTTTTTAATAACATCTAAAAAATAAATATACTTTAAAAATCTTTCTACACATTTTCTAGAATTTCAATCAACAAATAAATGACAAAAAAAAAAAAAAAAAAAAAAAAACACATTATGCTCATTATTGCTTTTAAAACTAACTTAAAGTAATTTAAAACATGGATAGTTAAAATTTTCAAGCATCTTCAAAATGTGGTTGATTACAATAGTTTTTTTTTTTTTTTTTACTTCAGTTTAAATAAATAATTATTTAAATTCTTAACATTTTTTGAAATACAGTAAACTTCCTCAAATCTGCACATCACACAGACGTAAACAATGAAACTTTCAGTTCAGATGTAAGAACAAAATTACAGAATTTTTTAATTTTATGTCATTCTGGATGTATTTTAGTATGTAATTCTCAATAATATGATTGAACTCAAGGCTTTTCCATGAAGGAAGTATAAATTTATTTCTGAAAAAAAAAAACAAGATGTTGCTGATATCGCTAGTAATCACAATCTATTTACCAAATACAAGCTTTTTTGGCTATTGAGATTGGCTAAACCTGAAATAAAACTTCGTTATGATTTTGATGTGAATTAAGGCCATTCCATGAGATACGGGCAAAATGTCCCACACATGACGCTTACATATAGGGCAATTCCACAGAAAAATATCATTTTGTGGGAGGAATAAAATTTATACTGTGTTTAATTTAAGGGTATGATTGGAAAACTTGAGGCATTGTAAATTCCTCGTTACAAACTAACTTAAATACCATTATTGTCTTTGTAAAGTCATATGTTACGTCAGTTACACAATAAAAGTTACATCAGTTACACGTGTAAATGCCATTTTTGGCAGAATCCCAAAACAGGCGAGACACCCCCTTGGCGACTTTTCTGACAAGCGCCAGACACCCCACATACGCCAACCTGAAAACTAGCATAATTGGTCCACTTTCCTGAATGCTTCCAGACTGTTTTTTACTATGTCATCATCCTGGAATCATGGGAAATACAACATTTATAAATAACGACGTATTAGAAAACACGGGAAAGCTGTTTTTTATTAGATTCAAAATAAAACAAATGATTTCAACATAAGTTTATTGAAAAAGGTGAAATTTTTAAAGTACCTTTCCAAATCAGAGTAACGATTTAATGATTAAAATTTTCATTTCTCAACAACTTTCAGAAAAAATCATGCCGTCATTTAATATTTTAAAATATGTGCCTATATCGGAGTAAACACTGAACAATTCATTTCTAATTTATGGAAGTATGAATGCTTCGCGTTCATAAAAAATAATATATATCTCTGAATGCAGCAATCTGAAAAACACAGGAAACTCGTTGAAGTGGCAATCACTGAACATTGTATGTATGCTACGCATTCATTAACCGAAAAAAAACATCACTGGATTCAGCAGTTCTCGCTGTGTAGCAATCTCAAAATATAGCAGTTCTCGCTCTGTAGCAATCTCAAAATGTACAAAACATGCAGTTACAATATAGAAAGAAAAAAAGATCTAAGAGTTACGGTAATTAATATTTTCGGTGCCATTATTGACACAGTGACTCTAACCTGGAACGGATAATTCGTAAATACCAAAAAAATATTTGAAAACATAAAAATAAAACATCGACTTTATCCTGTTTAACAAAATTTTGAAGTTTTTTTCGTATCCCGCTCCCCCAGTAAACTCTCAAATAACAGAAAATATCTTAAATGTATTTCGGAAATAACCACTAAAAAACCTAATTTTGCCTAAATATGCCATGCTCAATAACTGATTATGGAACTTTCTTCACAACCGAGGGTACAGGTCAAAATTAATATTTAATCACACGAATTATTACTATTTACATTAATGATCAGTTGCATATTTTTATTTGGAGATTCTTTAATCTGAAGGTCTTGGGGAAAAAAAACAAATCGCCGATAATATGGTCTTCGCACAAACTAATTCAATTAAAATTATTCAGTTTACCAATTAATCAATTTTAAAATACATGCAGATTGCATTAATGATGTCATAAGTCACTCCCAATTCTAGAATATTCAAATTATAATTTCATAAAATACTTTATAAGATAAGAGTCGTAATACCATATATTTCAGTAGCTAAATTTTCATAGTTATTGCTGTCTTCCACTAATTCCATTTCAGCGAATAACGCCACACTCACACATCAGGCAACAAAACAAAACAAAACAAACTTATCGATATAAGCCTGAAGAAATCGATTCTAAAATTCGATTAAATTAACTTTTACAATTTAGTGGATTAATCGAATTTTCAGATTTAAATAGACAGGATCCAGGTAGATTATCTGACCAATCAAAAACCTGCATTTTTTCAACAAGGAAAAGTTCGCAAAAATACAGGCTTTTGATTGGTCAATCTCGTTTTGCTAACACCGAAAATATAGTGACTAGAATGCATAGTACAGCGCCTAGAATACCTAGTGTGGAAATATACTATCCAAACAGTGCTAAAAATTTGTATCCCTTAAATATGCGACGATATTGCTAAAATCCTAAGTGTCGATCGCAACGACATGTGCGGGATTTTCTTATGCAGTTGTAGAAAATATCCTGCAGATGTCGCTGCGATCAGCAGATTGCAGCAGTATCATTGCACATTTAAGGGATACAATATTTTAGCGCTTTTTTAAGTATTACAGGGATAGTCGATTTTTACACTATATATTCTAGTCGCTATAATGGTGTTATTACACGAGGGGTCAAAGACGCTTCAGATTCCAGGCGTCTCCATGTTATTCCTATGGCTGCAGGGGAGTCGCTTGGAGAACGAGCAACTTTTTTTCTGTCTCTTTGACGCCCGAAACGAGGCGAGTCGCCAGTAACAGCCAAACAAATGCTTGGAAATCTGACGATGGAAAAGCCTTTTCCCGAACAACCAATGAAATGTTCGGAAAACGTAAAAAGTGACTTTCAAAAGTGGGTCGCAGGACATGGAGACGCCTGGAATCTCAAGCGTCTTTGACCCCTCGTGTAATAACACCATAATACATAGTGTGGAAATCGGCTATCTCTGTAATGCTTAAAAAAGAGCTGAAATATTGTATCCCTTAAATATGCAACGATGCTGCTGCCATATACAGATCGCAGCGACATCTGCAGGATATTTTTTACAACTGCAAGGTATAGACGCTTTCAGTCGTGACGTCAGATATGACGCTTTGCTTGGATACTGACTCTAAACAAACCGTTGCTATGCTGTGTTTTCTATTTTTATTATATTTTATAGCTATATTTTGCAGCTATATGTCATAGATATATGTTTTAATTAGAGTTGCAAAAACACCGCAGTTTTTGAGGGGCAGGAATAAACCCGGGAATTTTGGGGAATAAACCCGGAATTTTGAGGAATATTGGAAATTTTGAAGGAGTTTTGACGATAAAAAAACCAGTTATTTTCCAATTTGAAATTTTTATTTTAAAGAAACTTCAGGGAAGAATGTTCCAAAAAGATATATTTTACTTTATGAATTCACAAAACTTATGATTTTACAGTCTAAGTCTTTATAATTTATTAGCTTCACAACAATGGCGGCTGTAAACAGGTGAGGATTTGTTTCTTTAAAAAATGATTTTTTTTTCAGTTTCTGTTGGCTCGTACATCTCGTTTTCAGGCATAATTTATATTAATTGACCATGCACACTGGGCGGAGCTTGCAATGTTTCCCACAAGCATTGGGGTATTTGATTGGCTTTTGGTGAGCGCTTGTGGGAAAAATCAAGAAGCTGATTGGCTATAATCCATCGTGACGTTGTATGACGTCAGTAATGCTCGTGGTCCATTTTCTAACGAGTTGCTTTGTTATTTAGTTATTTAAGCTATGAGGTATTCGCTACGGCTTTTGCCGGCATGACCTCAAATGATCACAAAAATGGCGTTATTTCCTTGGGACAAGCACAAATTCAACCTTCTTCTACGAGGAAAAAAGGCAGAACCAGTTGCTTTGTATTTTTGCATTGATTTCTTTTAATTTTGTTCATTTTCTTTTTTGTTTGCATTCGTTGATTCGAGGAACAGAGGTGAAGTTTATATTCATGTCAGGGAAGATGAATCTCTCATTTGCCTCTTTCACTTTTTACTTATCGACGATTAAAATAACAATTTCTTTTAATTACTCTTACTTGATATTTCTGCAGCTTAAGCCTGTATTTCGTTAGTTTTCATGTAAACAGTGCTATTTTTTTTAAATATTTTATGTTATTAGTTTTGTTTATATTGACAAAAATTGAAATCATTAAAAATAATTGAAAATAATAAATTAAAAATTTTCATGCTTAAAACTTTATGAAAACTCCCGGAAATTTAAGAAATTTCCTTCCCAAAAAACCCGGTTTATTCCCGGGAATAAACCCGTTTTTTTCCACCCTTTGCAACTCTAGTTTTAATACCTTATATGCAGTGGTAACATTTTCTATAATTTACATTTAATAAGATATGAAACATAGCAACCGTTTGTTCGGAGTCAGTTTCCAAGCAAAACGTCACGATTGACGACACACTGAAAGCGTCTATTGCTAGTCTGTCTAGGTCTATACTAGTAATACGAAAATCCCAAACATGTCGCTGCAATCGACACTTGGCATTTTAGCAGTATCGTCGTACATTTAAGGGATAAAATTTTTTAGCACTGTTTGGATAACATATTTCTACACCAGGCATTCTAGACGCTGTACCGAAAATCTACCTGGATTCTGGCCTATTTTATACTTTGCTAAAATTTCAACTGCTGAATTGACTTTTAAACTAAAATTTTACACAAAAAAGCAGAAGGGAAGTAAATCTTAACCAGGATTCAGAAAGATTGGTGAGACTAAACGAGCTGGGCCAATCAGAAACAGAAGGCTGTATTTTACGAAAATTTTAGAAAGTGGATATAAGAACAGAATACTTTAATATGTCAGAGTCGCCACATATGGGCAGTAATACATAGTGTCTAGAATATATAGTGTAGAAATCGGCTGTCCCAGTGGTACTTAAAAAAGTGCTAAAATATTGTACCCCTTAAATGTCAAACGATGCTGAAATCCAAGGAGTCGATTGCAGCGACATCTGCAGGATTTTTTTTTCTAAAACACCAAGACGATTTCGTCTTACATTGAAATTTGAAAATATAACGCAGATGTCGCTGCGATCGGCTCATTGGATTTCAGTATCATTGCACATTTAAGGGATATAATTTTTTAGTGCTGTTTGAATAGCAGATTTCCAAACAATGTATTCTAGGCGCTGTAGTAATACTGAGATAGTTGAGTCACTTAACTTTTTTGAAACGGGATCCCCAGAAATAGACTTCACAAGTTCAAGTTGCAAAAATTTTAAGAGACTTAAATTATGTTAAATTTGTAACTATAACTTCTAACTATACATAGTTTATTATTGTTTTTACTCTTTTTAGCGTGTTAATTAACCTTTAACTGATGTCACAGAAATTGTCACATAACTAGTGTGAAGCGGTCTGTGAGACCGCTTCATCGAAAGATGAATAAAAGCCGCGATTAACTCATAGGACGTTGTTCTTGTACTAAACTTTTTGTACAGGAGTGTTATAATTAAAATTCACGTATTCAAAAGTCTCTGGTGTTAGTACTAAAGTTCCAAACGATACAAAATTTCAGTAGTGTTTGTAGATAAACTGAAATTTGCAAGTTAAACTATGAAAATTGAAAAAAGCACCGATCTGTGAGACCGGTAACATCAGTTAAAGGTTAAATAAACAATTCAAAAGATCATTCAAAAAAGCTGAATAATTACTTTTGCAACTCAACTCTAATTTTAATAACAATTTCAAATAAGAAAAGGAGTCCAGCACAGGGCTGCGGAGGCGGAGTCAGGCTCATTTTTGAGCGAAAGAGTCGGAGTCGAGTCTGTTATTTTTTTGCTGGAGTCGGAGTCGTCCATTTTACAAGCATGACTGCGAAAGAGTCGGAGTCGTATTTGTTAAAATTCCCGGATTCGGAGTCGTCCATTTTACAAGCAGGGCTGCGTTGTCGGAGTCATATTCAGGTTCATTTTTGAGCGAAAGAGTCGGGGTCGGATCTGTTAAAGTTCCCGGAGTCGGAGCTGTCCATTTTTCCCACCGACAGCGCAGCCCTGGTTCAGCAGCTAGATTTCCACTCAACTCATAGTTAAGAAAGTGTCAAAAGTTAAATGAAAAACAGAAACTTGCTGAAGTCATGATCTTGATTCCAGGTACGTCTGCTTCAAAAAATTTCAAGTTAAGTGACTTAACTACAGCGCCTAGAAGATACAGTGTGGAAAACGGCTTTTCCTATAATGCTTTAAAAAATGCCAAAAACTTGTATCCCATAAATCTCCAACAATGCTCAGCGGCAATATGCTGATACGAGCGCCATCTCGTAACTCTTTTCAATATAAACACTGTGTTTTCAAAAATTATAGAATGTTAAATATCGGAAACTATAAATATAAGATATTTTGGTCTGTTATAAGCTAATTTAGTTAAGGAATGACGTGAAATAGGTTAAAGAGTCTCTTTTAGAATGACTATCGTTTTTAAATCACTACGGTGGCGCTACGATCGACATCTTGTTATTCAGCATCGTTGTACATTTATGGGATTCAATTTTTTAGCACTTATTTTGTAGCCGTTATCCACACTGTATCTTCTAGGCGCTGTAACTTAACTACCTCAGTGCAAACATAGTATTAGATTTGATTGGTCAATAGGATTTTGCTGTGACTGTCCTATCTTGTTTTGTCGGTATGAATCTGCGCTATGATAACTCATGCGCAGATTCATGATTGCTCATGAGGTGAAATCGAAAGACAGAAATTTTTGTAATAGAAATGTTCATGTTCTTAGTCAAATAATATTTGGTTGTATGAACACATAAGAAAAATATAATTAATGATCATCAAAGTATAGTACTCATTAAACGTAAAGCGATCAAATTTTTAGAAAAATGTTTAATCTTCAATTTCTTTCAAAATTTTAGTTAAAAAATGGAAAAGTTTTACTTTCTTAATTTAAACCTCATGAATTCATGAGTTTTTTTTTTAAATTTAATAAATTTTATAAATCAGAAAGTTGAGGTTGACCGCCTAAATGCGTTCCCGAAATTCGGAATTAAAAAAGGGTAGATAATTAAAAAAGTATAGATTTATCGAAAAAAAATGCCTGAAAAAAAAGAGAAAAACAAGCAGAAAGCAGGTATTCTGCTTTTTCAGAAAGTGTCCCCCCAGCCCCCCGCGATGAAAAAAATATAAATATAGATAGTATAAAACTTATTTCAGTTTTAAGACTTAAAATACGCGCTTATATTTTATATAAAATGAAGTCATTTGCTGAAGAATTCGACATTTAAGATCCAGTCTTAAACAGCACGTATAGAAAAGTATGCACAGGACGTCACAACTGTGGAATAATACACAAACCCAACAAAAAGCAATGCCATTATTCAAGAAACTCGACAAAAAATCGATTAACTAATAATTTATATGCCTTCATTTGTTTGTAACGTTAATATGGATACTGAAAATTAAATGTAATTTATAATAACTCCATGTTTTATCAGAAATCATTCATTTATATACCTTTTTAATTCGGAAAATGTTATTACATAGATTAATAAAATTGCTTTGTTTAAGCTTTTTGATAGGAATTAAGAAAATGCGGAGAAAAAAAGTCACACAAATAATCTTTAAAATTCATTTTTATAGCAGACGATATTCTTGGCATAGCACGTATTTTAATTACAATTTTTTTATTCAGTTGTTATGAGAAAATGGCAACAAAAAGATATAATAATCTACTATTTCCCCTTTACTTTCTATAGAAATGGAGTACTTCAATTGCCACCATTACAGAAATGGCATCAAAAACTAAATAATAATAATAATATCTCAAAAATAAATTGAGACGCAGTTTTCCAACAAATTGCATTTAAAAGTATTTTTCCCCCCAATACAACGGTGTAAAAATTGAAAATGTGCGATGTTTAGAAGTTTAAAAAAATTGCAGTAGATTATTAGTATTTAACCGTACAATGATACACCTGCTTCGTTTTACGGGTAGCTAATGATTAGACGTAACGTTATTTTTTAGTGACGACACTTTAATTGTTGTCTGAAAGAAGTAGCATATCGGGGCTAATAACACATAAGTGTGGTGTAAAAAACCCAAGAAACTGACAGATTATGTATATTTTTATTATAAAACTGTTATATTCATAATAGATGTCAAAATGACAGTGTTGTGAACCACATGAAACATGATTAGGACATCACTCATTATACAATAAATAAAGCACAATATAACATTTCTATTTAAAATAATGGTACAAAAATGTAAATTTAGCCATCAAATCAATGAAATAAAACTAAAACTTTACAACACAATAAATGAAAATCTGTCCTTCAAATCAGCTCTTTCAATAATTCAAAGGAAAATGATGCAAGTGAGAAAGTGAAGATGGTCACTCATTTGATGAAATTCTCAGCAAGGTGTTATTTCTGCTTATATACTCCTTTTGGCAAAACCACTAGTTTTAACCTACCTAACGGGGGAAAATAAAGATAAGAATTCATACACATACATTCAGGCTGGGAGAAGGCTGCATAAACCATCACCTCATCGAGTTTATGGTTAAAATTCCAGGATTAGTTAAAACTCTATTCGCATATTAAAATGCAACTGCTCTGCCAAGTGGTGGAAAACACCTGCAAACCCGATTTTAGTTGTTGACAAGTAGGTTTACCATTGTGTTTTCCTGCTCCCAGTCCTCCATGTTTTCATACCTTTGCATGCAGGAAAACACAATGATAAACCAACCGATCAACCACTAAAATCGGGTCTGCAGGTGCTTTCCACCAAGATATGACTTGGCAGCAATGGCGGATCCAAGGGGGAGGTCACGGTCGGTCAAGAACCCCCTCTGAACTCCAACAAAAATATTCCAAAGATCATTTTTAAAATGAAATATACAGGTAGAGTCCTGTTTAACCGAGTTATTTTCTTCTGATGGACTGATGGATTCCATTATTATGAAACAGCCATTATAAATGAAGCGTTAGGTGAAGATGAAAGAACAGTCGTAAAAAGTTAAAACTCTGATTTTCTGGTCAGAATGGGGAAGAAAAAGGGCCATAATATTTTTTAAAATATAAAATTATGACGATTTTTTTCCCATTCTGACCAGAAAATTGACCAGACCTTGTTTTTTTTTTTCACTTTTAATTCTTATAAGGTATTATGTTGGAGTATACAATTTAACTAATATTTGGTTTCTGATGTGTTTAATATTGATTTCATAATTATTGGTCAATTTCATTTATTTCAACGGTATAATTGTACAGAAAGTTTATATATATATACACACACATATATATAGAGGAAAAGGTCCAAATATCGGCTACCACTTTTGTTTTCAATCTAGATCATACAATTTTCAAAATTAATAAAATGAAAAGTGACAGCAGGGTACCCTGACACGTCTTACACCTGTTTAGAGAGAAAAAATCAGTTTAAAAGGCGTTTTCTGTTTATAAGAAGCAAAATTCCGAAAGTCTTCAAATTTTGAGTTTTTAAAATGTGGTCTAAATACCGGCTACCTAAGTTTTTTTCCAAAAGATCACACAAGTAGAGCTAATGACAATTATTAAGCAATAAGAATATTATTTTAATAAATTGTATTGATTAATAACATTTCTTATGCACAGAAGAAATGCGCAATTTTTAATAAATAAGTATTTTTGTCAAATTTCTAAAATTCTTTACGACTATCTCTCACAGTCTTCTTCCCATTATGTTTCTAATTTTGTTTTTTAACGTGTGAAACAAAAAAAAAAAGCTTGCTGATATAAATGAGAATTATTTTATCTGAAAAAATCAAAAGCATAAATATCACTCTCTGCGTCGGTATAGTCCCTGTCAACCTACATATCGCATTCTTAACATTGAATCCAGAATCTCCTCCCCCATTCTTGTCCACATAGAAAACACCCATGCAGAAGACACAAATTTATCATTTTCCTCTGTTGGATATTTTCCTTTTTCACTTTTTTAGCCCTCTCGCTGCGTAATTGTTTTATCAAAATAGCTTCAAAAATTGCGTATTTAACCCCTTCGCGACGAGCGTCTTTTAAAAATTTGTATTCTTTTGTCACCGGTTTTTCAAAACAAAAGTTTTTGTCTAATTTGTCTAAAATGCTCCGATTAAATAAGGCATAATTTACAATAAAAAAATAACTGTTGGGAATAATCAAGGAAGATTAAATAGACGGAAAAAATGCATCCCAGAGGAAATCTGGGGTTGCTCAAAATTTGCTACTTTTACGATGCCCAAGGAAATCTCGGGTTGCGCAGCGAGAGGGTTAAAATCAAATTTCTGCCTCTTTCGCCTGGTTTACTCCGTCATTTTTTTTTCTTTCTCTTCATATTTATTACAGGCAATTTTGTAGTGTCTAACAGCTCTTTTTTGGAAAGTGATCCGGTAACCAGTGTCGGTCCTGAAAATTACAGCCATGGTTGCTTTTTTCATATTGCGAAATGGGACGGGGACTATTTCTGAACCATTTAAATTAATTTATTAATTATGGAACTATTTAAATTAATTTATTTTCCTCCCCTTCAAGCAGAGCAACCGAGAGAGGTCCAAATACCGGGTAGCCGGTATTTAGACCACTCTAGGTAGACGGTATTCGAACCACTGCTATGTTTAAATTAAAACCGGTATTACTCATTCATATAATAAAATACCAATACTGTGCGCGTGGCTATTGAGAGCTAAATATGTCTAGAAAATAACTTAATCAACAATTCAAGCCAATATACGATCAGTATATTTAAAAAAAAAAATGAGAAACACATATCTGAAAAACTTTTGATGTACCAGATTACGTAGAATCGACACTTTTGCATTTACTATTTGTAAACGACACAGACTTCAGCGACGTACTTTTCGTAACTTTCTTCTCTCAATTAAAGTTACAAACTCTGCCTATCACCGCTAGGCTGCGCTGCACTCAGTCCTCAGAACACTTAGTAGCCGGTATTTGGACCTTTTCCTCTATAAGGAAAGGGCAGCTGACGTCAGTGTTGGTTGAATTACTGTTGGTCAGCAAGAAAAACTCCTACCTGCACACATGAGCTAGGGAAATTTGATTGGTCCACGTGTAAACAGGTCTCTGATATGATTGGCCTACATCGCCAAGACTATTCCTGCAATGATCGTTATGACAAAAATGTAGTTGGTAGATTGGTTGACGGACGTGTTTGTTTGTAAACACGCCCTTTCCTTATATATATCGGAAGTGATTCCGAATGCGGGTTGTGCGTATCCAAAAAGTACAACAATAATAAATAAATAAATAAATTTTTATAAATTTCTGACAGGTTCGGCCAGGTGGGGAGGTTTACCAATTGGCTTTAGCACAACAAGCCCCACCCCCCAAAAAAGGTTCTAAAAGACACCATAAATTTCTGACCGAGGGGAAACGACTGGATTTGAACGCGAGAACCTGGCCGAACCTGTCAGAAATTTATAAAAATGTATTTATTTATTTATTATTGTTGTACTTTTTGGATACGCACAACCCGCATTCGGAATCCCTTAGCGACAATGGCTTATAACATATTCGCCAAATGGGTTATAATAAATAAAAAATATATATATAGCCATCGTTTCTGAAAATTTACCTCTTTAGCATCTTCGTTGTCTAATAATAATAATAATAATAACAATAAACAATAATATGGATCTGGCTGACATTAATAAGTTGCAGTTGCAGAGTTTCTGAACGTAGATGAAAGCGATTTTTCACAAAAAGCAATTAAATTAGTGAAGGCAATCGAAGAATTGGATCAAAAATCTTCTTTTGAGGGCAGACTGCTCTGGCAATTATTCGACAACATTCACAAACTGGGTTTGGTGATATACATCAACGAATATATATCGTGATATATATCATGATATATATCTGATATTTCTTTTCAAAATATCATGATGTTTGATATTTTTAAATGTTTAATATTTATTTTTAAAATACCACTGCGCATGATATTTTCAGTCAAAAAACAGTGTAAATGAATTTTTCAACTGTTATTGACTGTGTTGTTCTGTAGACAAACAACTTTTGCCTCTGGCAATGATTTGTTTAGTCAAAAAAGAAAACAATATATATCTTTTCCAATGAAACAGCAGACAAGCTTATATTAATGTTAAAATTTTTCAATTAAAAAAATATTTTGTGTTTTTCTCGAAACTTTGTACTGAATATTATAGTTTGTTTTTTGATGAGTATAAAAAACAATTTGTTTAGCTTTTCAGAAAATTGATTCTGTTTTCAATTAGTTGATTTTCAGTCTTGTTGCAAGTGGAGAAGAAAAAAGAAAGCAAAGTAAATTTAGAATATTGTTTTATTGAGTTTTCATGTTAAGTGCAATATATTTTATTTTAACTTTCTTGTATTTTTACAAGAAGAAAGTTTTGGATCGTGAAAATTTTCGAATTCCCGTTTTTGACGGATTAATTCGTTTTAGGGGCCAGAGATTCCAAAAAACATGTTTTTACAAAATGTCTTTCTGTGACTCTATCTGTCTGTATGTGACATAAAATTTGTGGGTGCTCTATCTCAATAACTAATGCACGGAATTTAATAAAAATTTATATTCAGGTAGCCCCTGATATAAATTGATGCTGATTAATTTTTGGTGCAAATCGTGCAACAGGTGGCGCTGCTATGTTTAATTTTTACGATTTCCGCAATAGCTCTATCTCAAGAACTAAAGCACGAATTTTCATCAAACTTCAGATTCAAGTATACCTAGATAAATATTATTGCTGATTATGTTTCGGTGTAAATCCCCCAACAGGTGGCGTTTTTATGCTGCATTTTCCAGAATATCCGCAACAGTCCTATTTTAAGAACTAATGCACGGAATTTTAGAATCCTCACGATGGGCATATATTGTGATTTAATTTTGGCACTGTGATAG
The DNA here is from genome assembly GCA_963932465.1 of Maratus speciosus. Classification (NCBI taxonomy): domain Eukaryota; kingdom Metazoa; phylum Arthropoda; class Arachnida; order Araneae; family Salticidae; genus Maratus; species Maratus speciosus. The sequence continues at coordinate 614,584,982 of OZ010788.1, read as the reverse complement.
TGAATTTTGAAGTATTAACATGTATGAGATTAGAAGAAAGTTTTGGGATTGCCACTTCCGACTAGTTTAATTTATATTAAGACTTAAAATATTCATAATAAGCTAGAAGTTGATTATTTTGAAAATATCAGATATATATATGTAATAATAAAAATTTTCGCCTCTTTTTCTTAGTAAAACTATTCCAAATTCTTAATATTTTTCCTTTTTTACCTATCTTTAATAATATCTTAATATCTTTTGTCTTTTATTTCATGCATTGAAAGTTGCGTATTCTTTTATTATTCTAAAAAACCTTAATCCATTCGCCTAATCTTATAAAACCCATTAAATTACTTTTTCATTTTATTCTAAAACTAAATTATCTTTCTTTCGAATGTTTTAATATCATTTATTCTTTCGTGTTCTATACCCACAATTCCATGCGTCCGCCAGCGCTATTTGCGCTTTTATTCTGACGCCGTATAAAGAGTTCTTTATTGACGTCATCCTTTCCCATCGAATCGTAATTTGTTCTATGTCCCATCCTCCCCCTCCTCTCTTCTAGCATTGGTCTGTTACTGTTCTGTAACCGTCCGCACGTTGTTGTTCGGGGTACAAATATCGTTACATCGGCGATGGAGAGAAGATTTTACGTTTTCCTGGTTGAATAAAAATGTCACCAATTACATATAAAACATCAAATCAACATCCATATAAAATATGTATTAGAAATGTAGTTATAATACAAAAGCCCCATCATTTTTCTTTTTTTTTATTAACCATTGCGTATTATCCAGACAACACCACCCTATATATTATATATATATATATATATAACCATTAATTAAACATTACCGACCATCATCAAAAACTGCAATATTGTGAATGATTGACTACACGCCATAAACCAACAATATAGAACTGTATGTGTAAAATAAAGTACCGTATACCTAATTACAAGAATTAACATGGAAGGAAAAAAAGAAGAATATGGATTCCGAAAAAATTGAAAAACTTATATATTGAATTACGTTTTCAAGAGTAACAGAATTCAATGATATAAGCAAATCGGTTGTTTTCTGTGGGAAAAAAGCTATAAGCTGAAAATTTTTTTCCCCTGTACTCAAACAACAATCAAAAGAATAGTTTCAAGATGAATACAGAACATTATCAGCTTATGATGTTTTTTATTATATCTTTTCATTTTGAATGCAAAATTAATTTTGAAATATTTTGTCCTTAATATTGGTATCTTATATATATTTATATATACCTAGGTAGCTAAATGTTTTAGCAATCTTTTAAATATATATATACATATACAGCAATACCTCGGTTTTCGTTGACTTCGGTTATCGTCGGTTTCGGTTTTCTTTGATTTCTTCCGTGAAAAATTTGTCTCGGTTTTCGTTGGTTACTTCGGATTTCATCGATATACCCAGGTGAACTCTCTGCATTTTCCGTAAACAAAGAGGGCGATCTACGCATTCTTTTTCTCAGTGTGACGTTGTTTCTGGTCTTGTATGCATCAAACCCGCGAATCTATGCAAACAATTTCATTCACTTCCAGTGTATTTTTGTGCTTTTTTTATTGATTGCAAGTGCTCCATTATGGAACAAAAGAAATTAAGAAAGGGCAAAAGAAAGACCCTCATGGGAAGAAGGAAATTATTCAAAAATACGAGAACGGCATTAAGATTGCCGAAATTGGCCGGATGTACGAGAAATTGCCATCTACGATAAGTTTCATTGTGGCGAAAATGAAAGCAATATAGGAGGCTAAAGTTGCGACAGGCGTGAATGTACTAGCGAAACAGAGATCGCAAACAATTTGAGATGTCAAAAAATTACTATTAATTTGGATAAATCAAAAACAGTAAGACGGCGATTCTGTTTCGGAGACCATTATATGTAAAACGACCACACTATTGTATTCCAATTTCATTCAGTAAATGCCTGAGATGAGTGCTATTCTTAGTGGGCCAATCCATTTCAAGTGGTGCAGCACTGGTAGCTTGACCATTAAAAAAAAAAAAAAAAGTTAAAGAATTTTTTTGTACAACAACCCAAACATGATGAAAGTTCAAAATGACTATTATTTTAACTTTATTAATTTTTGTTTGTGCATGGCGGCCATCTTTGTTTCATCGTCTGCAGCAATTTTCTCACATGAAGGGTTTACGGAATTGTAAATAATTCATCGTTTATTTCTCCAATTCAAGTGCGGATTAAAGCAATTTGTACAGAATACTATGGGCTAAAAATGTGGTAATAGAGTAGTTTCAGAAACTAACGGCTTATTGGTGAAATTTAAACATAAAGTTTCAGTTTTTTTTCCAAAATTTGTCCGTTTACAAGAGGAATTTTTTCTAGCAAGGAAAACTCTCAACATGACATAATTTTTTTTTACAAATAGGCCAAAAATACTTGTACTCACACGCCAAGTTCCAGATCTGGGACTTGCTTTCTCTTCGCTAAAAAAATCCCAAATTTTTCAAAAATGTCAAAAATCGCACTTTTGAAGCCTTGATATCTCTGGTGGGGGACGAGATAAAAATCTGAAGTTCTGTTTTCTGAGAGTATTGTATGGTAATGTTATGCACAAGAAATTTCAGGATGGAGATTTGACTTCAAGCTGAGATATGGCAAGGGCAACATGATGTCAAAACAATACTGCCAAACTATTGTTTTGTTGTAGTCACAGGTAAGTATTTATCTGAGAGTGTCATTTAAATTTATTTTTTTGATTATCTTTAATGTTGACATACTTGTTGAGACATGATCAAATGTGTCAAAACACATTCCTGCTTGTTGGTTTCAAAACCACAATTTTAATGCTGCATGCCAGTCCCTGAAACTTGTTCCTACCATAAGTATGTTCCTATAATGGAAACAGTATACGATGTTACCATGCATCAGCCTCATGTAATTTTCAGAAAGTGAAGATATTATCCAAATCTCTTTCAAAATTTATACTGCAGAAAAATGACATTTTTGCAAATTTTTAAGAAGTAAGCTAGGAATTATTAATGAAGTGAGACTTGCACATAGTGATTTCAAAGTTTATTTCTTTGAGCCAGCAGGGCCAAGATCTTCAATCAAGTTATCAAGAGATGACAAGACTTGGTTCCTACCAATTAAATTTTGAGAAAGATCAAAATTTTTAAACCAAGAAGCAAGAATGTGTTTTGACACGTTTGATCATGTCTCAACAAGTATGACAACATTAACAGCTTTTTCTTTCCCTATTCTGTTTTTTCTCACGTCTTGTATAAAAATACTTTTTTTCTTTATGTAAAAGGGCTGAGGTTTCTTTTAGTTACTAAAATTACTGAAACCATACAAAATGTATGGACTTAGGCATAATTATTTTTTTATTAATTGCTAAGCTTTGCAAAGGGCTTTATTTTATCTTACTATTATTTAAAGATAATCAAAAACATAAATTTAAGTGACACTCTGAGATAAATACTTAGCTGTGACTACAACAAAACAATAGTTTGGCAGTATTGTTTTGACATGTTTCCCTTGCCATATCTCAGCTTGTAGTCAAATCTCCATCCTGAAATTTCTTGTACATAACACTACCATAGAATACTGTCAGAATCCAGAATTTCAAATTTTTATCTCGTGCCCCACCAGAGATATCAAAGCCTCAAAAGTGCGATTTTTGACATTTTTGAAGAATTTGGGATTTTTTTTTTAGCGAAGAGAAAGCAAGTCCCAGATCTGGAAGTTGGCGTGTGAGTACAAGTACTTTCGACCTATTTGTAAAATAAATTATGTCATATTCACAGTTTTCCTTGCTAGAAAAATCTCCTTTTGTATACGGACAAATTTTGGAAAAAAACTGAAATTTTATGCTTAAATTTCATCAATAAGGATTTATTTTCGGAAACTACTCAATTACCAAATTTTTAGCCCAATGTATTCTGTACAAATTGCATTAATCCGGACTTGAATTAGAGAAATAAACAATGAATTATTTACAATTCTGTAAACCCTTCTTGTGAGAAAATTGCTGCAGACGCTGAAACAAAGATGGCCGCCATGCACAAACAAAAATTAATAAAATTAAGCCACTTTGAACTTCCATCCTGTTAGGGCTGTTGTACAAAAAATTTCAAATTTTTAAAAATGGTCAAGCAACGAATATCTGATTTTCTGGACCACTTGAAATGGATTGACCCTAGTAATTTTAAAGCCAGCAGAGGCTAGTTGAAAAACTTCAAGAGACGCACTGGCATACAAAGTGTTACTAGGCACGGCGAAGATGCGAGTTCGGATAAGTCTGTGGCCAAAAAATTTGTGTCCTAATTCAAAGATTACATAAATGCTGAAGTAGTCATCCCCCAACAAGTCTTCAACTGTGATTAAATTGGCCTTTTTTGGAAGAAAATACCAAAGAGGACGTTCATTAAACGGAAGGGAAAGAAAATGCAAGAACATAAGACTATGAAAGATAAGCTAACTTTTTTGTTGTATGCTTTTAAAGTGAAGCTCTTACTGAAACACCATTCAAAAACTCCTACAGGTTTTTCAGAAACATTGCGATTAAAAGTAAATTGTGGTGATGTGGAGAGAAAGCAAGAAACCATCGGTCAAGAGGTCAATTTTCAATGAGTGGATGAATGAAGCGTTTGGTCCGAGTGTGAAAAAATAGGATAATCAGACTCCAGGATAATCAGTTGCCTCTTTTGTGCCTCTTAATTATGGACAATGCTCCTGCACATCCTCCAGATTTGAAGGACACATTGTTGGAGGAGTTCAATTTTACCACAGTGAACTTCTTGCCCCCTAATACCACATAACTCATCCAGCTCATGGTCGAGAATCTCGTTTCAAGAAACTGTACACAAAAACAATGTTTAGAATGTGCTTTGAGGTGACATCAGACACAAAATTGTCCTTAAGAGAGTTCTGGAAAAAAACCTTTCAACATTATCAGCTGCATTAGACTCTTGGCAGGGAGTGACGTACGTGACGATGAACTCTGTCTGAATGCAATTATGGCCAGGATGTGTGCATGAGAGAGATTACGAAAGATTTGAGCCTTCCCCTGATGACCCTACACATGTGGTGCAGTCAATTCTTGCTTTTGAGAAGTAAAGGGTTTTGAAGGGGAGTAGTGAGGATGTGGAAGAGTTGGTGGATAACCACAGAGAAGAACTCACCATTGAAGAGCTGTAAGACTTAACCTAGAATTGCAACAGAAGGCAGACGAAGAAGTTGCTTCAGATGAGGAGGAAGAGACGAATGAGGGGGGGGGGGATGTGTCTTCTTCAGAGATTAAGGACATCTTCTCTATGTGGAGTAAGGTAAAGGTGTTTGTGGAGAAAAATCACACAGACAAAACTGTTGCAAACCGTGTCTACAACGTGTTTAACGATAATGTCTTGCCCATTTTTGGCAAATCTTAAAGAGGCGGCAGAAACGGACCACTTTGGGCAGCTTTTTTAAGCGACATTGGTCCTCTGACTCTGAAACTAGTCCTACTTCCAAAAGACCCAAAAGGAAAGTGACCCCAGGTATAGTGCCTTCATACCATACCCAAAGAAAGCTATATTAATTTCTTATTGTTTTTAGTATTGACCGCTATACTTATTCTCTATAAAATACGTTTTTCGTACGTATTTTGGAGTGTTTAGAAATAACTAATTGGATTTACATAGATTCATTTGGAAATAATTGCCTCGGTTTTCGTCGGTTTCGGATTTCGCCGATTGTTTTCGAACGGATTCTCGACGAAAACCGAGGTATCACTGTATATAAATATCAGATTTATCAAAATATCGGATATTTTTTATATTAAAAAAAATATCATGATATCTACGAACCCTGTTCACAAACTCTAAAACGATATTGGAAAACTGGTTACAATAAAGAAACTAATATGTTGTGACCAACCCAAAACTTTCTTATAAACCAAATCGTCTGCAACCAAAATTAAATGACAATCTATTCGTTCCTGAGATAGAGCTATCACGGAAATCGTGAAAAACAGCAGCGACACCTATTGGGCGGTATGCACCCAAACTTAATAAGTATCTATTTTTGTCAAGGTCTAACAGAATATGAACTTTGGTGAAATTCCGTGAATTAGTTCTTGACTTATTTAGTTGTCACGGAAATTGTCAAAAATGCAGAATAGCAGTGCCTCCTATTAGGAGATTTACACTAAAAGCTAATCAGTGTCCATTTATGTGAAGTCTGACAGAATATGAAATTTTATTCTATCATGGAAACCGTGAAAAATATATCAAAGCAGCGCCACCTGTTGGGATATTTATATCAAAACCTAATCAGCGCCTTTTATATCACGGCCTAACAGAATATGAACTTTGGTTAAAATCCGTGCATTAGTTCTTGTGATATAGGTATGGCGGAAATCGTGAAAAATGTAGCCTAGCAGCGTTACATGGTGGGAGATTTACACCTAACCCTAATCAGCCTTTATTTATGTTAAAATCTAACTGAATCTGAAGTTTGATTGAATTCCGAGCATTAAACGGGGTCTCGGGACTCTTAAAATTGGAAAAAAAGAAAAAAAGTCCTTCCGGCCAGTGCCGGGAGGAAGAGGTAGCTTTCATATTCCTTATTTTTAAAAAGTTAGCTTATGTTATTCAAACACACGAAGCTCAATTTGGTGGAAATCGATTATAGAAGATTCAATATTAATTTTTATCAATACTAAATCCTTATGAATGAGAATTTCGCGAAATTAGTCAGCTTTATCGAAGCTGCTTTTACTTAAAGTAACTTATATTGGGTTGCCTAATTCGGCGATATCTTGAAGTGCCTGCCATTTTAAGACAACATGGTGGATGAGGCTAACACGTGAACTTGGTCGAGACCTTAGCAATTCCTGTACACATGCTCACTCACATCGGAATCGGTTGATATATACGAGTGCCGTCGCAGGCAAAAAATCAAATTTTTCAAACTGTTACCCACATAAAGAAATTCAAACTGCTATATCTGAGCCATTTTTTAAGATAAAGACAAAACAAAAAAAGCTCCGGAATCCTTATATTAAGGCCAAATACTTAAGAAAGAAATCTTTTTCGATTTCTAATTTTTTGCACCTCACTTTAAATATAATTTTTTTTAAATTTAATGGCCGCCATTTTGAAACAAGATGGCGGATGAAGCTGGCCAGTGAACTTGCTCGATACATTGCTATACACTATCCACATGCCTTCTTCCATCCAAATAGGTTAATAAATACGTGTGTTATAGCGTGACAAATATCAGATTGTTTCAAAATGTCAGCCATGCTAGAAATTCAAAGTGCTATAACTCAACCATTTTTTAAGATATAGGCGAAACAAAAACTGCTCCGGAATCTTTGTATTAAGGTCAAACACATAAAAGAATCTTTTTCATTTTCCAATTTTTTGATACCTCATTTTAAATTTAATTTTTTTTAATTTCTTTAAATGGCCGTCATTTTGAAACAAGATGGCGGATGAAGCTGGCCAACGAAGTCGAGACATTGGTATGTACTATGTACACACCAAGTTACATCCAAATCGGTTCATAAATACGCCTGTTATCGCGGGATAAAAATCAGGTCATTTCAAAATGTCAGCCACAATAGAAATTCAAAACGCTATAACTAAGCCATTTTTTTAGATATAGACGAAACAAAAACTGTTCCGGAATCTTTGTATTAAGGTCAAACACATAAGAAAAAAATCTTTTTCATTTTCCAATTTTTTGGTACCTTATTTTAAATTTAAAATTTTTAAAATTTTTTAAAATGGCCGCCATTTTGAAACAAGATGGCGGATGAAGCTGGCCAACGAACTCGGTCGAGTCATTGGTATGTACTATGTTCACACGAAGGTACAACCATATTGGTTCATAAATACGCCTGTTATCGCGTGACAAAAATCAGGACGTTTCAAAATGTCAGCCACGCTAGAAATTCAAAGTGCTATAACTCAGCCATTTTTTAAGATATAGACGAAACAAAAACTGCTCCGGAATCTTTGTATCAAGGTCAAACACATAAGAAAAAAATCTTTTTCCATTTTCAATTTTTTGGTACCACATTTCAAATTTAAAATTTTTTAAAAAATTTTATATGGCCGCCATTTTAAAACAAAATGGCGGATGGAGCTGGCCAACGAACTCGGTCGAGACATTAGTATGTACTATGTACAAACCGAGTTACATCCAAATCGGTTCATAAATACGAGAGTTACAGTGTGACAAAGATCAGATTTATATATATGTATATATATATAACCATTAATTAAACATTACCGACCATCATCAAAAACCGCAATATTGTGAATGATTGACAACAAATGCGCCACAAACCAACAATATAGAACCGCATGTATTAAATAAATGCCTTATACCTAATTACAAGAATTAACATGGAAGAAAAAAAAAGAATATGGATTCCGAAAAAAATTGAAAAACTTATCTATTGAATTACGTTTTCAAGTATATATATATATATATGTTATATAAAAATTTTACCTTTTACTATTCATTTAAATTATTCTAAATTGCCGGCCTATTCATTATTTCCTTTTTTTTAATACGCTCTAATATTTATTTCTAGCTAAATTCCTCTATTTTTAAAACGCGCATCTTAGTAATAGATTTATTCCAAAACATAATCCAAACTTTTAATCCCTTCATTAATTTTTATCGTCTATCAAACTGTAAAGTTCTGAACGCAGTTACTTATTTTTCGAATATTTATCAAAGCCATTTTTACTTTTTTATTCTATTTCATCTCATTTTCCCGCTCGCGAGGCACCAGCCTTTTCACATCGAAATCATTCCATTAGCGGCGCTGGGATTCTTTCCTGTGACGTTTCTCGATCGCTCTCCATTGGCTGAGTGTCGGATCCCAGTTTCACTTCGAGGCTCGTTCGTGATTTTCGTTGGTTTAGCTTAAGCTGTCATTTCAATCGGAATTCCTCCGCGCAGTCTCATAAATATCGAGAGCATGAACTCAGAATGAGAGATTTTTGTGCTGTGATTGTTTACAAAACCTGTTACCCGGTGTCCTTAGCCATGTGGAATATTGATTTCGTAAATTAACATCTATTTAGCATGAATCATTAGTTTATGCTCGAGTGAAATGCTCTGATTTCTCATCTGCGGGAATTGTTCAGTGTTAATATGTTCTGATGGAATAAACAGTTGTTCTATGACTACGTTTCCATGTGTTTAATTGGGAAAACCCCATATTTCTTCATACGCCTTTTTTCGCCACTCAAGCTGCCTTGTTTTCATAATGAAATAATAAGTGTTTGATTGGACTATACCAATATTATCATCGCTCTACAGCTGCTATATTTTCAGAGTTGATACCTCCGCTAGCAATGCTTGTGCTAAGTGGTAGGATTGCTTACAACATCACCAACGGCTGATTAAAATGTGGTATGACTCCAGTAATACGTAATAAGCACGATTTCAACTACACCCATTAAATTGTTTCGTAACATATATATATATATCAACTTTTGAACGGAGGGTGGTTTCGGGGTCTGGGGGTCATGATCGATGAAAATATACCAAAATTTTTTGAAATCGCTTTCCTCCGAACGGCTGCAATAGGTAGCTTTTTGTAATGAAAGCTACCTAAAAGAGACCATTTACAACATTTAATATCTTAAAATACGATTTAAAAACACAATTTTTATTGTGATGAAAGATACGAGTATGTTATTTCATTTCATGTATTTAAAAAAACTGCAAGATGTAGAATTAGTATTTACAGGGCGCTCCAAACTGTCAGACATTTGTCGAGCAGAAAATGGGTATAAAAGCTTACGCGCAGAATTACAAAATAAATTTTGAAACTAGAATGAAATTTTTCGTGCCTAATTATACTTCATACTACAGTAATTACCCTGCACCTAAATAAATTTGTATTCAAAGCATTTTTATATTTTTAATACAAAGTTATATTTAGCTAGTACAGAATTTTTTTTAAATTTCAACAGTACCTAAAAAAAATATTTTTTTGAACAATAAAAAGGAAATTTTAGGTTCAGTTTTAGAGACTAACATGAAATACAACAAACTCTGTCTAGGACAGAATCTATCGGGACCGAGAAAATTTTCCGTAGTAGACAATATTCCGCCTTAGACAAATTTTACTCTATGTCTATGGATTCGCAGGGACTTGAAAATCTTTCCGAGTTAGACATATTTCCGTCTTACACAGAGTCCGCCTTACAGAGAGTTTGCTGTATATGTTTTGAAAATTTCATGAAAAAATATTTAGAAGTTTTTATGATATTCTGCGCGTTATGCCTAAAAATGTCATTTGGAGAAAATGACTTCAAAATTTCGGAAACGCCGTTTCAGCTATTGAGCAGGTATAATTCTGAAAGCCATAACTTCTGTTCTAACAGGAATTTCAAGGAAACAATTATATCAAAATGTTCAGAAAAGATAGGAGTTTAACATCTAAAAAAATTAAAATTTCGAAAATTTTGAAACTTTAAGAGTCCTGAGACCCCTTAGTTCTTGAGATAGAACGCCCACAAAAAATTTGTCACATACAGACAGACACGCAGACTCACGGACAGACGTTTTCAAAAAACTGTCAATTCGTGTTAAAGACCTTCTGAAACGTATAAATCTGTCGAAAACCGGAAGTCGAATATTTCACGAATTCAATGCTTTCTTCTTGTAAAGATAGAATAATGTTAACCTTTAACTGATGTGACTAAAATTTGTCACACAACTGATGTGCTCCGGTCTCTCAGACCCCTCGAATAAAATGAATAAAAAAAATAACTCAAATGGTTGAATTTACCTAAATTTTGTCCTAACAATATCGTCCTTAAGAGCATGTGAATTAAATTACATGAAAAAAGTATTTTATTCATATTATTTAACTTCAGTACAGAAAAGTAGAAAGCTGTAAAAGGTGTAAAAGTGTTCACAGCTGGGAGTCGCGTGGTCTGGGAGACCACGTGACACCAGTTTAAGGTTAAAAGTACTATATGCCAGCTTTGTTGGCAAATTAATTAATTACCTTTATGGAATCTGCCTGGTCATATAGAATAGAAAAAATATTCCATTTCAGTTTCTGTAAATGTAGACGGAGTCTGTTTATCAGAACGAGGCAATCAAATTGGTGAAAGCAATCAACGGATTGGCCCAGCAAATTGCTTTTCTCTGGGGGCAGGCTGATCTGGCTACACAGCTGGCAAATGTTCGGTCACATTCGCAGAGTCGCAAGGCACAATAGTTTATGGCAGCGTTGGCGTACTGGTTCCTTACTGTCAACAAAAAAGAAAAAGAAAGAAAAAAGAACATTAGAAGTTCATCTCATATACAGGGTGTCCTAGAGACTGAATGTTTTAAGGCGATTCTCAAATCCCCTGCCCAAAACCCGCAAAAAATTTCTGACGCATTTTCTGAATGATTTTTAAAAGTAAAGACATAAAATTAGCAGATCTGACAATTGAAGCGATTTGGTATCGTATGGCGTTTTTAATTTTTGATAAATAAATTACTTATCGAGTTATAAGCAATTTTTGTCACGAGACGACAGGCTTTCTTTTTTTGCCGTGTGCTGTCGCGTGCGGAAGTTCTGTTCAAAAAGCCCACTTTCACATTTTCTGAAAGATCTTTTGCATTTACCAAAAAATCGAAGACACCATTCTATTATATGGTTTCTGAATAAGACCACCTGCCAATTTCACGCGTTTCTGAACAAAATGAATTCAGAAATGCGTCAGAAAGTAGCTCTTTTGGATTTGAGAACAGTCTTGAACATTCAATAACAACTAAACGGTGACGGCTATTCAAATTATTCTTGTAAGACAGCATTGTAAAATATATCAATACAAAAACCCTTAAGTCTGTTCTTAAGGGTGTATTCCGATCCAAACTGCTTATTTTCGGATTCATTTTTAAATTCATTTTTGCTCTCAAACTCATCAAACTGGGAAAGTCTCTTATTTAGAAACTACATAATGAGCCGTGCTTCTCGATTTTTTGATAAATGCAGAAAATATTGTAAAAAATGCTGACAAAGTTGGCGTTTTGAACCGAATTTTCGGAAGCGGGAGATCTGGGAATGAAAAAAATGGTCATACAGAGAAAATAATTGTTTAAAAATCAAATTCTAATGAATGGAGCGAAAAATGAAATCACACGGCCTCTTTTACATTTCTTCAAAAATCATCCCAGCAAGTTTCATGTTTTTACTTTTAAAAATGAGTCTGAAAATGTCTCAGAAAATTTCGAGCTGTTGAGGGTGGAAAAATATTTTTTCGAATACACCCTTAACTGCTCTGCTCAACAAGCGCAAAACATTTTGATACATTTACGAATTCATTTTTTAACGGACAGATATAAAATTGGAAAGGCTTGACCATGGAAGCGATTTGGAATCGAAATGTGTTTTCCATTTTTTGATCAATAAATTACTTAGCGAGTTATAAGTGATTTTGATCACGTGACAAACACGTTTTTCAACCTTTCTTTGTGCTTATTCTTGTTTCGCGCGGTAATTCGGTTCAAAACGCGCACTTTGACACTATTTCCTGCAAGATCTATTGCTTTTGCAAAAAAAAACCCGGAAAAAACAGCTCGATTACATAGTTTCTGGACAACAACACCTTCTAGTTTCATGCATTTCCGAGCAAAAATAAATTAAAACTTATGTCATAAAGTTGCCCTTTTTGATTTGAGAACAGCCTTAACGGTTTAAAAGTTTGTGACGCAGCTCCTTATCTTATGGCTCTAAGAATTTTAAATATGGATTTTAAAAATAATGATATCAAATTTTGAGCGACGCTATGCTATTTATTAAGAAATATATATTTGTATTATTTATTTCATCATTTTATTTTTCTTCTATTTATAATCGCATGTGCAAAAGTATGTTCAACATGAAAAGATGTATAAAACTTTATTCGCTGTTGCTTTTTCATCCACATCTCTCATAAATTCAAAATATGAGTTTTGAAAGATATATAAAATTTAAGTGATGCCTTGATGTGGCTTTAAAAGGTTTGTTTTAAAATTCAATTTAAATTATTTTTGATTTGGTTAAAATATATTTACACATCTCAACAATACTTTTACTTTTCCAATTCACTGTTAAATATATCACTTTTATTGAACCTATACTATGCATTGAAATGCATTTATTTCAATAAATTGATTATCTTTCGTGTCACGCTATTCAAAATTGTAAGTAAAATTTATGTAAATGGTTTCTTTGCGTCAAACTATCCATTTGCGTAGATTCCACTTAGTTTGGACACAATGACGCAAAGAAACCATTTACATAAATTTTACTTACAATTTTGAATAGCTTGACGCGAAAGATAAATCCATTTATTGAAATAAATACATTTTAATGCATAGTATAGAGTCAATGAAAGTGATATATTTAACAGAGAATTGGAAACTTCTAGAGATTTTCCGTTCCACGTCGAATTTTTAATGCGAGTTTCAATGAGATTTTTAACGTTTTTTTCGAGTCCAGCGTCTTTACTTTAGCAACCTACTTTTACTTACTTTTTCCTTTTACTTTTCGTAAAAGGAATCCAGTTTCAAACATTGACCCAAATATACTAAACTTTGTCTTCTTACTATATTTGAATTTTAGCGGTTTTTGATTTTAGCAATTTTTAATACAACTTTCAACCCTCTAGTAGCACACAACTTTTTAAAAAGTTGAAAATCCAGATATTTCGTTTTAATTTCTGTTTTAAAACGTTTTATCCATCTTGTGTGCTACCAAGAAATGCGATTATTAACGATTTTTCGAGTTCCGTGCAATTTTTTGATATTTGTGAAAAGGAATTAAGTTTCAAAGTTTTAGCCTAATACAGTAAATTTTGTTCTCTACGATTTTTGAAATTTACCATTATTTTTATGGTAATGTGGTTTTTAGCGACTTTTATAGATTTTTGGAATTTCGCGTCGATTTTTTTTTTCATGAAAGATTTCCGAATACAGTGTTTTATCACATTATAGTAATTTTTTAACCTTGCAAATTTTTGAAAATTTAGGATTTTTAATTCGATTTTTGAATATTTAGCGATTTTTCGCATTCCGTTACGATTTTGTGCCATTTGGAAACGGAATTTGGTTTTAAACATTTAACCTAATATAGTAAGTTTTCAACTCGATTTTTGAATTTTTAGCGATTTTAATACAAAATTTTGGGTTTTATGGCGATTTTTTCAAAAATTTTTCATTTTTGTAAAATGAATTCTGTTTCAACTTTTTTGCCTAATATGAATCTTGTCTCAATCTTTTAGCCTATTAAAGAAAACTTTTTCATCCGCGATTTTTGAATTTTAGCGATTTTTAATGCGATTTTTAACGGTTTTTTTTCGAGTTCCGTGGCGATTTTTTGACATTCAGAAAAGGAATTCGGTTTCAAACTTTTAGCCTAAGATAATAAATTTTCTCCTGCGCGATTTTTGATTTTTTAAGGCTATTTATCGCGATTTTTAGCATTTTTTCGTGTTTCACAGCGAGTTTTGAACATTCGCAATTGAAATTAGATTTCAAACTAATATATTAAAAGTTGAACTAAATATATTAAAAGTTGATTTTTAAAGTTTTTGGGATTTTTAAGTTTCGTCGAAATCTGCAAGTTTTAAAAACAAGACAAAAGTTTTAAAATCTAGAAAATTCGAATGATATTTTTTTTCCTTTTTTTTTTTTTTGATTGAAAAAAAAACGAACAAAAGAAAAATCCAACCTGTCCTATGGACAATTTACTTACAACATTGAGCATGACCAGGTTTTCTGCACAGCCAACGATATCTTAGAACATAAAGTGTGAACGGAGGGCAGCCAAGTCTCGTGTAGCACCAGTCATGGTTAAGGCAACATCTAGGATGGTCAAGGAGAAAAATTAATTAAACTTTTATGCCCAGGATTGGGATGCACCGAATATTCGGTATATATTCGGTATTCGGCCTATTCGGCCATGTTACCGAATATTCGGTTTAGCCGAATATCCGGCTTGACCAAATATCAAAGTATTCGGCCTGTCGAATATTCGGTTTCGCCGAATATAAAAATATTCGGCGAAACCGAATACTTAAAAAAACCTTTTGAAACATATTTTTAAAAATCTTAAAAAAAGTTCTACTTTCAACTGTCAACATATAAAGATGTTCCAAATAATTAGAAACAGAATCATATTTAAATTAAAAAAAAATGTTTTTACATTATTTATTTGCTGTTTGTTATGTATCATTAAAGAAAATTAACTATTAATGAGGATTTTCATTAGAATTAATGAATTAAGTAAATAATGCTATAAAAAGTGATAGAGTATCTTTATTAAGACTTACGATCGTTTCATCGCACAATCGGCGACATTTTCAAAATCAATCATAATAGAAAATATTTTCACATAACTTAAAAACAATAATATAGTAAACAATGTCACGAGACATGAAGCATAATGAAAATATTGCAACCATAAAATAAAATAAAAATTAAATTAGCTATTTGCGAGCGTGGATTAATTTTCACATAATTTAAAAACAACATGGTAAACAATGTCACGAGACATCAAGCATACTGAAAAACATTGCAAAACATAAAATAAAATAAAATTAACTTGGCTATTTGCGAGTGTGGATTAATTTTTACTATTGTTTCTACAATTACTT
Organism: Maratus speciosus; assembly: GCA_963932465.1. Taxonomy (NCBI): domain Eukaryota; kingdom Metazoa; phylum Arthropoda; class Arachnida; order Araneae; family Salticidae; genus Maratus; species Maratus speciosus. Next base: position 614,569,359 of record OZ010788.1, on the reverse strand, counting down.
AGTATCTCTTTCCAAATTCTAGGTAAATCAAGAGACACAGAATCATTGCAAATATTCTCGTTGCGTAAAAATATTTCTATTGATTCTCGGACTATGGATGGTAAATAAAATCTTGATGGATAAATTAACTTGCTATTTTTAAATTCAATCTGTAAAGGTTCTTCGCTGCATAATCTGGCCAAAGCTGTGGTTCTTCTATTGTATTTGATGTCTGCTATATGTTCTTTGATTCTAGTTTTAAGTTTTAAGTTAAGATCGTAAGTCTTAATAAAGATACTCTATCACTTTTTATAGCATTATTTACTTAATTTGTTTATAAGTGATTATTATACATGTTTTTATAGAATTAATGATATATAAACATGTTCCTGATAATCCTGGTGTAATTTTCCTGAGGTCAAATTTGGATTTTTGTTTGTTACTTTAACAATAATGAAGACATCATAACTATATTTTCAACAGACTTGCTTTGATTTCTGTGAGATATGATTTCGTAAAGAGAAGTGCTGGAATTCATTAGATATGAACCATTCATATCTAAACAACTATAAGTTAAACATTCCTTTATTCAGAGTGCAGTTGACAGTATTTATACCGTGTCACTGTCCAAAATTCAGTCATTTTCAGTGATATCATCACATTTAATATAAGCAAAATTAATATGGAACAAATATCGCTAAAATATCTTCATTATTGATTTGATGTTGTTTTTTGCTCAAAAAATGTTTGTCTTCACCATATTATCCCCTTTGAAAATTTGTTGCAAGATTAAAGGAACAACCTTTATGTTTATAATTTCTGATCAATGATCGCAAACTCCAGACACTGATCTAGGATGCATTAAAAAACTTCTTTGATAGTCATACCGAATAGTCACTATTCGGCTGGCCGAATATTCGGTATTCGGTTCGCTTGTAGGCTGGATATTCAGCATTTTGACAAAATCACTATTCGGTGCACCCCTAGTTGAGGACATCGCAAAACTTTCTTCTACATCATTCTAATTAATTTAAATATCATACTCACACAGCAACAATTATGGATATCAAGTAGTGTTGTCAGGCGAATCGGGCCTCCAAAGGCTCTGGACACCAGTATTTTAAAGTAATTTCCTTCGCCTTATCTAATACAGAGCCGAAACTAGCCTCTTTTGCACCCGGTGCAAACACGGATTTTTGCCCCCCGCCCCTTAAAAAGAAAAATTACCACGACAATTTTACTAAGTTTCTAATAGTTGGATTATTTGAAAATTTGAAGAATGTAATCATAAAATACGTGCAGTAGAACCTCGATTATCCGAAGTAATTGGGACCGACCCTCTTTTGGATAATCGAGAATGTTTCAAATTTTAAGAATTTGGAGAAATATATGCAATGTTTCTTATTATGGTAACAAGTGCTTAATAAAAATAAAGCAATAGCAAAATAGAAACAATAATAAATTACCTGAATTTTAATTTTGAAATTAAGTACCTTTTACATATATTGCAACATATATCACAAGGATTTGAAAAAAATGTTTTATTTGTCGCAGTTTCGATTGTCTTTTCTTTGAAGCTCTATCACGGAGTTTTTAAATATTATTAATTCACCAGTATCAGGTTTTTCTGCTGCTCCAGCCATGCCAAACCTTTTGCAAAACATTCAAAAGCTTCAGAATTGCTAATTTGTTCATTTTCTTCGTTCCGCTCCTCAGCTTACGGGAGCTCAAGTTAAATTCAAGAGAACTATAAGAAAGCGGATCGAAATTATTTATATGTACTCGTAGTTCGGAAAGGATTGCTTGCACACAAGGAATATGATAGTTAAAAAAAAAAAAAAAAAAAAGGCTTTCAAAATGGATTTTGCACACAAGGAATGTTATGTTAAAAACAAGAAAAAGCTTTAAAAATGGATTTCGGTTAACCGAGAGTTTCGGTTAAAAGAGTTTCGAATAAAAGAGATTCTACTGTATAATACTCAAGTACGTAATCAGCTTTGTCAAGTATTGATTCATTAAAACCTTAAAAACCGAACCGAAATATATTCCATTAAAAACAGGTTTCTATCTTAGCAGATATAATTATTGATATTCTTTCTCTTGAAAATATATAATTTTTTCTTTAAAGACCGGATTCCGTATAGGGAGATTTCATTTTCAAAGATTTTACGGTAAGTTGTAGTATTAAAATTGAGGCGTTTAAAGTTACAGCGATATGAATTATGAGACTAAATTAGTCACACGAAGACATTCGCAAGGTAATATTAAACCTATGGGAGCGTTCTTGACAAATATATCGCTTGCATTTTATTACTTTTAAGTAATTTTTTTTCATGGGATACCTGAGATTAATATCTAATGTTGTGCTTTTGTACTTTTACGGGTTTGGTTGCACTTTTTTTTTTTTTTTTTTTTTTTTAAATATTCGGACACTTTTATTTTTGGAAAACTGCTTGGAACCTGTTCTGAAATTTAAAGTACAGTCATTAGAATAAAAAAAAAAGCAACCAAATTTGAAAAAGTAAAAACGCACAATGTTAGATATCGACCACAGGTATCATCTAAAAAAAAAAAAAAAAATAATAATAAATGTTAAAATTCGAGCAAGAATTCTGAAAAGAATGCTCCCATAGGTTTAACATTAGCGTGCAAATGTTTTCGCGTGAGACTACACTAGTCATGGGAATAAACTGGAACGCTAATGTTAAACCTATGGAAGCGTTCTTTTTACAATTTCTCGCTTGCATTTTAATAGTTTTAAATGGTTTATTTTATTTCTTTGCTTAGAATTGCTGAGGTTGAATTCTAACCGGATTAGTGTTTACTTTTTCGATTTTGGTTACAGACAAATTTCACATATATATATTTGTATTAATCGACAAATAAAATTTTCATTTCGCACCCCCTTCGCCTTTCATTCTGGCGCCCGGGGCACGTGCCTCCTATGCACCCCCCCCCTCCCCTAGTTTTGGTCTGATCTAATGACAGAATTATCTGCAATTAAAGATGGCGAAATGAACTGCAAGAAATTAATGGTGTCCAGAACAGTAGAATTAGTGGTTGGAGCAGGTCCGCACAAAGGGACAGCCGGCCCCGGTAATAATTCTAATTACCCCCCCCCCCCCCTACACACACACACATCAGAAGTATAATACAATAAAATCTGCTTAAACAGAAACACAAACGTCTAGTGAAATAGTCCGTTTTATAAAGGTTGTTTTCATCTTATAAAGTATAGTTGCATAATATTTTTGGGGTAGGACTATTACTTTTATCCTTTTATAGAAGTATTTCGTTATAAACAGTCTTTACTCTATTAGAAAATAACTTTGCTAGATAGTACCTTTATAAAAAATCTATATAGTATTTTGTTTACAATTTCATTATCGCTCTTTTACACTATTACAGTTTATGATGCATTTGTAGAACTTTTTCATTTAACGATTTTAATTAAAAATTTAAAAAATTTAAAATATAATTAAATCTTAATTGAATTCATCAATTAATTCTGAATGAAAACCTTTAAAGTATGACGAAATAAAATACGAAACCTTAAACTGTGCCCAACTTTGCACACGATCCCTGTTCGCACGTCTGAAATCAGCCACATCATTAAAATAGGGCCATTATTTCAAAACTTTCTTGATATCATAGATTAAAATACAAGATGGGATATTTAGGGCAAAAACTGTAATAGCAACAGTACTAGCGTCACTACAAACAAGGGGGAAGCATTAACAAGCTTCTGAAATTTACCTATGTTGAAGAAATATGTTTACGTTCTATGTTTTGAATATCTATTCTTTTCTAAAACGAAGCAGAGGCAGACGATATTCTATTTACGCTTTATTTATTTAGCTTTTTTTTTCTTATCGTACTTGTATCGTTCACTTTTAATTTACAAAATGATAATTAGAGTAATAATATAAAAGGAAAACCCTAAGAAAATTCTGTTAAGAACGTAAAAATGTAAGTTTATGAGATTAAATTGTAAAAAATCAAATTCAGGTATTGTGTTAAATTTATTCAAATAGAATGAAATTTTATTAAGTGTAATGTCAGTACCTCTATTTATTTTTAACTTTTAGATTTATATAATTCTAAAAATTTGTCAAAAGGAATTTTTCCCCATCTGTAATTTTATTGTTATTTCTTATATGTTAATATTATACATATTATTGAATTGATTGCGTACGTTATTTACATTAAAAACAATATTTTTATTTTATCTGTAAGAAAGTGAAAATGCGTAAATTTTAAAAGATTATTGTAACGGTTGTTTAATATGTTAAACTTCATAAATTAATAAAACATCGTCTATAAAATATTTTCCTATCAAATGGGAATATTTATGAAATTTTCTGGGACTTGTAGAGTGCAATATTTTGTATATTTTTATATTACTCCATTGCTTTTGACGTATAGCATTCAAGACAAAATTTTTGCCTTGTTTTTCGTTACACTTAAATCGTTCACTCATCATGTACAAAAAAGTATATATCCGTGCATGGACATAGACCAGATATTAGATATATAAAATAGAATATCTATTCTATGTTCATGTATCAGTGTAAGATTCTATTGAAAACGTAAACATACAATATTTAAAAAAAAGAATGATCACAATAAGGTAGATACTCAATAATAAAAATATTACAAGGATGGGGAGTTTCTTCCCATTGTCAAATCGCATTACCATTACGCTCTATAGATGTGATCTTATATGTTAATCTATGGTTGATATCGAATGAACTTTCAACTATTTGATACATACACAAGAGTACGCACCTCTCACCCCATCCCAGTAAATTCTGACTTTTGAATTTTATTATTTGTTAGTTAATTGAAAACTTTGACGTAAAAAAGCACAAGTCAACTTTTTCTAGTATTTTTTTTTCTTTTAAACCAGGACCGAAGCCGGGTCACTTAGACCCGGACCCTGGTAGTTTGTACCGGCTCTATCTCTATTCCCTTCTGTTACGGGCCTGATTTGGAGCTTCGATTTACGCGAGATACCTGCCAACACTAATATGAAGTATAAGGCGTTTCTTTGAATTTAGCACAGAATTATAGAGATCAGTGAATAATAATAATAACAGAAACAAGTGGGTAAGTGTGATAGAAGATCGCACAAAGGGTTTCGTTTAATATTCTTTTCAAAACACTTTATCCTTTAATTAAAAAATCCAAATCATCAATTTCTAATTGTTAAATCCTTAATCTTTATCAATAAAAACATAGATGACAGCACCGTTTGATATTAATATTAAAATGATTACAAGAGGAAGCTATTTTTTTAATCAAACTAAAAATATTCAAGAATTGCTTTTCAGACCATTGTAACAGCATATGTTTGTATATCTGAAAAGCATACTTAATTACATGATTTAGTTTTAGCTAAAAAGAAAAAAAAAATCGAAACCCTTAAAATGTCAAAAACATACGAAAGTTCTTTTAATTAAATCCATTGGAAAATAAAAGAGACAAGGGAAAAAAATCGGAAGCGGCAGCACTAGTCGTTAAAGAGAATTTATGATTAACAAGTAATATAAAAATTTTATTTTTAAAGGCAATTCCTACTTAGGTCATCAAAGAAAAATTTAATATAATCCCTTAAGCTGATATTAGTTTTTGTTGCATTAAAATATCTCAATTTGTTGATTTTCTATAAGCAAGTAGGTTTACAATGGAAGTCTATGGGAATTTGGCGAAATATTAGAGATATTGCCTAGTTGGCGTCACTTTTGACGACTTATTTTGGCTACCAAATTTGGCGATATATCGCCATGTTGGCGAGAAACTTGGCGGTGTTTTGCAACAGAACAGGGTCCCCCCTATGGTAGTCCCCCTTATAGATATGAAGATGCATTAAATGCTTCAATAACCAATGGCCGCCATTTTGTCTCCCATGTAAAACTAAAATTAATTAATTAAAATTTAATTAATGAATTAATATTTGAAAATTCTGTATTAACATCAAGTGTCATCCAGTACAAGTTTAAAAAAAATTATTTCAACTTGATAGGATGAATAATAAGTATTTTATTAACGATTGAAAATTTGAATAAGATATGTAAATAAATAAATATAGGGAGAGTGTGAACTAATAGTAGAAATTGAAAAATAAGAACTGTTTAAAATAAATAAATAAAATTATTTAAATAAAATTCAAAATTCCAAAATTTCTTTAATTCCAAAATTTCAAAAATTTAGCTGAAGTTTAATAAAATTTAAATTTTTTAAAAACAAAAAAAAATGTTTAAATGAAATTTAAAATGCTGAAATTTCTCAAAAATTTAGTGGGGGTTCAAGCAAAATTTAAAATTTTCTCAAAACATATCAAATTGTTTAAACGAAATTTAAAATTCCAAAATTTCAAAAATTTAGCGGAAGTTTAAACAAAATTTAAAATTTCGCAATTTCTCAAAAAGATTGTGAAAAGAAAAAAAAAATGAGTAAAATTAATAATCATAATAAAACATATTTCCAAAACATAAATTCTGTAATTCGTAGTATTGCATTATTCAAAATATTACTCAATGTTACATCGAAATATCGATTAGAAAGTTTCATCTTTGCAACATGAATTACGTTAAGTTACATGAAATATTTTAAAATAAATAAATAAACAAATACATAAAAAGGAAAGAGAGCAAAAAAAGAGAGCAAAATGAATAATGATAAAACATAATTCTGAAAATATATATTCTGTTTTCAGTAATTCTTGGAAGTTGCACTATTGAAAATAAAATTCAAGGCTACTTCGAAATATTATAAAATACCATCTGCAAATATAAAATAGTAAAAGTCTTCCGCTGCGTATTTGAGTTTTGACTTGAAGAAGACATTATCAATCTTTATAAAAGTCTATTGCGTCATTAGGATCACATTATTTGACAATAGCATGAGATTATTTTGCAAATATAAAAAAAAAAAAAAATCTTATTATCTCAGTCCCATTTGAAAGATTATTGTCAACAATAAAAACTGCTTGAATAAAAAGCAACTAGTATGTTGTGGCCATCACAAAACTTTCTTCTATATAAATCACATCAATTAAATCATTTAAATAGTACAAGAAATTACATCAATTTAGCACCAATTCATATCAAAGTGTATCTGAATTTGAAGTTTAATGAAATTTCGTGCACTAGTTATTGAAATAGAATATAGTGTAAATTCTAAAAAAATGCAGCATAGCAGCGCCACCTGTTGAGCGATTTGCACCAAAACAGAAACAGCAGTAATTCATATCAATGTATACATGAAACTGAAGTTTAATGAAAATCCAAGCATCAGTTCTTGAGATAGAGCTATTGCGGAAATTGCATAAAATGCAGCATAGCAGCGCACCAAAATGTATAAAATGTCAATTCTTGTCAAGGAATAACTGAATCGGAAGTTTGATGAAAATCCGTGCATTAGTTCTGGAGATTGAGCTATTATGGAAATCGTGAAAAATGCAACATAGCAGCGCCACCTGTTGAGCGATTTACACCAAAAACTAATCAGCACCCATTTATATCAGGGACTAACTGAATATATATTTTTATTAAATTCCGTTCATTAGTTCTTGAGGTAGAGCGCCCACAAAATTTGTGTCACACACAGACAGACTCACAGACAGACATTTTGTAAAAACATGTTTTTCAGGTTCTCTGACCCCTAAAACGTGTAAATCCGTCAAAAACCGGAATTCGAAAATTTTCATGAATCCAATACTTTCTTCTTGTAGAGATAGAAGAAAGCAATAAGATGCTGTTCTAGGAATTCTTCCCTTTTCAAAGGAACTTGTAAAACATGCACTCTTTATTAGAAATACTGTACGACTTCTCTGCTTCCTCAGAATGCTATGGCTTATTATACGCTTTTATTAAACTTGATATGGTTCATGTAAACAGGGTGATTCAAAATAACGTGGCCAAAATGAACGGGCAAAGCAGTCATACAAAAAGAATAAAAAATCACATAAGAACATGGGGTCGCAAACGCCATCCCGAGCCGCTAGAGGGAGTTGCACATTATATGTAGTACAAGAAGAATAAACAAAAATCATTTTGCATCATTTTATTTATACTGTATTTCCACACACATTACACATTTACGACCCATACTAACTAGAGGAGATGCTGAAACTTTTTGCTATCTGTCTGGAGACACGCATTACATCGATGCTGCATGGACTGGCGCACTTTCTCAAACTTACCAGGTGTATCTCAAATACATCCTGCTGTCGCAGGGTAATTTTGGTAAAAGTAATTATAAAGTAAATTAATATTTTTATACAATTTAGAAAATTTACTGTGCCTAGTTAGATTGGACATTACAATTGCTAGTGAAGTCGAAACCAATGCTGACACACGACAAGCAGCTATGACATTCAACTAGGGTTGCCGGAGAACTCTACTTTTGAAAAAAAAAAAAAAAAAAAAAAAAAAAAAAAAAAAAAAAACGCCACCTTTTTCCCCGCCAAAAATGTGAATATAATGTTGTAATTTTTCAAAATCAAATTCGTAGATTCTTGAAGGAAATTTTAAACTTTTTTCAATATTTTATACTTATTATTGACTGATTTGTATTTTTCATAATTATTCTTAATATTATCTACAACTTTTATACTGACAAGTTTTTGATAGGATCAACTCTTACCGAAAAAAACAGGCAGTCGAAGAAGAAAAAATTTCGTAACTTTGTCAATTCATAGGATATCAAATCCGCTGAAATTTATTATAAGTCTTCTTAATACTATCTATAATTTTTGTATTGACAAGTTTTTCATAGGACCAATTCTTACAGCAGAAACAAATTAAAAAAACATAGCAGTTGAAGAAAAAAATTATCGTATTAATGGTGTACTCAAATCCAAACTGGTTAATTTCTGACTCATTTTTAACACTTTCCAACAAACTTTAAAAGTGTTTATGACTTCGGTTTGTCTGTCCGTCTGTCCGCTCTCTAACTCCCGTAAATATACTCGGATTGCCCTGAAATTTTTGGATGTTATTAATGTTTACCATAGCACTTTCTCTATTTCAAATGAAGTTTCTAGCATGTTTAGTTCATTTACAAGGACAGTCAGAAGTTTTCCGTTACATTAAGGCCTATGGGAAAAAATCGTTTAAAATTATTTTTAATGATATTACACGCTTTCAAACATAATAAAATTGATATGCATTTATCAAGTGCACTAAAATATGCATTCTGGTGCAAAGAATAGTTATTATTCATTTACAGGGCCACACAAAAGAATTCCGTTACATAATGATATAGGGGTGGAGGGAAATGTTTGCGGCGTATTTTAATTATGTTAAATTATTTCATGTATAATGAAATTGATATACGTCGCTGAGGTTTACTATAACTTATTTCATGTATAATACGAAGTGCATAGCATTTACAGGAACACACAAAAGATTTCAGATGCTACATTGTATCCAAAGTACTGTACAGTAGCTATGATTGCTGGAAATGTATTTTTAATTATGTTATGTGCTTTTATATTTCACTATATTTATGGATGCATAGTATATGGTGTGTATAAATTCTGTAATTCATATACAGAGCTACACAAAAGAATCCGTAATGATTACTGGTTATGATTGCAAATTGCTTGAAGGTGGTTTTTAAATGAGTTATGCATTTTTACGCTGAACTGCATTTAATTTACTAAGAAATGTTTGTTGAACATAGATACAATGATATACAGGGTCACGCAAAGAATTGGATACATGACCGTCTATAAATGATAATTTCTGGAAATGGGATTTGAGTAGTTTTAAGAGTGTTTTACTTTGAATTAAACTTTAGCTAAATAGTGGCGTGTAATAAAGGTACTAGGTTAACTACAGGGTTGTACAAAAGTATACAAGTATGTTTCCATCTATTAGTATAAATCGCTGAAAGAGAAATTTCAACCTGTTATGCGTTTCCTTGCTAAACTAAATTTTCCTATTATATAGTATATATATCAACCTACAGATCAAATACAGGGCTGTTCAAAAGAATTGGAATACATATTTGCTATGGACGGTAACTGCTGAAATCAGTTTTTCAAATGTTTTATGAGTTTTCTAAAATGTTTACTTAGTTCTCTTATATACCTTATTTCCCTAAATAACGAAGTATTGTTAAAGCATTCAGGAAGTGTTGGAAAGTGTTTCATATTCTATGCTTAACGCATGATTTTTCTTATTTGTTCAATTTTGTTCTGAAACGCATCAAACGGGCAGATTCTCTTATTCAAAAACTATATAATGTGCCGTGCTTGTCCGTTTTTTTTTATATATATATAAAGGCAGAATATATTGCAAAAAATGCTGTCAAAGTTGCCGTTTTGAACGAATTTCCCGAAGCGAGAGAGTTGGGAACGAAAAAAAAAATGGTCGTACTGAGATTTTTTTTTTTTTTTTTTTTTTTGATAAATCAAGTTCTAATTAATTGAGCGAAGAATGAAAGCACGCGGCCGCTTATATATCTCTTCAAAAATCACGTCAGCAAGTTTCATGCTTTCACCTTTAAAAATGAGTCTGAAAATGTGTCCGAAAATTTTGAGTTGTTGAGCGGAGGAAAATATTTTTTTCAATACCGCCTTAACATGATTCTGATAAAAGCAGCTCTTGCAGGAAAATGAAATAAAAAATTCGTCAAAAGCGGCCAGATAAAAATGTTAAATTGGTTTTAACTCTAAGCGTGATTTAGTTTTTGTTGATGAAATTACTTCGAAGTCTACCTTCGCCTATAGGGCAAGCTAGCAGGGATTTTTGAACGTGAACATGTATAAACAATAGCTTTGGTTTTCGATTGACATATGTACAGATAAGGGGCTTGCATAGAACTTGAAACGTCTTCTTTAGTTCTTTTTACCCGA